>CAXKVI010000001.1:39953048-40176858 GCA_964058755.1 Campiglossa producta
AGGGATTGTGGGCCCAAAACTTAGCTAGTTATTTTTAGACGAAAATGCGAAGACGCCAACGAAAAACTGTTCATATAAACGAGGGCTACATTACCAGGCACAGTGTTGTTGTTGTCCTGTTCAGTCGGCTAGAGAAAAGGAAACTATCCATATCAGCACCTTTGAATATGTGTTATCTTCCAAGGTGAAAGAAACCCCGGCATAAGAAGCGTCCTTTCTGAATCTTCATTGGTTTTCAAAGGGCTCAGAGTGGTCTTTACCAGCCCCTGACGCATCTGTTACCGCTACGCAACGTAATTAATTTGGCAATCTCTGAAGCAAAGTCTAAAAGAGATGATCGATTTTTTCATCATGGGTCTTTTTCCACTTCGGGATATCGTCACCTTTATCTCCCTCCTGTTTGCGAAATGAGGATAAGTGTGCCCACTATAGTGCAAGTATGCTCCAAACCACTCTTAGCTACGTCTATAGGTCATTTACAAACTCTGGTTACTCTAGTTAGCCTTCTAAAATATTTTGAAATTATAGTTGCCTAAACTGTAGGCCTTCTCGAACCAGTTCGAGTGCAGCCAGCGAAACCCGAATATCAACTAGTATTTCTATATTTTGTTTTTGTTCCGTCACTGCCCGGTACATACCTACATACATACCCACAGATTAGCCCACATATATGACATTCACGTTTATTGCAACATCTCAATTGCATTCTGACAATTGCTAAATGTAATTTTACAACGCAACCATTTCGGTGTTTAGCTCCAACCGCAATCGCAATCGCATTCACCAACAATAAGGCAACCACAATGGGAGCACAACCATATGGATCACGTTGGTTGTGAGTGCGTGCGCCTTGAACTTTGCCACAATTTGTTTTTGCATATTTTTGCTATAGACTTTGTTGAATTTTTTGCATTAAAAGTTTTTGTTGCACGATTCACTGATTACGTGCGATTACGGTTGTATTACAATTTGTTGTTGCTGTATCATTTCAATAAAAAATATTCCCACCATATTGGCTTAACTGCACTCACTTGGAAAATTACAACAAAATAATGATCAGCTTAAATTGCAGTATTATCATCATTATCATTATCATCTTTTTCATTTTCAGCCATCATGATCCTTTGCGCTTTCAATTGCTTTTTTTCGACTTTTTTGTTTGCAAGCTGATTGCAGCTATTTCATGGAACGTGGATTTTTCGGTTGGAACGTGTGGCAAAGTTCTAACTTAATGGATGACGTCCAGTGATTGGCCACTTTTCGAAGGGGCCGCTTTGCAGATTTTGTTTTGAGAGTCTCTTTTGTGTTGCTGGAAGTTTTAGTGGCACGCAATGGAAATTCCTAGTAAATTGTGTTGACGTGAATTCGTGATAAATTTCTAATTGAATTCGGACAATTTATTTGCAATTGTGGAAATTGGCAATTTTTGCATATTGTACCATGTACATACCTAGTTTAGTTTGTATGGAAGCGCTGCCAACGCTACACTTAGAAAAAACTGGTGAATCAAATATAAACAATCCTAAATCGAGCATAAACCCGGTTAAGGTGGAATCTTATAACTTTAAACGAGCTAAACTTGTATATTTGTACATTTGTATATCCAGACTATCTCAGAAATCGCTTGACCGATTTGGACGAAACTTTGAATATAGATAGTATGATTGAATCTAAGGCTATCCACTTGGGGGTTGCCACTTGGGGCGGTTTACAGGGTTGTCACCTATCTAATTTTTTTTTTTTAATTTTGTAGCAAAATATGCACATATGGGTATAAAATATTTTCAAGTAGGGTTGCCACCTTAACGCAGTATATTTGTATATCCGGACTATTTCGGGAACCGCTTGACCGATTTGGATGAAGTTTGGTATATAGATAGTATGATTGATTCTAAGACTATCCATTTGGGGTTTGCCACTTGGGGGTGTACAGGGTTGCCACCTGTCTCAATTTTTTTTTAAATTATTGAGTTAGATAAGCTAATATGGGTTTCAAATGAAAGGTATTTTCGCCGACATACCAACTAAAATATTTTCAAGTAGGGTAGCCTGGGTACCATTTTACCGTACTGTATTTGTGTTGTATATTTTTGGGATCATATTTGTATTATTTTAGGATCATTTTGAGATCAATTAGGGGTCACTTTGGAATAATTTTGGGGCTACTTTGAGATCATTTTGGGTTCAATTTTGGATTCATTTGGACACTTTTGGGGTAATTTTCGAATCGTTTTGGACTCATTCTGGGATCATTTCGGGATCATTTTGGGATAATTTTTGGATCATTTTGGGAGCATTTTAGGGTCTTTTTGGGGTCGTTTTGGGAACATTTGTGTATAAGGGTATTTTCGGCATTAATTGGGAATCAATTTTGGATCATAGCACCGAGCAAGATCGATCACCCAGGTACTAATGAATGAACAATGTTGTTTTTATAATGGAATTTTAACAAGTACCTACAATTTTAAATTTAAGATGCTTTATGCTTGAATCAATCGTGTTTGTTTTAAAAATTTGGACTTTTTAAATTTAAAAAGTGCGTTCGGAAATTTGAATAAAGGTTAAACGTTCTGAAATGTATGTATTTTCTTATAAAGTTTTTTTTTTTTAATCGAAAGCATAATTAGGTGCGTCCAGAATTTGAGTTCAACGATCGCAGAGCTGAATGAAGGGTGGATTGAGGTTAAAAATAACCGTAGCAAAAATCGATCGCTGCAGCATTTGCATACCACAGGAAATCATATCAAATTTGTGGTTTTTGTTAACACTGCTAGTTTCCATAAAATAATCCACCCCAACACGGTGTTCTGTCAACTGACAATACAGTCAATTCGAAAGTCCCTTAAATACAATCAGCCGGTGTACAATGTCCACCTGTCTCTTACATTGTTATGTGTGACTTACTTGCATGCGAATAAATTTACCAAACATTTCAAACACAATTAAATAGGGTCGTGCATGCATACATAAGTACACATACCTGTACGGGTAAACGCGATTATTCAAAGATTTTGGAAACTATGCTTATGGAAACGGCGAACTGGTGGTACGCGACCGTGTTGTGTCTAAAATTGCGGTTAATATTTGGGACCGTTGCCTTTAGGCGAACTCTATTCATTCAGCCTACGTACGAACCGTAACGCTTACTGCTGCCAGCTGCATGTGAAAAATCCGATGAGAAGAAATTGTGGCACGTAGCACAATTTCATGCAACATACAATTTCAGCGTATGTATATATTTACATTAGACTGGGCTTAAAAATAAAACCTGTACAAGTTGCAGAACTTAATAAATAGTTATTATAATTGCTAGTTAAGATTTTTTAGGACTGATCTCGTTTTTGCTTAACACTGAAGTTAAATAACACTGCGCAACAATCTCAAAGTTTTTGTCTAATTCTAACTCGGATCGAAATGTAAAGCTTGTGTGCATGAAGTGTAGTTACACGAAGAATAACTTTGTGGTTTTTTTCGCCGTTGGCTCTTTCATAAAATGGCATTTTTGCCCTTTTCCGAAAACTTCGAATAAAATATTGAAAACATATTTTGTAAGAGGGGTGGTTCTGTGCCCTAACTCGGGCTATTCGAAATTCCGAGTATTCAGTCTTTCTAAGACATTTTCATTCGTTTAAGCTATGAAAATGGTTCATTTTGTGTCCGGTAGTTTGAGCTTTCCGGGCCAGCGAGTACCGCTTTTGCTTTAAAAATGGTAATAACTTGAATATAAATAAAAAAACTAAGGAAGTCTAAGTTCGGGTAAACCGAAACTTAAAAACACAGTGATTGCAACCAGTTTCAACAGCAGTATTTCCTTAACGTCTAAATTGCATCATTCTACCGTAATCAGAATGAAATTATATCATTTTGGCCTTTTCCTTTACCGAATTATGTCAATTGAGGTGATTTACGAAATTTTCGATATCGAAAGTGGGCGTAGTTGGATGGCTATTTTATAAAATTTCATCAGGTATACTCCCAACGATACTAGCATGATTTCGATATCGAAAAAGGGGGTATGGTTTTCATCCGATTTCCCTCATTTCAAATAGCAACCTACCATGGCCAGAAAGTAACCTGTATACCATGTTTCGTGCAAATATCTCAATTTTTACTCAAGTTATGTCAATTTATGTGATTTTCGAAATTTTCGATATTGAAAATGTGGGCGTGGCTATCATCCTATTTCGCCTATTTTCAATAGCAGCCCTCCTTGACCAGAAAGTACGGGTATATCAAATTTCATGCAAATATCTCAATTTTTGCTCAAGTTATCGTGTACACGGACGGGCAGACGGACAGACATGAATTAATCAACTCCCCTTTTCAACCTAAGAACTTTTATATATGGAACCCTTTACCTATCTCGTTTAATTTGTGCCGTTACGTAGTAAAATTATAATAATACTAGCTGACCCGGCAGACGTTGTCCTGCCACAAATTTATTTGCCTGCATGTTTCTCTAACCCGATCCCTATATCTATTTTAAGCCATATCCCTATCTCCTTCCTATAAGAGGAACCACGCCCCCTTTTTCGTAATCCTCAGTTTTTTTGGAGGTGGTTGGGCTCGATCTTATACAGCCTCTCACCAAATTTTAGTGGTGTAACCCGAATAATTCCAGAGATACGGACAACGAAAAATTCCATTTGTATGGGAGGTGCCACGCCCCTTTGTCGTTATCCCCAATTTTTATGACGGTGTTAGAGCTCAATCTCATACAGCCTCTCACCAAATTTCAGTGGTCTACCATAAATAATTCCATAGGTACGGACAATGAAAAATTCCATTTGTATGGGAGTTGCCACGCCCCCTTTTTCGTTATCCGCAATTTTTTTGGAGGTGGTAGGGATCGAACTAGTACAACCCCTCACCAAATTTCAGTTTTTCTAACCCGAATACTTCCAGAGATACGGACAATGAAAATTCCATTCCATTGCAGTCTAGCTGTGGCGTCAATAGCGTGCGACCAACTGTTCATTCTCCTATGTAATTGCTAAATTTGGTCAAAAGGGTACCTTCACTATATGTATATGAGGGCTGACGAAAGGTGCAAATTGTATTTACAGAGTTCTAGAGGTCCTGAGCGGAAAGAGAAAAATCTGCAAATTTGTAGGTACTTACAAAATATTTATTTTTAAGCTAACCAAAAAACTGAAAGCTTTCAAAGCGTTCAAAAACGGGATTTTATAAACTCGTCTCGATTCAAAATTAAAAAAAAAAAAATTAAAATTTGTCACAACCTCAAAAGCAAGTGAGAAAATATAATTGTATTACAGAAACAAAAACAAAAATGAGTGTGACGTCAATACGACGTCAAATCGGCTATTTCAGTCGAGACGATCGATGCTCTAGCAAGAGAACTATGGGCTATATTTCAGAACTGGTGACTCTAAGAGAAACAAATTTGGTGGAGAATTGTCAGACCTACAACTTGGTTTCAGTAGTATTTAGAAAAATCCTTTTTTTTTGAAAACCAAATAGCCCAAAATGTTGACCTTTGACCCCGAATAACTTTTTTAGCACACATGGGATGGATTGGGACTTTTAATAAAGTTTTATTTTTGACAGTGTTGGTCTTTTTGTTTTATCAAATGTGTAATTTGATCGGTATATGAAAACATTTCTTGAAGAACGAAAACAACGATCTAAAAATCACTTTATTATTATCACAATCTGATTAGTGGGTTATTTACGTTTATGATAAGATCCCGAAAAATTTGATTCCAATCTCTTCACAATAGGACGTACGATCTGATTACAGGGTTTTGAGATATTCGTGAGAAAGATCCATTGAAAGATTAATGGATTAGTTACGAAGTGAGGAAGCAAAAAAGAAGCGCAGAGATAGATTGCGAAAGAAGGTGTTGGATGCTTATGAATTATTTTTATCACAACCAGGCGAAGCGAAATTTACATATAGATCGTGCAAAATAGGAGATTAGTAAAGGCCAAATCCGGGATTAGTTACAGAGATGGGAAATTCGACAAATGCCAGTTGTGATATTTTTATGTGGATTGAGATGATCCCTCTTTTGAGCCCGTCCTATGAAGAAAGCAATTGTACCAACTCTTTTATGCTAATGGAGTAGTTGGGAGCAACTATAGCCGACTTACGATTCTTGCAGGGTATATTTTGCTCATTGGATTCGCAACATCTAGATTAAGGTTAAATTACCTACTCCTAATGGAAGGGTTATCTACACGTTAGAGCACACTACTAATTGATATTGATTGTATCCTCGTAATTAATTTCGCTTGAAAAATCTGTAAGCTTTTTTCATGGTTGATCAAAATTAGGTAGGATATAGAACTACGCAATACTTAACTCGACTTTAATAACGTTTGCTACAATGTTTTTGGTGTTTTGTAACCTGAATCTATATGTTCCTACATACCTACATACTAGTGATTGACGTCGATTGCAATCAAAGGTATTATGGTAGTATTTTCCTTGTGCGTTAAAATTTTGCAATACATAAAACTAAACGTCAAAATTGACATTTATGACCATCACTGAAGGATGGATGGTGGTAATAAAAAATGGCAAAAAATTAAATAAAAGAAACATTTTTTTATAGTTGATTTTTTACAAAGTTATTTTTTAACACTTAGCTCAACATTACAACAACATGCATCACTCGCTTGTGTGAAACAAATTTTCATCCCCTCGATCGATGTATTGATCAGCCACATTCTTTGAAAACCCGAATGTCAACCATAGCAAAATAACGCTCGTAAATTAGCTGACCTATAAATTTTGTTTTTGCGACATTTGTACTTACATACGTCGTCTAATTGTATGGCTTTATTTGTTTTAGCTAATATCATCGCGGAAATGAACGGTATTGTAATAGGCGTGGCAGTTGGTTGTACATTGAACAAATTTATCTGAAAACATGTAACGCCCAATTCAGCTTATGCTTGAATGTATCTCGATTTCTACTTTTTAAGCTATAGCTATGAGGTTTTGTATTTTAAGTTGATTTATTATTTTTTACTGCCTGTTTTCTTTAATGGCAGTTTTTATATTTTGCATTGTTAATTGTTATCAATACTTTCCTCGCTGACGGAAAATATTGTGAAACTCTACTTGAACTCTTGTGTGCTTGTTGGTGCCTTTAATCTCGAAAAAATATTTCGGTACTCAGAAATTGCAATTACTCGGACTGAAATTTTTCTGGACATTATTGGATCAAAAGTAGAAATTAAGCTTCCTAATACTGTGAGTATTTCTATAATATCAAAAATGTACCGGCATCGGCTTATTAAAACTTTATCGTATCTAATTAGGTATTAACTAAATATTAGCAATACAATGCTTGTGCCAAACATTTATTCTGAATATTTAAAAAAATATATGAAAGAATGTATGATGTGCTATGTATTCAGATAATATAAATATGTAGCATTAAAGTTCAAGGTAATTCAAATTTTCTCTTACGATGCGTTCAGCGTTTGTGCATTATTTAAAAAAATATGTCAAAATTTTCGCAACACTTCATAAATAAATTATAGCTATAAATATCTACTTAAGTATTTTAAATACACACCTACTAACACAATTAATACGTATTTAAACATAAGTACCCTGCAGCGAAAGCAACTAGATTTCGACCAGAACATACCAGTCATCTACTAATCATGATATACTAGAACTATACTAGTTGTAAAATACCAGTCCCATACTAGTTCAACCTGGGCTTGTATGATTTCCATAAAATAAACTAGTCCCCATACTAGTCCAAAAATGACTCATATGAAATATACTAGTCCCATACCAGTCCAAAAAGCAATGAACCTGGATTAGTATAATTTCAACCAGAATTTTCATGACTTGTCCTTTATTTTATCATTTGCCTTTATTTTCATGTTTATTCTTAAGAAAGCAGCGACTATTTGTATTTACCCTTTCACGAAAAAGCATCTGTGAATTATAAGAGAATAAAAGAAGCAAACGAAACGAATGAATTTTATATTTTTTAACTGGTATGATTTCATCCAGAAAAATTTAGTTGTATACTACACCATTTCAAGTTGGAGTTTAGAAAGCGTCAATTGGATTTTAGAAGGCGTCGATTGGATTTTAGAATTCTCCATTGGATTTTAGAAAGCGGCAGTTGGACCTTAGAAAAGTTAATTGGATTTTAGAAAGCGTCATTTGAATTTTGGCTCGCGTTATTTGGATCTTAGAAAGCGCCATTAGGATTTTAGAAAACCGAAAATATTTAAATTCTTGCTTTCTAAAATCCAATTGACGCTTTCTAAAATACAATTGGTTATAATTTTATACACGGAGGGAAATCTGTGGATCGAACATCCATAATTATTGATATCAAATTAAATAAAAATTGATATTTCTGTCCCATCAATGAATATGGATGTTTCATCAATGCTTTTTTGATAAATCACTATTGAAATGGTATCCATATAAACTATTGATAAATTCTAAATAGTTTAAAAAAACAAAATTTTATATAATTTGACATCTGGTTTCAGTGAGACTTGAACCATGCTCCTCGGGCACGTTAGCCCAGTATTCTACCATTCGGCTACGGCATATTATACAATTTTTAGAAAAATGTTCAATCATAAGAAATTCAAACAATTTTGAATTTAAAAAAAACGCTCCAACAAGTTGGAATATTGTTAGAAAATCCATAGTAAAAATTGTTGAACTATTATGATTATGCGTCCCAGAAAAATTTACATTTCGTCCATATATATTAATACGCTGTATCTACCATTATTACTGTGTAGTAAATATGAATATGGATATACCGACAATAGAAATTCATATCACGACCATAGATATTGACATGCCGTTCTAACATATTAGTATTCTATCCATATATATTAAAAATAGTACATCATAT
Source organism: Campiglossa producta (assembly GCA_964058755.1). Classification (NCBI taxonomy): domain Eukaryota; kingdom Metazoa; phylum Arthropoda; class Insecta; order Diptera; family Tephritidae; genus Campiglossa; species Campiglossa producta. Next base: position 39,961,922 of record CAXKVI010000001.1, read on the forward strand.
CGAAATGGTTGACATGTCATTTTACTTTTTATTGGGAGCAAATAATATTTGATAACTCGCTCATTCTGAATGAATATTGCATCAAACTCGTCGCTATCAATAGTGATATTGTCACAACATTCAATGCATTTCTCTCAGTGTACTTTCAAAATGGCGTCAATTGGATTTTAGAAAACATAAATTGAAATTGGATTTTAGAAAACATAATTTGAAATTTTCTAAAATTCAATTGACGCTATCTAAAGTCCAATTGACGCTTTCTGAAATCCAATTGACAATTCTAAAATCCAATTAACGCTCTCCAAAATCCAACTTACCATTCTAGAATCCAACTAACGCTTTCTAAAATCCAACTTGAAATGGTGTAGTATGAAATTGATATTTCCTGATTAGTATGAGTCCAGCCAGAAAATTCTAGTTGTATACTAGTATTTCTCTGACTAGTTTGAGGTTTCGCTGCGGGTAATTATAATTATCGCTACCTCAGAATACGATTGCCGTATGTGAATTTTAGCCATTTCGGAATTATTGCATAATTTAGGTTAGTTTCGTAATTCCTTCGAATGGCGTTAACAGTTTGTTCAGAAAGCCTATAATTTCTCAGTTTTTCAGCATGCATTTTGTCGTATGTCAAAAATTGTAGTTTTTCAATAGTGCATTTTAATAATTAAAAAGCGTCTCCTGAAAAATCAAGCTTTGCTACAAACGACATACGTATTCTGAGGTGGCAATATGTATCTACTAGGGATGCCACTTTTTTGTATTTTCACAATCACGGGATTGTCGGGATCCAATTTAACAATTCCGATACTCTGTGATTAGTCCCGCCGCATTAGACTGAAAAGTAAACAAGCCATTTAATTGAAAATTAATTTTTCTCGCTGTCAAATTTCTTATATAAACTCTTCCATTAAGTTTAAGTTTTCATTTAAAATTTTTCTTGAACCCAACTGTTAGATTTTTTTTCGAAACTTGAGATTTTTAAAGCAATTTTTTCTAATATTTATGGGATGTTTTCGATGTAATATATAAAATAAATTGTGGTAATGTGAGTTTATTTGGCATTTAATTAATAAATTTGGTTAATTTTCATATTCATATTTCATTTAGTATGATATTCTATCTCGTATAGGTAAGTAAGAAATCCTGAGATTTTCGAAGAGCAATGAATCCGTGGATTCCGGGATTAGAAGTCCAAGTATCTATATACGTATACTGTGTATGGAGGTGTGACAATCATTGGCGTGCTTTTGGTTGTGGTTATGATTGTAACACTAACTACTGCCTTAATTTACTAAGTTATTATACATACATTTTCTCTTTACTAATAATTTCGTTTTTTTGAATAAAAGTAATATAAAAGTTATAAAAAAAAAATTACAAAATGTTTCAATTTCTTACCCACGTGTATACCTACTGCTATTATTTTAACCGCGATTGTACATGCATATTAAGGTGGAGTGAAAACATATGGGAATCTTTTTTTTTTTGTAAGGGTTAACAAAAGTAACAAAATATTATGGTTATAAGATGCATTTTGCAGTCACAACAAGTTGAGAAAAATAACCACGTATTGATCTAAATATAAAATTGCGGTAATTCTAGAATCAAAAAACAAAAAAAAAAGAAATAAGAGGAGTGATTAGGGAAACAACAACAACCAAAGTTAACATAAAGGTCAAACTACATTTTATGAATTGAAAATACTCAAAAACTACTGAAATGATTTTGAATATTTGTACACCATATGAAAAGTATTTTGATTCCATTTAATTTGATAATATTCAACAACGTTTACTTCTGGGTTAGAAAGGCTACTTTCTGCAGGTCTTCTAAAAGCAATTATAAAAATAAATTTCACTCCACCTTAATGCATATGTATAAGTAGATATATGTACATGAATTTGGCTCAACGTTTAGCGTATTATTTCGTCAAAAATAATTAGTAATACTTAACTGCATATATTTTTTTATGATAATCACATATTTATGCCTGTTTCATCTTGCACAAATGTGTGATACATAAAAGTGTGCAGTACAGAGCAGAAAAATTGCATACTTAAGAAGTATTTACTTCTTAAATAAAAAAATGTTTTTTACATGCTAATGAGTCATATATGGCCTAGAATCTCCCTGCAAAAATCGAGAGTACTCTACTTCCTATCCAAAGAGTACTCCAATTGGAGCACCAGAGTACTCCAAATGTAATCCTGAAGGACCACCAAAGGATTACTTTTGGAGTACTCCAATATAAAAAAATTGGAACTCATAATCCAACGATTTTTGCAGGGCTATGCCAAAATGAGTGTGATGCCGAAAGAAGCTGAGATGGAATTAGGATTTTTCGAAAGAGTAGTTCTCCGAAAAATATGTGGTTACTCCCGCGATATAAATTAGTGTAAATGCAGAATATTTTAAAGTGCATTCAATATACATAATGACCAAAAATACAAGCCGTTGAGGATAAGATATCGATATGTAGTGTTTGTTTATTATCGAGCCACAAAAGAAACAATGGTTTCATATGTTATTTTGCACACTACTGTATATAGCTATGGGTTTAGTAACTTGAAAGCACAGCTGTTTCTATTGAACTCACATGAAAAAATCGCAACTGCAACATATGAGTTTATACTAAATAAATAAATAAATACTTTAAGGCTTCCTAGCTTAAGTCAAAACATATGCATTCATGTTAGGTAATACAAAGATCGTATATACATACATATTTCCACAGGGCCGCCGAGAGAACATCCGGGCCCGGGTTATTGACGAATTAGTAGTCCTACTTTTTTTATCTCAAAAACTGAAATTTCAAAATATCTCGAAAACTGTTCCACTTTTAAATCAAATGTTTACATATTTGGAATTAGCAGGAAATTTTACATAGGAATCACGTATCAAATGTCGTGGAAATGTAAATTTTTGAAAATTTGTCGAATAGTGTAATTAAGCAACTTATCGCCATTAGAGGTTCAATGAAAAATCATATATGGGTTTTTTTCACTAAATCTCTTATAACATTATCATTTTTCTACTGATTATAATCTGGTAAGTATCAAAATGTTCTGTAATGAACAGGCTATTGACTCACGGTGTAAAAACAGGAATTAATGGAATATTTCACTTAGAAAAATTATATACAAAATGATGAATATAGAAAAAAAATTTTTTTTGTATTCGCTATAACTTCGTCACTTCAAAACCGTTTAAAATAAATTTTACAAGGTAAAAACAGTATTTTATCCTCTCCTGATAAAGTGAAACAGCATAAAAATCGAAGCAGTATTAGCGTAGATATTGACGAATTAGTAGTCCTACTTTTTTTTTATCTCAAAAACTGAAATTTCAAAATATCTCAAAAACTGTTCTACTTTTGAACTTTCTGATTACATATTTGGAATCAGCAAACAATTCTACATAAGATTTATGTATACTACCTACACTAATTACACATTTCTCTATCATGATGAAGAACACCTGCTCTGTGGTAGCTTTTGCAACCAACTTTGTTATAAAAAGACATATTAAAGACCTATTGTATTTTGGTAGTTTCTTGCGGCCAATGTTGGCACCTTTCCATCTTGCTCAACTAAGTGAGAATCCAACGAAGCGGCAACCAACCGCACCAATAGTTCAGCGGTTGATGGGTCGCCGTCAGTTCACTATTTGAGTTCTTTTGTTGGAGTCATTTGTAGCTAAGTAATTGTTGCTTTGTGGGCTCGTCAGTTAATGAGGAGAAGATTTGGGGTAAAACCTCATTTTCATTTTTGATGCGTTCACCAAGAAACTCCAAAAGCATGCCGGTTCCTAAATGTACTCGTTCTTTGGTTTTGTGTTAATGACTTTATGATTGCTTTATTATTTTTACAGTTAGTTGGTAGTATACAAAATTGACGATGCGCGAACTTCTTACATATATAAAGTGTTTGAATAAAGATAATTACCGTATTGTGAAAGTTACAAAGCCCTTAAATATGGAATTTGTTTATTGGGTTTCTTTGTGCTTTTGCAAATGTTTTTATCTGCTATATTAAAAAAAAAATCTCAACAGATTTTGCAAATTGAATTTACGTTTAATTTTAAAATTTAGGGATTTTTTTAATTTTGGCAGCCAAGGATTTAGTCATTAGAAGTTTGGTTTGAGAATGCATTGGAAGAAGCTTAGCCTTTTAAATAAAACGAGTTTGCATCTTTAGTCTTTCGTATATATTAGCTTAGCGTGCCGTGATGAATTTGAGATGAAGCGAAGAAAATAATTTCAATTATCCTAAAAGAAAAGTGCTATTAAGTGATTTGGATGTTTTTCTAAACTCCATTCAGAACTGTCAACCATGCATGTAATTCATGCTCATATCTTAAGACTCGTGAAAAGATTTTTTCCTCAATGTCCTGAGGGGGTATGTATACTCTTTTATTGAAAACCCAACCTTTCTTTTTTACTAGGAACTTTTAATTTAAACGAGTTTGTCTCTTAAGTCTTTTGTATTTTTAGTCTAGCGTGTTTGCAACTCTAAACTGCTTTCAAATTATTTCTGGCATTTGGTCTATTTTCAAAAATCTTCAAAGACTTTTTGTATAATCAGGTAATTGGTAATCCACATCGTAAGATCCGAGTGAAGAAATTTGTTTCAGTGTCCTGGGGTAGTGTTGTTTTTTATTTAAAATGTCAACCTTGGCTTTCCAGGACTCATATAGGGCTTTCAACATGGCTTGTTTCCATATCAATTTATAGGGAGAGTATTTTTCATTATAAGATTTTCTACTTGGTTGTTGGCACTTGGGGCGGAGCTGGCATTTTTTTTTTTAAATTGTTGGGTAAGATATGCCAATATCAGTATCATATGAAAGGATACTTTCGACCGCATGCCAACTAAGACATTTTTATGTAGAATTGCCACCTAGGATTGCCACTTAAATGCATTTTATTTCCTCCATCGACAACGACATATCTCGGAAACCTATTGACAGATTTGGATAAAATTTTGGTGTGTGGATAGTATGCTTCATTTATATGGTTGGTACCTATCTCTTTGTTTTAAATATTGAGCAAGCTATGCCTATTGATAGCATGCTTCATTCTAATAGTAGATTTACACCGCACCAAATTAGGCAAATTTGGCGAAAAATTGCGAATTTGGCGCATTTTTCCATACAAATCTCATTTTCCAAATTTGGAATTCCATCACATTTGACCTCATTTGCCGAACAATACAATCCACAGTTCCTTAAAATAGCAAACCTGCCTGTGTTCCACATTAAGAATCGCCCAGCGAGAACCTTAAAGGCTAATTGACGTGTGATAACTTTTGGACTATGCAATTTCAAATAGTTTTTTTTTTTTAAGAAAATGGGCCAATTCTACCAGGAAAAGACAGAAGCCTTCTTGAATCTTCTTTTATTATTACTCTACGGATGTTTAAAACATCACGGTCGTGCATTTTATTTCGGTGGCTTTTTGTCCTGGTAAAAGATTAATGCAGGGAAGCTGAAGCCAAATGGAAATTTGTCAGTGTAATCGGTGTCGAACTGGCTCATTTAAATTCGCCAAATTTGGTGCGGTGTAAATGTACTATAAGACTTCCTACTTGAGTGTTGCCATTTGGGGCGGCTCATAGGGTTGCCACCTATCTCCATTTTTTTGTTTAATTTTTGAGCAACTTATGCCAATATAGACATCAAAGGAAAGGTACGAATTCGTTGAGCCTCAACAAAGATATTTTCGAGTGGGGTTGCCACGTAACCGCATTTTATTTATTAAGTAGGATTATGTGAAAACTTCTAAAAATACCGATTCGGTCCCCAGGTACTGTGTTAATGAATCGGGCTTTGAAGACAAATACTTTACCTGTTGGGAGCAGCCTTGCCAATCTCCGCCATATTTACGGAGTAACGAGTTTCCAAAGAAATAATAAAACCGTTTTTTAATTTTTTTTTTTTTCAAATATACATTATATTTAAACTTTTGTTTTGCAATAACAAATTTATTTTGTTTAATTACAATTACTTATTTTTTTACAATATTACTCAAGTTGACAATCAAATAAGATTTATGTAGTTAATTAAAGTTTTTTTTTTTATTTTCATACACAATTTACATACACATATAAACATAAGAATATCTACAGTTCTAAGCTGTTTACTGATCTACACTTGCACGACACACACTGAAGCACAAACGATCAGCTCAAGTGAGACACACACAAAACACACATACAAATACAAATTAACAAAGAAATAAAAAAAAAATTTATTTAAAAATTAAATTAAAAAAATTCAATTTAGCATAAATTTAATTAAAATTATACATTTATGTAGCTTAGAAAAAAGAACTTAAAAATATTTAGATATATAATTGATCGATAATATTAAAAGTAATTTACCAAATTTAAAAATTTGAACCAAACGTTTTTTTTGTAAATATTTACTTTGTAGCTAAAACATAATTGTTGGGATAATTTTTTTCTTGTAAATGTTGTTAGTTTTGTTGTTGAGTTTTTTTTGTTGTTTTAATTGTAGTCTATTGCTATTGCATATGCTTCAGTGGATTTTTTTTTTATGATAAACAAACAAGGGGGGCTAATTTTTTTATAATCATGCATTTTTTTGCTAGGATTCAAATAGTTGAATTGCTTTAAAGTTGTTTAATGTTTAAATTTTTTGTCATTTAAATGATTTTTTTTTTAAGGATTTTGTAGCATAAAAATACAAATTCGATTTACATTCAATTAATATCTATAATAATTTTTTTGTTGTTTTTCTTTTTTGTTGTTGTAAATTGTAGTGTTTGCAGTGCTTTTTGGTAATTTTTTAATTTTTATCATTTTTTTATATTTAAAAAAAAAGGAAAAATAATACTCTAATACACACACTACATCATTGCATAAGTGAGATCATTCCAAAGTTTTGTATGAATGTTTTGGTTAATTGTATGTATAACACAGGCCAACAAATTTGAATGAGTTTATTAGGGGGAGCGCACACTGGGTATTATTTAAAATAATAATAAACTATTTTTTAATTATTTGAAAAAAAAAAAAAAAATTGAGGTTAAAAATTAAAAAAAAAAATTAAAACGTGAAAGTTTGAAAATTTATATATTTATTCGTATGAATATTATGTGTCGAATATTTTTTGTTTTTGTTTCTCAAATTTCACATTTCAAATTGTAAAAATAAAAAAATAAATGAAAAAATATACTGCGGATTAATGAAAAATGTGGAGTTAATCAAGTAAAATAAATATTTTAAAAATTGTTTTCTTCTAAAATGTTCATTAAAAAATATATATAAAAATATTACTTAAAAACTTTTTTTAAAACCAACATGAAAAATATTTCAAAACTTTCTAAAATTTTTTTAAAAAAGTTTAAAATAAAAAAAAACAAAATTCCAGTTTTTTTTATATAAACTTTTATAAAACTTGTAAATATTGAATAATCAAATTATTGAAATAACCAAAACCAAATTCTTCGAGTAACTAATATTTTCGAATGTCAATTTAAAAATATTTTTTTATTTAAGCTTATGAGTTTTTGAAAACATATAATTAAAAAAAAAAAAATAAAAGGAAATAAAAAAATATTGTTTTTATTTTAAAAATAAATGAAAAGAATGAATGAAAAATATTTCAAAACTTTCTAGAACTTTTTCAAACAAGTTTAAAAAAAAAAAAAAAGTTTCCAGATTTTTTTTATATAAACTTTTATAAAACTTTTAAACATTTAATAATCAAATTATTAAAATAAAGAATAAATACCAAATTAGTTGAGTAACTAATATTTTCGAGTGCCAATTTAAAAATATTTTTTTATTTAAGCTTTTGAATATTTAAAAACTTATAATTTTCAGAAAAAAACTTTTTTATTAAATAAAAATAAAATATTGATTTTTTTTTTTGTTTTAAAAAAGTATTAATAAAGAAAAACACAATAAAAAAATAATAACATAAGGTTTGAAATATCAAAAACTAAAAATAATGGAAAAATGAAGTAACAAATTTGTGCAAAAATATAAGGCGCTATTAAACTTAGAATTGCACTGGCCAGACGCGCTTTACACCATGTATTATTATTTTGTTTTATTACTACTTTTTATACTTTTTTCTTCTACTAACTACTATTTCTAGCATCATTTTACAACTACGATTGCGCTGTGCAGCCAACACTTTAATCCGTTTAGCCTTTTGGAATGAATGGCTGCACTTTGTTTGTTTGTTTTTGTTGGCCTGCGTAATGCATGGGTTGTGGGGGTGAAGGGTATGGATAATGCGTAAAAATATTTTTTATTTTTTTTTTTGTAACAATTCAACAGCGTTGGCATTTGCATTGAAAAGTAAGGTTTTCTTTTTTATAAGCAATATAAATTATATAACTAACTTCACTACTAATTTGGCAATTGAATTGAACTAATTTTAATATAATTTAAAACTAATTGTTAAACTAATTGTTCATTTTAATATAATTTTTTTAAATAATATTTTTGATGGGACTTGTTATTAATTGCGCCTAAAAATGCATTTTTATACAATATACTCATATCAATAAGTCTCTTTTTATAGCAAAATTTTCTTAAACAAAAAAAAATATTATAAAAAATTTTGTACCAAAAATATAGAAAACCAAAACGTTTTCAACGCGCAGCTTCCATCTCTCACTGCTTCAGTACTCGCAACGTCACATAAAACACCACCCGCAGCCGCATCATCAACATTATTATTATTATCATCATCATCAAGACATCCTTTACAAAATCTTCAGTCGCTATGACGTCGGCAATGTCGTCGTCATCAGCTAATAATTGGCTCCAGCAGCCAATAAACCAAGAAGCATTTATGGCGGTGGTACTGCTTTTCGCTTCGGCATCGAATCTAAAATTAAACAAAGAAAAAGAAAAAGATAAATTAATCAATGAGTTCCAATTGCAGTAACTAATTTAAAAACTGTATAAAAAAATATTTAAAACTATGTATTATGATCTCAAACGACTTAAGGCTTAATTATACATCGTTATCGCTAACGCCATACCCATAACGCTAATCAGCTGTTCCAACCAGCCATTGGAAATCAATGTACACGCGTTAGCGTTATGTTATGGCATCACTAATCGTTTACATTGATTTCCATAAGTTTGGTTGGAACAGCTGATTAGCGTTATGGGTATGGCGTTAGCGATAAGGGTAACTAATTCTGCCTTTAAACTGACCAGCTTTGCTATTCATCGACATGCGATACATACTCTCTTAGAAATCGAAACATTTTTCTTAAATTATGGCGTATACAAATGACCTTCGCAATTGCTTGCAAGTCCATTCACTTGCATTCAAATATATGTAAATAAAAAAAAAGAGTCCCCTTATCATCTCGCGCAAAAGAAGGTAGGCATAGATTGTATAAATATCTCTTATATATGTGAGTAATCATGTCATATTACCTGCGTCGTAGAATGAGCAATAAAATGCAGCGCATTGTGTCAGCTGCTGATAAGAAGGCCAACAAGATCGAATATGAGTCGTATTTATAAGTAGCACATACTCGGTTATGCGCTACCCAACGAGCACTTAAAAGCGCTTTCAAAAAAGTGAAAAGAACATATTCCAAATTTAGCCAACAATTTGCAAGAGCATAAGACGTTATTTTAATATTAAAAACACGTTCTTTTTTAATCTAGTAAAAAATTATTTCTAATTATCACAAACTATTTGATAATTAAATGTAGCATTTTTAAAAACTTAACGAATTTTTAAAATATTTTTTTAACAAAATGTGACAAATAGAATAAACAATACAAAACTTCAAGCTAAATCAGCGTTTTTTTTCAAATGAAAATTTGCATTTTCCCAACTTACTAATCTTATTGGAACTTAACGAAACTTTTTCAAAGTAAATGTTGGGCATTTCAAATAAAATTAAATTAATTCTAGTTAACCGAAACTATTTTAAAGTTAAGCTTGCCGTTTTCAAGTTTAACGAAATGTTTGAAAAAACTTAACGAAAATTTGTTCGAAGTACATGAAATATTTAAATGTGTAATTTCATTTGAATAAACAATTTCTAGTTTACTTGAACTAATTTAAAGCTTAGCTTCAAGTTTTCAAACTTAAGGAAGTATTTTTGAAAAACATAACGAAACTTTTTTCAAACTAAGTTATACATTTGGAAAAAATGATTCATTTCTAGCTTATTGAAACTATCTTAGAGTTACGATTGCAGTTTTCAAACTTAACGAAGTGTTTTAGAAAACTTTACTCAACATTTTTCTTTAAATAATTAGTCTACCAAATAAATTAAGGAACTTCCCAGATTACTGAAACTTTTTAAAATTAAATCTTGCTGTTTTTTAACTTTGCGGAGTTTTTTCAAAATAAAACACATTTGAAATAAAATAATATAACTTCCAGCTTAATGAATATATTTTACAGGTAAGCTTGCTGCATTTAAACTTCACGAAATATTTTCAAAAACTTGACGAAGCAGAAAACTAGAAAAACTTTTAAAAATTATATCTACTAATATTTTTTTTAAGAACTAAACTTGCCCTTTTCAAACTTATAAAAAATAATAAATTTAACACAAAACTAAATAACTTCTACCGAACTATGAATTTATTCGAATTTAACGCTGCCTTCTCAAACCTAAGGAAGTATTTTCAAAAACTTAACGAAACAGAAAATAAAGATATAAACGAAATTAAACAAAAAACTACCGTAGTAAATATATTTTCGAATCAAACGTGGCCTTTTCAAACTTAACGAAGTCTTTTCAAAAACTTACCGAAATTTTTTTCATACAGAGAATAAAAATGTAAACAATATTAAACAAATAAAAATACGTAAAGACTTCCAGATATACCCAAACTAATTCACAAAAATTTAATCTCAGTCTCACTCAGTTTTCACCATAATTTCTACTAACAACAAGAAATGTACCCAAAAAGAAACAACCGTTGAACGTAAAAGCAAACCACAAACATCAATATAACTCATAACTGGAACGCACTTAAAAACAGCTAACCAACAGCACTCACTTAGCCAGTTAACTAAAATAGCACGTCAGTCAATCAGCAGTCATACAAGCAAATCAGTTAACTAACGATTCAACGATCGAGCTAAGTTAAAAGTGCAAAGTCAAGCCAGCAAAAAGTTATGAAGTGTGTGTTGTGTCGATAAACATGCTGGCATGAAGGTAAACAAAATTAAATTTTCTCTTCTCAAAAAATTAAACCCCACTAACGGCGCATTCTCTTGAACCTGTTTTAGTTAAGTTTGAACGCTACTCGTCTCAGCCCCCCCTCTCTTAACTCAACTACTGGTATTAACTACTAAAATTTATGAAGCGAAGTTTGTAGGTACTGCATAAAAAGACACAGCGACGATAATGACCGACAATCAAAACAAGAGAAAACATTTTTTTCTTTGGTTCTTTTATTCACAGTTATTATAGTAAAATATGGTAAATAAAAACGCTTTTAGACTGCAAAAAAAAAATAAAAAATAAAAAAGTCCATTGTGATTTGTGTCAACGCTTTACTCGGCGTCGCAACTCAGTGCACTTTCTTCTACGCTTTCTTTCTTCAAATCAAACAAATACTACATTGAAACGTCATTATTTTTTACCAACAACCTCCTAAGCACAATTCAACGAGTCATGGCCGTCGACAACTTGGCGTCGTAATTCTTAATTGTCGTTATTGCGGTCATTCGCGCTCTGTTTGGGGTACTACTTGGCGTATGATTTCGACATTTTACTATTTTTGTGCCTTATAAATATTTACGAAAATTGGAAGGAGTATAGTATGTAGATTAAATACCAAAAAAAAAAAAAAAAAAATAGCAACCAAAACAAACCGTAAAAATAATAATAATCAACAGAGTATATTTAACATTTGCTATCGTTTAACAGCAGTATTTCATTCGTTTTTTGTACGTCGCTGCGGGTTATGGGTTTAGAATATATTCTTTCGTGAAAGCTCCATGGGATACACAAGAGTAAAGAAATCCCGGAGCAGTTGATACTCTCCTGGGACATCACCATGTAAATTGTACCACCCTTTTTGTATGAACAACTTTTCACTCGGAGTACTATGATACTCTTTAAGAGGTATTCTTTAAATGATTGATCAAAGTACTCTCGTTTTTTGCAGTGTAGCGGTAGTCGTAGCCACCCACATACCATAGAGTTAGTATTATGTTCATGTGTATGCGAATAGTTTCACTGTAGCTTTCAAAATAGTTATCTTGGATTTCACCTTGGTAAGAGGTCGTGTCTGTTAATAATAAATTGATTTGAAATATATTTTTATAGCAGAGTCCCACGTAAGAAATAGTTGGTAAATAAAAGCATGTTGTCTTAGATAAAGTTCTCATACTATGATCTAACATAAACATGCATAAATTTTCCTCCTAAAACTCGCTTTCCTTCAGGAACATTGGAGGATCAAGAGGTAAAGAAAGAAGTCCAAATAATCGCATTACTAATAAGGGATAGTATATATGGAAATAGTGAAGTGCTGGCGCAAAATGTTATAGGCTTTTGTGACCCTTGCTAGAAGGTTGTTATTTACGAAAGGCACTTGGAGAATCTTTAGACCATGCGGTATGATTTTTGGTAGAATTCCGACTTTTAGAAAAACCAAAAAAATTAATCAATATCGTTAATTGCGGCAAAGGTCTCACAATATTTCGGATGATGGCTCAAAAACGATCCATCTCAGGATTTGTGCGATCAAAAATTCAATATGTATTTGTTAGTTGAGCCTTTGGAGCAGTAATAGGCAGTACCTATAGTCTATAGAATTCACCTCGTTTTCAACTATGTCAATGATAGTTATATCCTGAAACAACTATTTTGTTTCTGAATAACTCAGAACAAGTATAATCCCTATAGGGTTATTTGATATTTAACAACTTTACAAATATATCTGGTCATAAAAGCTGGTTACCTATGCGATGTTAAAAGTGAAACAATAAAAAACAAAACAAAAAAAAAAACTATAGAAACATAAACCGAAGGCCGTTCCAAGCCAAGAAACAGTTTATTGTTTTGAACGAATGATGATGAAGTAAACAAAATAATAGGTAGTGTGGAAAAGAGCTACATGAGAAGATTAGCCAGTATGTGTGAGCGAGCATAGAGTGCGGGATGGTATTGTTTTTTTTTTTGTTTTCGGCGGGTAAAAATATAGCTATCAAGTGCGTAGCACAACACTATCTGATAGTTAAACAAATATTTAAAATAGTGCGTATGTGGTAGCTACATATGTATGAATGTATAGTTGGTACTGTCGTCAGAAACCAAATTTCCCGCCAAAAATCACATACACTTGGCGCGTGCAAATGGAGCAGAAAAACATGTTGTTTTTGAATGAGCAAAAAATAGATTTGAAGCAGGTGGAAGCGAGATATGAGCAAATGTTATTCATTAAAGATTTTATGTATTTTTTATGTATGTATAAGTATGTGAATATAATTTATAGAATCTCTATATTTTCATAAGTACTTCTTCTGTGAAGGTTTTATGTTTAATTTAAATTTTTTTTTTTGAAATTTTTTTTTATTAAATTTTCGTGCTCATTTTTTTCAGCACGAAACACATTTTGAACAATTTGATACTGGAAAGTCGGCAACCTAAAAATCATGCAGTTAAGTATTCAACTTATTTTTTCCATTTAGTTTGATGTTAAAGATAAGATGCGATGTGATGTCACGTCATGTGATGTGATGTCATGTGATGCGCTATGTTATATTAAATTGTTAAATAGTCTCACATGTGCAAAATTAATGAAATACACTTGAAAACAAATTATGTTGTGCTATGCTATGCTATGTTGATATTTGTTGTGGTTTTTTATGTGACTCATTTCATAATAATATACAAACAAAAATCCGCACAATGTGGCAGCACCCAACAACAAGCAGAGTGGAGAGTTGCTCATTTTTTCATATATTTTCTTTGCTTTTTGTTCTGTTGGATACTCATCACGCGAACGCAATACCCGATGAATATACTACAAACTACAAAGCCAACAAATAATAAAAAAAAATAATAGGTACATACGAGTACAGTGTGCTCGTCTGAAAGCCCGATTGTGTTTTTGTGCTGAATGGAGCAATAAGTGGGAAGTCAAATGAAAGAGGGCTACAGACGTTGTGGAGTCTATGCCTGTTGTTGTATTGTGGGTGCGGCTGCCTATGTTAGTGCTGTTTTTGTTGCTAATGCTGAGGCTGACGTTGAGTGCTCTGCTCTGTCAGTCAATAGCTATACTAGCTCTAGCACTTTGCCTTTACCATACGTATGTACTATCTTCTACTACTTGACTGTACAAACAACGATTTTATATACGACAATGCGACGACAACGACAACGACTATTCGACTGCATAACGATGACGACCAGTGTATTATACAAGCGCATAAAAATAAAACGATTTTAAATACAATTTATAGACAAATAAAAAAAAGAGAGGAAAAAAACGATTGAAACTGCAGAATATAAATAAAAATTAAGGCACTAAAAAAACACAACAGAAAACGATCTACGGCAAGCGTATGAACCCAGTGCACCATTTGAATATTTTATGACTCCGTCCCTTCTCTCTTGCATATGCATGGTGTCCACAATATGCATTATGTAAATTTTGAAATTTGAGCTTTTCAGCAAACATTTTTAAAGTTAATTAAAGACTGATGTGTTTGAGATGGGCAGGTATTTTTTTAAGTATTTACTTAGCAATCAGAAATTAAATCATTTTATTTTGTGTATTTAATGAGTTGGTCAACTTTTTTAAAGGTTTATACCAAGTAGTGAATTTTTATGAAGGAAGTGGAGTAAATTTAAGTTTGACGATTTCATTCTAAAGACTTGCAAGGGAAAACAGTATTTTTTTTTTCAAATAAAGGGGCAAATAAAAACTTAAGGACGTGCTTCTGGAACAATTGAGTATTGCTTAGTATTATCTAGAATATTTGAGCATTTGCTGGCATTCTCGAAATATGTCCGCAACGGTTCACAGGACGGAGTATCACCACCAAAACACTCTCCAAAGGCTATGCTACGACCTTTACAACCTTTAATCTTCAGATTCTTTCAGCAAGGTTTGGAGAATCGCCTTAGCCTCGTCTGAAAATTTTGTGAGCTGAGCATCCTTAATATCTTAAAACATGTCAGCTCAATCCTTCCAAAGAAGGTACATAAGTACTTGATATTTACTTGTATGAATACAGATAATTTGAGGGGTAGATATGCGGTTTATTGAGTAGTAAATAGATGAGATGATGGGAAAGCCCTCTCTGCATGAAAAAAGAGCCCGAAGTCCCAACAAAAACTTAGGTTAGAAATCGATTAGAAATAGATTGGAAAACTATTCCGATCCATCATCTTTGACTTTGGATTTCGACTTGAGAGCCATCGGAGAAACAAAATTCTCAAATGGGTCAAATACCAGTTCTATTAATTTCTTGTTAATTGGAACAAAAAACAAAGTAGGTATTATGATCTAAGTTGATACTAAATCTAACTTGGTATGACCTACATATAAGTAGATGGTTTGGTTATAACTACACTCAAAGAAAAAACCGTTCTAAAACGAACCAAACAAGTCCAAAACTGAGAACATTCGTGCACAAAAGTCTGTCAGTAACGTTTTGACTTAACTCGTGAACGATGGTCTTATTTTGAGAACGGATTTTCAAGAACATGTTTTGTGTTCCATGAACAGTTTGGACTTGATTTATGAACATTTTTAACTTATTCTGAGAACGTATTGGGCTCATTTTAGGAACATTTTGGGTCAAAGTAAACAAAAAATCTAAAAAAAAAATGATTTTTCAGAGTACTTCTGAATGACAAATTATTTCTCACTACTTATGTATGTTTGCTGGCGTTTAATTGCAGCTATATCTTATGTCAGCAATGACAGTATCTTCACTGTTGGATTTGTTCTGTTAAAGTTGTTTACAGACTAAATGCCTAAAAGTATGCAACAATGTTGTAACGTTCTCGTTATGTGTTCTGATGATAACACCGACCGTACTATTTTCGACAACATCGTTCTGATGACAACACCGACCGTTCTATTTCCGATAACTTCGTTCGCATTTCAAGAACCTGGTTGTTATTTTAAGACAGGGTGGTATATTTTCAAGACCATGTGTTCTTTTTTTAAGACCGAAAAATCCAGAACACGAAAATCTAAAATTGAGACCTGTGGTGCTGCATTTTAGAACGGTGTTTTTCCCTGAGTGTATAGTGACACCAAAAAACTCTCAATTTGGGATAGTTTTCCCAATGACCGTTTGCTAAAAAAGAAACATTTTACTTTTGAACTACTAAGATACAAGTTAAAATAAGAATATAAGCACTAAATAGTGTTCCTACTGGGCCTTTTCGCAATAAACCCAAAATCAATATTTTTCAAATTTATCTAACATCCAAAATCAAGCACAAAAAAAAATGTGAAAGCATTAAAAGATTTTTAAACGGCACACTTGTGTTCTAAACAAACCTTTTGAACAATAAAATGCAACTTTTACTGCTAAAGTCAAAGCACTTTGAACCCTGAGAATGAACTCACGTAAAATTTGCTATAGATACATCACTTGTGTAAAAGCTCTGTTTTGATTTTGGTTGCTAATATATGTATCCGTAAGTAAACGCGCTTAATTAATTCGTCACAAATAAATGCAGCTTGAAAAATAAATAATAAAATTTTGAATCCAAAAAAAACGAAAAAAAAAATAAACAAAGTAAATATTGGCATGCATACATATCTACATGAACAAAATTCGCTTCTTTACACAATTTGGTTGATTGGGCTGATGTTCAAAAGTATCTCATCCATATCTACTACAAAAGCGAAACTGATAAACAAGCTCGTTCGATGATGTCTTGCTGTCTGTCTAACCGACTTGACTTTTGGCTGATTATATTGTTTTTCGTGTTGGTGTTTGTGGTTGGTTGTGTGTGCGGTATTGTGGTGGTGGGGTACAGTTTGACTTGGAGCAATCGCAACCAAAACAGTGACGATATGTTGTCCTATCGCGTAACTATTTTTTCGTTCATCGGCTTTGCCCATCTTTCTTATTTTTTATAGTTTTTTGGTTTTGTAAGATCTGATTTTTTACTGTATAATTTTATAATTGAATATACAGACATCCAATTAAATATCTATAAAAAGAGGATTAGAACAAAATCACTAATCATGCTGCATGCTGCAACCAACTACATTTAGATTTAGAGCATTGTAATGGGAACACTCTTAGAAACATTACATATGTACATAGACAAAAATTTAAATAATTCGTAATGTGCCCTATGAAATTTACAGAAGGGGATAGGAATTTCAACCATTTCCATCTCTAAAACCGCCATTAAAAAATATCAATTCTAGTTATTAGAACCAACAAATCAATAGCTGAAAAAAAGATCACTCTACCTTAGTGTCCCTCTGTTTCAAAAAACTATTGAAGAATTTTTACTCGGATATACCATTTTCCAAAAAGTTCCCTATGCTGTTTTTGAGCTGAGAACGCACGTTGGCCCAAGGTAAGACAATTCGAGAGTCCGCTACTTGATACTTGATTCTAGAAAAATCTAGAGTGACATTAAAATATGACCAAACCAGCCTTGTTAAATAATGATTATATATAGTGGATTTTTCCTAGACAGTCCATTTTATGATTAATTTAAATTTTTTTAATGATTACTTTCCAATTGAACATAAAAAAAACTAAAAGAAAAAATTAAAAAAATATGTAATGTATAAATATTTTTTTTTTTTTTTTTTGATGACAACAGCCAAAAAATCCCGGAGGGTTTACGATCGGTTTCTAACGCTTTTGGGTGTGCTGAATTCGAATCTGAAGTTAGAATTCTCGGGTCACGCAGCAATTTTTTTTTTTATAACTATCTTTACAAACCACCTTCTTGGGAGAAAACCTAGGGTGACCCGAAAAATCTGGCTTCAGATTCGGATTCGGCATAGCCAAAAGTTTTAGAAGCCGTTCAAAACCGCGGCGACACTTTCAAAACCTTCAATAATATTTTTATTTTTATTTTTTATTTTTTTTTTACAATCGTAAAAAGCAATAGCTATAACTTTTATTTTTTTATTTATTATTAATTATCAATTGAAATAATCATTGTCTATTATAAATAAGCATCTTATCAGTAAATTACTTCATAATTCCAAATTTAGCGTAATAAGTCGTGATCTAACCTGTTTTGGATTCAAAAAATGTATATATACATACATAGACGTCAAAATAACAAAATAGCTATATTTCGGTATCTTCCATTTTTTCAAACCGTCATGATAAGAATTCATTCACAATAACAACACAAGAGATTAGGTGTATTTCTTTAAACTAACTAACTAAACTAACCACGCGGTGACGCGCAGATAACCATAAACCAAAATGGAAAAAAAATAAACTTCCATAACAAAGAAACTGATAAGAGGAATTAAAAACAAACATTCTAGCAGCAAATAAAGCAAAAAATGAAGAGCGTCAACAAAAAATACCAAATGCCAAGTACAGTCAAAGCAAAATCATGAACAAAAAACCCGAGCGATTTCGCGGAATTTTGTGACTTGTTTACGCATAACCAAATTGAAATTACGCCACAAAGAGCATGACTTTCTGAGCAAATATAGCGAGTAAGGGGTGTCTGGGGGAAAGATTAGGTGAACTAATATTTTTGGCGCTCTTTGACAATATTTTATATTTTTCATGCGAAAACTACGTATGGCTTTAATTTTGTTATTGTGCATTGTGCCAGACGTGTGCGCACACAAATATACTTTTAGAACGTGTTATTTTTTTTTTTTAGCAATCATTGAAAGATGATTTTTTTTATTATTAAGTCTTTTCAGCTAGACTTTGCAGTTTCTGTTTTTATATCAACTTTCTTTTGTTACGAATTTCTGGCTGCGTGACTGGTTATTTATTTAAATTTTAAATATATTATACTACTACTACAGCTATTTCATGTTTTGAACGCTTGCGAAAAAAAAAAAAAAACAAACTTGAGCGTTTTTTATTGGTGACAAAATTTAGCAACAAAACATCAAAATAAAAACAATGAGAAAAAAGGCGGGCTTTCAGTCAATGCTTTTCGAACGCAAAGAGATACATTTTTATGTGTGAGTGTACATTCATATGTATGTATATTTGTGCATATTTATGCTTAACAATTTGTTTATAGGGGCCTTTAAGTTGGCAGATCAGACAATAAATTTTGATTTTTATTAAAAACAACAAACTGAATCAAAGGTTATACAAATTTACACAGATATCATCAACCTGAAATACAAAAACGCGTAACGTATTAACGTCATTAAATTGCAGAAAAGGCATGACTAACATATTTTTTGTTTTTAAAAATGTTTAATTTTTTACTGCCATGAGTTGTGTACTGCACTTTGTTGAAAGCTTTTGCAAATCACTTACAATTTAAGTTAAGCCTTTCTGCCTTTTAGGTGTTGATATGTGTATAAATTTGTTTGTCCGCATTTATTAATTAATAATTGGCACGTCTCGATCAATGATGCCTGGTGCATCAAGTTCAAATGAGTTTAAATGCTTGCGATACATACACACAGTAGTGGCGAAAACAAAACTCCAAATTTTCGTAGAATGTACAACGTACTTTAATGGGCCGATTTGACTAATTCTAATTTTAAAATGACATATTCGTGTCATAAAATTACATACCTAGTTGTTGTTATCAAATACCTTGAAAAATTATGAATTACGATTAATAGGGGGATTCATCGAACCTTATAAAACGTGTGAACGTACAAATTTATCAAGTGTGTAAATGAACTGTCAAAATTTGTATAGAAAATTACTTTTTAAATGGCAATTTCAAAATAAAAAGTTTTTGTTTGACATCAAGCACAAATAAATTGATCAAGGGCATTCATCTAACTGAGCATATTTCGTAAACATTATACCTTCACAACAAACGACATATTACGATTAATTATTCTGTCTTTGTATTTTAAGCTAAAACAACTATAAGAAAGAGTAAGAGGAATAGTGGCAGAGGAATATCTATGAGATCACATGTCGAGATGGTACATTTGACAAGAATTATCCACACAGACTCCTCTGCCAACCAAGAAAAGATATGGAGTACTACTTGATAGATTGAAAATATCGCAATGCAAATTGGATCATATTTTTAATTTTAAACTTTTAAACAATGTTACTCTAGTTTTGACCAATACTGTAAATACACACACATATGTACTTACGAATATGGTATATGATGCATAAATGTAAATTCAAGTCTTTAAAAAACATACATTTTAAATTCAATTCAGTCACTTACTTTAAGTAATATAAAAGTAGTTTCTTTATATTTCTGGAGCTTGATTGACAATGATCATTTACTAATTGAAGTGAACATATATAAATGCCCTGCAGAAAATTCATGTTAAAACTAACCCCGATTTTTCTGGTTCATGTATAATTCTATTTCGGAGAGTTTGGTGGTAGTTCTATGGATGCGTGATAGTTGATTATAAAATTTAATAATGGGTTTTAATTATGTAACCCTGGGACTGTACTTTTTCAATTCACTTAAGGTTGATATTTGTGATCTAGCACGTCAAAATAGAAAAAGTGAATCCTTGCGTTTTACATAATTAACCCGTAAGTGAATTGACCTTAAATGATTGCATACGATACGGTTGCAAGTGTTATGGAAATTCGTATTGCCTGTTTAATTCCAAATTTAGACGTCGCAACGTCTTCTCCTCATATAGAAGGCGAACAAAATAAACCAAAAGCCTTGTTGATAATTAGAGTAGATTTAATAACCCTGACTCATCGATTTTCACATATGTACTAGTTTTTGTTGTTGTATTATGGTGAAAGCATTCCTCGAAGATGGATCGATACAATCCAGACTGACATCTTCTGGTTCTATCAATATTGCTGCGGGAATGATATGCGTTACTCAGGGATCTAACCAATTAATTATGTAAAACTTTTAACTGAACTAACTAGATCGTCAGTTTTTGTTGAGTCAATTGGAGCTCGACTTCTTCTATTATTTCTTGTTGCCATTTAGGTATTATGATGTATAAGGCAGAGATGCACGGTTAAAAATTTGAACCTAAATTTTAAACTTTTTTGGACTACATACATGACCAAATCAAATTTGGATTCAAATTCAATCTAGACCAGTTTTCGTGAAAATTGGCTAAATGAATCGGGTTTCAATTCTAAACAAAAAATGTTTTTTAATTTTCAAACCAAAAAGTTTTAACTTTAAACCGAAAAGTTTTAAGAATAAAATAAAACTAGAAAAAATGTGGCAGCTGGCAGGATTCGAACGAAAACGCTCAGGAGTCACAGCCGGTTGCTCTACCGCTGAGCTATAACGCACATGAAGTTTTTGTGGGCAAAATTTAATTACATTCAAACAAACCAAAAATTAAAAATTTAGACTGCTTAGATTTTAAATCGAAACCAAAAGAAATTGCAAATCTTTGTAGGTATTTGGACGGTTTGAAAAATTGTACAAAAGAGTTTGAAAAATTGATTAAACTTTATACGGGTTTAAAATTTACCCCCGAATTCTGTAAGCTGTCTCTAGTCACTAATAGCGACAATTCGTGTTCCAATTCCATGTTCTCCAATTACAAACCTCAAATGACAGATCTCAATTTTGTGACTTGAGATGAGACAAAATTACAGAATTCCAGGGTTAGGTTCATTTTTTTAGCCGTGTGAGTTTCAAATTGAACTAGTTCAATTGGTTAAACTATAGATCTATAAAGTGATGGCCTTAAGTAGCTTGAGACTAGTTCTAGTGAACTAATCCTTTCATTGAAAAAAACCAACTATACTTAGAATCGTCTAATCTTATTATCTGCCCACACCAATCAACGTTTATTTATAACCTGTACTTCCACACTTTCAAGACCATTCATTCAAAAATACATAGGTATATATGTACATACATATGTAGGTACCACTCACCGCCTTAATTTACCAATTTAATTTGGCAACAGCGGAGCAAAACAAAATCAAACAAACAAATTAATAATAAATGTAAGAAGAACAAAAATATGCAAAAGCGTAGCGAATAGTCGGGACAAACAAAAATGTGACAAAAATATTTTCGATTGTAGTATCTTTTCAAGCAGAGTTTTTGTATTTCATATGTTTGTGAGAATATTTTTGTTTCACTTTCTTCATTCAAATGGCGGGATTTTCATCTTGACGCTAAAAATTCTTATTGACAATTTTGTAGAACGCGGCAAGCGATCGAGTGTGTGTGTGTGTACGTGGATCACAAGTGTTTGTAGAGCAGCTCAGGAAGAGGAAAGGAGAAACCCGCCATCAATAAGCGTTGTGCAAAACAAAATTGAGTGGCAGTAGCAGCAGGCATTTGTATGTCCAGTCAAAATTTTTAAGGCGGGAATAAATTCGGGCGCGAAAAATAAATACGCATGCAAGTGTTTTTCTCGTTTTCGAGTACCTATTTTTTTGTTGTTTTTGTGCAAAGATAAAAGAATTTCAATTTCAAATTGTATAGCCTACGCGCCAAGTGAGTGACATATTGTTGAAATACAAACAAATACGATTTACGAAAACTGAAAGGAGGACACCTGAATCTGAGTAAGGTAACACAAGTTTTACGATTTTTGGCGCCCAAATAGAAAAATGCCCAAGGGGCATATTACTTGTTTCTAGGTATTCATTTTGAAGATACTTGCATACATATGTGCGTTTGTATAGCGATAACTATAATCTCAATGCATGCACCTTGTGGTGGCATAGATACAATTTGAGCGGGTGCACTGCATGGTTGCAGTGAGATTGATGATTGTATGTTTGAAGAAATACATACCTATAAAATAAATATAGATGCATATGTATATACTGGGGCATAGATTCATATTAAGGTGGTTCAAGCATCCCAAAAGGAAATCGTTAGCATAAATAACTTTAAATAAAAAGTCGAGCTATTATTAATTTTTTTTCCGATCCACACCAAAATTGAAACCAACTCACATTTATAACGGTCCCTGATTGAAGTAATGTATATTCGTTTAATACCAAAATTCATTAAATCAATTTTAGGGTTCTAATGGTTTTTTGGTTATTAAATAGATATATACCTAGTCGGCTTAGGTCGCAAAGGTGCTAAGTCCACCTTTTGGATTTTTTCAGGTTTTGATGCCAAATGTTGTAAAAACAGTTACCTAATATACATTAGACCGGGTCGAACGAAAAAGTTTGCAACTACCCCCCTAGAATGAAAGATGACCCTGCGGTGAATTTGGGATGATACAAATTTTCGTCCTGCGAGAGTCCTAAAAACCGATTTTTATTCACAACCGATTTTTATTCACAATTTTTATTTAAAACCTTTAATGGTAGGTACTCGTATCTTGTAAATGGCATAAATATATATTTTACAGCGTCATATACCTAGATAAGTTTTATTAGTTATTGTCTCTTCCTCCTGCCATTAATTTCATGTGTTAATAAAATTGTAAAAAAAAAAAAATTGTATACAAAAATTTCAACACACAATTCTTTATAGATAACTTCAATAAAATTTCCACAAATTAAATTATCCTGGCAACCCGGTTCGCATTGATTACATAACAAGGGTTGAAATGCAACGCAAAACCAAAAAAAAAATGTTTGCCGCCAAGACAGACCGCTTTCGCTTCGGGCAAATCTTATCGGAACAAACCTACCTAGCTTCATACATACTACGTACTGTGGCACTGCATGCGTCCTTGCAAGGAAGTCACACTTCTACACATGCGCTCTCACGTTGAGACAAAGAAAAAGGAAACACAATAAGTGTGTGAATCAGGTGTTTCGGACTTTGCCGCCATATAATTTTTGCATTTGTGAGTGGAAAATATTGGCGGAAATCTCTAGGTATATTTAGTACTTAATTGAATTATACCCAGTGTGAAGTAATTAAAATCTGATTTTTTATGGTATTAGAAAACTTGACAACAACTTGCAAAGGTCGAAAAGTGTTTTATTATCGTGCTAAAATAACTTCTTCTAATTCATTTTGATCAGCTACATATTTGCATTTGGTGAAGATTTTCTTGCAATCTATGAATTTTTCATACAGCTTTGATTTTTGCTGGAATTCATAGATGCCTTTCTCATATATTATGGGCTTTTAACAGTCTGTAGAGACTTTGTGTGGTATTACCGTTCATAACAAAAATTTTAATTGGTCGAAATTTCACCATTGTAAATCTTTAAAATAAACTAACTTTTAAAAAACTATTTGATTTCCTTTTCTTTTAAACTTACCAGTAATTAATGTCTGTTTGCTGTAGGGTTTGTAACGTGCCACCTCATTGAGCGCCGCATCATTGGCAGTACGATTAATATGACTCGTTCTTATTTTAGTTTTTGTAATCATTGCTGTTGGTGTCGTCTCGATTTTTTCTTGGCGACGTAGCGCTAACGTAGCAGCATCATCAACATGATGATCATCCTCATCACCTTGCAGCTTGCTTGTAGAATTCTTCTGGTTTTGCTTACGCTGCTGTTGCTTCCTTTCATGCGCTTCCAATTCACGTGCAATTAAATCGGGTAACACTGATTTCTCCTCGATATTTTCTTTTTTCGTCTCATCAATGACTTTTATATTTTCCTCTGCTTGCGCTAACGTCGCAATAATTTTATAATTTTCCAAACGTTTACGTTGCCGTTCATTTTCATGATCGAATTGACGTATCATTTCACGTTGATCGGGTGCACCGAAGAGATTGCGCCGTACACTGGCTGTTGTTGTTGGTGGACGCAGTGCTGTTGGTGGAGTCCTCAATGTGGCAGCAGCCCGACTGCTGCTGCTGCTATTCGTATGTAATATAATTGGATGCACTTGGCAGGGTGCCATTTTTTTGCTTTTGCTTTTTTTTAGTTTGATAGTTTTATATGTTTGAAAATTTTACTCAGCTCTCTGGCAATATTTTAACTTTGCTTGTTTGTGCTTGCAAATGCATGTAATGTGATATTAGATTTCTTTCGTTTTTTTTTATCACTGCGCGCTTTCGGTTGTGATTTTTTTTAAATTATTGCTATTATTCACGCTTTTTCACTCTTTTTAATGCAGTTAAACACATTTGTATGTACATAGGTATATTTAGTTAGTTGGCTCTTTTCTCGCTCAGTGCAGTAATATAATATTCTCACTAGGTAGGTATTTGCTTTTTATACATTTTTTTCTCATGCAGCGCACTTACTACAAATGCTGCTTTTTTTATTTCTGTGTTACTGGGTTTCCTTTGTAAGTTTGATTTTCCTTAGTCACTTGGCGGTTTCTAATTTCTAATGTAATTTTACTTTTCTATTTTATTTTTTTCCCCAACAATTTTACTTTAATACGCGCTAATTGGACAAAATAGTAGATACAGCAGAAGTCATCGACACATACACTCTTGTAATTTTCACTTTGGGGTGTGTACATTTGTGTGTGTATAAAATTACAGTAAAACGTATACACACCGTAAAATGCACTTCCTTTCCGAACGTTCGAAATACGAATGAAAATTTTCACTTCCATCACACAATGGCCGACCATTTGTTCAATTGCCAAAGCATCTCAACGAACATGTTCCACAACTCGTTGGTTTGATGAAATACTTATGTGTATCTCGCTTGCACACGCAGTGTTGTATTTGAAGCGTAGGCAGACAAATTTTCTTTGTAAAAGATATCAGATTCAATATCTGTTAAATTTTTATTTTTATAGAAAAAGCTCAAACTGTTTCAAGCACGAGCACGTACTAACACGAATTTCTTGCATGTGCTCTCATATTATTTCACAACAATTCAACACATTCCAACAACTACCTATTTCCCAGTACGTATGTCGTGTGTTTACCAGCGCTGCTTTTCATTAGCAGCATTCTGCTAGCGTTCAACAGCACTGTTGGTTGAGTTCATACTTGCTCACTTGGTTGGTCGCTTCGAATTGTTTTCAATGTTCGTTAACAGCTCGTTCTTCATACAAATGACGTACGTTGCAACTTAATTTCACGGGTTTCGCTGCGCAGCAATCGTTTTTTACCAATCGTTCAGCGTCAGCGTCGACGTCAACGTTGTAAACAACAATACCAGCTTTGTTTTGCTCGCTTATTTCGCGGTTTCTTTTTCAAGCAGCACGTTTAAATTATATACAAAAGTTTTTATTTTGTTGTATTGTAAAAAAATTTGCAAGCTTATAAAAAAAGCAACTAAAGTTTTTGTTTTCTCCTGTTCTTTCGCCAGACGTCAGATGCCAATTTACAGTAGCCATACATACATTTAAGTTGGTTTTTTTGCCTCATTTCCAAAAGCGTTCTTTCTTTTTTGTCTCGTTTTGGTAAGCGTTTTTTTGCTTTTTGCGCTTATGCGAAGCGCCGAGTTTGCTTTTTTTATTTTGTTTAGCTTTTATTTATTAATGAATATTCTATTTTTGTTAACAATTTGTTTATTTACGTCATACATACTTGCATACCTGACGTGTGCGCTTCATTCATGGAAGTACACACACACACCCATACATATGATCGAATACGCTTAACCGGAAGAAGGCGCGTTTGTTACCGGAACTAAATTGATTGTGAATTATGACAGGTGAGTGTGAGCGAGTCAACATAACATGTACATACATAAATTCAGCTTTTTTCTGCTCTTTTATGTATGTATGTATTCATGTAGAATATGTGCCAGATTTTTTATCATTTTATTTAGGCGAATGTTGAGATAGGTTAGGTTACAAATTAGGTTAGATTAGTTTTACTGTAGATTTTAATAAATATTTGCAGGGTTATTCAAGTTCAATTCTTGCTTCACCAGGTCGAGTTCCCCTGGGTAGACTATAGAAAAGTACACACTGCAGTTTGAGGAGGCCGATAGTCGGTAGCTGAGAGACGCTGGTTTATGGGTTAGGTTAGGTTTATTGAAGACTCTGCGAAAATTTTTGGGGGTTATTGAAGTTCTATTCTAGCTTAACTAACTCAAGTTCTATGTGAACTGATAATCGGTTTCTTAGAATTCGCAGAGTGATTTCGATATCATCCTCCCCAAAATTACTCTACAAAGCTAGGTTAGGTTAGATTTGTTGTAGAGTTATATTAGGAAGGCTGATGATCGGTAGTGTGATTTTATTGGCGTTCATGTCTAATTGTATACTGCTATCAAGTAATAGTGATGACAATGTCAAGTTACACTAGGGAAGAAACTGCCTAGTTTCAGGTTTGTTTATTTTGGTAACCACGATTATTCTAAGATGATACGATGCTTTGCAAAGATATTTGTAATTCCGAAAACGACTAACTTCCACCATGAATACACCCTTCTGAGAACCGAGTCAACCAATACAGCAAGGCCCAAGCCTAAGAGAGGCTAGCACCCCGTCAGAAAACCGATCGCAAATAACATATATATGAGACTTAGTTAGATAAATCGAATTTCGCTGGTCACCTGCAATCCACCCTTACTTGAAGGCTCGCGGTACCCTGTAAAAGGTACGTCAGCCTACCGCTTGCCCATCTATTCAAGAGTATACTACAAGATGCAAACGGAAGACACTTAAATTAACTTGCGTCATACAATAAGGGGCTCCCCCTCCAGCACGACTTTAGCCATGTCCAGTGCGTTCTAGAAGACAAGCACTCCATATATGAGTATACGCATAAAGGCAAAGTACAACTCTTGTAGAAAGCCCCAGCTCTCCACATTCGGTTTCCCAAGGCTTCGTTCTATCGAGTAAAATTCCGAACTATCCAGATTCTGGATTCCAGACCATATAAGATCCATACTTATAAGACAGCGTTCCAAAAGACTCCACCCATCTAGTCAACGAGTTCAGGAGATCCTGCAGAACATAGCGAAGGGTGTCCTTTGCCCCTAATCCGAATTACACTGGCTTAAACCAGACAAATTTCGCTTACGACCACAACGCATATCAGAACTCCGCCTTGTGGCTTACACCGCCACTTCAGGACTGTGGTTGCCTAGCTCTCTCCGCTACAACAGCTCTATCGCACGACGAATTTTACCGTAAGTAGTTCTATGTATATGTAAGAGCAAAAAGTACTAGGTACAATGCACCACCCTCTGGCATCCCTTGTTAAATTTTATGTGATTTACGTGTTCGTTTCGGAATTGCAGAAATGTCTGTTTCAAGTCTCACTGGAGCACTGTTTTTTATGCTTCTTGGCCCTATCGAGGGCTTTCGATAGATCGAGATCGATGTTTTCTTCAAGATTACGTATATTAGTATCTACGTGCAGGTAGGACTAGGAAAATCGAGTTTAAAAATTGTCTACCTTAATTTAACAACCACCCTAATATGCAAACGTATAAATTTGCAATTCTGCATTTGTGAAACCTTTTATTGAATTTATTAAATGAAAGTGATTTCGATTGCAAAATTGCAAATCATGCATACACTACATCCATAAATCCTGTCGCTTCAACCTTCACTTCCACCCCGTAACCACCCTTAATTCACCAGGTACTCAACACATACAAATGAACATATGGGAATAGTTAACTTTGTATCTACGCATTCCAATTTGCGTCGTCACTGTACCATCAGCACCAAACACAAATAAACACATACACCTCTTCTGCTATCAAATACTTACTCTTCTCTACCGCTTGGCTTAACCCTCGCGCCAAAAAGTAGCGTCACAACACCAAAACAATAAATTCCAAAAATCCACGTACAGAGAGTAGGACAGACAAAAAAGGAAATTGGCTGCTGACACACGCACTGCGCAGTTGTTTTTGTTATAACACTTGGTGTATTTGCTGCGATTTTGCAGGATATTCGCCTGATCCTTTACACTACACTCCTTTCACTTTTTGTAACACGAACAATGCAATTTCAGCTTTCCATCGATTTTAATGAATGAATCACTCGCAAATGCATTCAAAGGTAAATGTGTTTCTATTGTAGCGAATATAAGAATGAGTTGCTACGACCTTGTAGGGAAATTAATAACTGTTCTAAAAAGGAAAATAAGCTAACTACCAGTAATACCCAACTAGTTATAATTAGCACACGTGAAGTATTGTTTCGTTATTTTCTTTGGAAAAAAAACGGACTTCTGTTTTTGTATGAAATTTAGAAACAATTCCCGGTGCATCGCATTTAACTACCAGCCAAGAATATAATAAATGTGGTCTTTAATATTATATTTTTATTTTCTTATTTATTTTCTTAAGAACGTTAAAATTTAATTTTGACCCTCAACATGTCCTAAAAGTTAAAATGCCAAGAAATTTATTATGCAAACACAAATTTCAAGCTCATACCTAATAACTTCACGAAAAAAATGTGAAGAAAATTGTTTAAGTAAAAATGTTTGCATTTTATGAAACTTCATCCTTTTTAGAATGGACAATTTTCTACTAACGAGCAGTCAAATAAGCCCCCTCATTCAGATAGACAGCTATTTTCCCTACAGGGGAGTTGATTGTGTATATAAAATAAAATTTACAGTGAAGGCCATTGAAAATGCAACATGTTAAATTTTTTCTTTTGAGGTAGCAAAAAAAACTTATGGCGGCGATATACCTACAGGTTATCATTATTATCTCTAAAGAGCTTTTGTGCCGAGCTTCTCTTTCAATTTGTGGTGTGCTGCTTTTTTTCCTACAAATTTGCGGAACCTACAGTTTTTTTTCCGACTTTCGAAGCAGATGCATTTTTGCTGAGAAGCCTTTCTTGGCAGACATACACTAGGAGAGTTTTCCAAGCCACTACCAAGGGGCGTGTACATGATGGGCTTAGTACACTGCCGCAGGCTGTACCCCTCCCATTTCCTTCATTCATATTTGCCCTAACCAATGATTTAATGACGAAAAGTCACTTCAAATTTTCACTAAAGAGACATGACGTATACGTAACATTTTTTTGTTAACGAATCTGTAGGAATAGAAAAACAAATAATTAGGCTTAAGAAGCACGAAATAATGATTACAGAAAGTACAGGGGTATGTTTTCTAGAAAACGTAATAGGATTTCTACCACAACAGATGTTATTAACAGACTGCTGGCAAGTTCTGACCAACCAAAAGTCTGTGGAATTGGATCCTTTTGTCAACGGATTAAAAAATTTCGTAAAGTGGAAAAAGTGGTGTATTCGAAGTGGTCGAGTGTTTTTGCAAGTCACGCCCATTTTTTGTATTGTCGATACTCCTTATGAGAGTAACTTATTTGACAACTTTCGTAAAGCTGTTATTTTTTTTTTTTAGTTGAAATTGTAGGGAGAGGATGATTTAAATTATTTTTTGTGCAGTCAACGCTTTTTATGAGGGTTCTTTTGTTCCAAGTTTAATTTTTTTTTTGCTGAAATTGAAATTTGTATTATAATTTTTTTATAGGTCCATGGGAGATACCCCGAGGGGTGGGCCGATTGAAACAACTCTTGGTACAGCCAATGAATTTTCTGTGGGTAACCTATGCGCGAAGTTTCATGAAGATATCCTCATTTTGTGAGCTGCCTTGAGGATTCACAGATTTCAGCTTGGTGTCAAAAATTACTCAATTATTTCAGCTACGAAACACGCCGTCCAAGGGCTCGTCTTCTGATAAGGGTAATGATGACCGTCTTTGAATATTAGCGCTGTACCAATTTTTAAGTCCACCACTGTAGAAATGACTGCGTTTGTATGTATCTGCGTGCATATGTATGAATTGTAAGTATGTTTATTTAAGTATAAATATGGAAATAGAACTGAAATTAAATGATTTGTAACTTTTTCAGATTGCAACGCAACGGATGCTCCCATAGATAGATTTTTAATGCAGTCTAATAGAAACATAGTACGTGCTGCTGGTGCACAGTTGCGGCTTTCAGCGCCTTCCGGTAACACTTTGTACTAAACAAAATAAAATCTTTCATGGTTTTACGGCGCAAACATACTAACAAACATATGTCAATAGTTGCCCCTGAGCCCAGAAGAGATGCAGTCAGTAGTCTGAGAATGCATTGGGTTGACGCCGTGCTGTGGCATTGAAATGAAATGACAGAAAGAAGACAACATCAACAACAATTAGTAATTTAGCAATAAAAGTAAAAACAGTGGCGATCACAGCTTGCTTGTAAAATGCATTTCCTATAAATGTACGCCATGTCGTGTCAGAATGAATGCGAATTCCGCATTGAAAATATGCAACGATTTCAAAGAAAGTCAGAAAATTAGATGCAACAATAAAACAAAATTTAAAAAAAAAAAACGCTAATTCACGCGCTGCCTGAAATGTGCAATTGCATTGTTGCACTTGAAATGCACCAGTCACGCACACGTTCACATAATTCACATGTGCGCTTCACTATCAGTTGCAAATTGCGGGAACAGCAGTGAAAACAGCTGTTTAAATGGAAATGTGAAAAATGGCAAGTAAAAAAGCAGCGCGAGTGATTATATGATATGGATATAACATTTTCAGTATGCAGTTAGGGGCTTTACACAACGTGCATACCTACCTACTGAAGTTCACATAAAGGGAGTGCATTTTACTTACCGACTGACAGGGATTTAAATTTGTTCCCATGTACTGATGGCTAATTTATTTACGCACAAATACTGCAACTCAAGCGTTGGGGTCGTTCGTCGCGTGCTCGTGATTCCGTGTATGTAGCATTTATGTACTTACAATGACAGGGAATGTAAATGAAGTACAGTGGTGCCAAAACTTTAGATATAAAGTTGACTAAGTGCGAAGCTCAACAAAAACATAGAACAGAACTCCGGTAATACCAATACCATCGGATAATTAACTAAATTAATTCCAAGTAGTAGATAGTAGCCTTAGTGATGTAGGAATATTGTTCTAATTAAGACTGGCCATATTTTTTTTCTTTCGGGTTTATCCTAAACTTTAAGTTTCATTTTTCAAAACCGAAACTGAAACCGTAACCGTTATTTTTATCTGAAAGAGAACGAAACCGAAACCGTTTCAAAAGCCGGAACCGGTTCCAAACGGTTTTGAATTTTTTAATGTCTTCTTTTTGTGAACACATATTGTTTAAGCGACATAACATGGTTTCGTTTATTTCATCTGCAATACATATTATTGTAATTCGCAGATAATTTATGGAGTATTCGGAATACATAGCTTATAGTCGCAGTCACAACAAGTGGTTTTTCACAAGCAAAATGGGGTAAGCCAATAGCCGCCAATGCCTTAGACCCCAAGTGCTCACCACCAACAATTTTGAAGGGTTTTCTAAGGAAGTGAGAATAGGCAACGATGCATTCTCAGAGCCAAAGTGCTCGCCCCAATTAATACATACAGAGTGTCAATGCCAAAACACAGTCCACTAGACTTGATGGTATATACCAATAATTAAAAAGAACCAAACACAGTCCATGAGACTTGATGGAATATAAAAATTATAAAATAAATAAAATTAAAAAGACTTTGGTTGAGGTGGGATTCGAACCGGCAACCCCGGCCAACTCCCTCAACCATATAATATAGCAACAACAATAATACTAAACTGCTCGCCGCCCTGCTTAACTCCAGCTTAGATACATATTTTATTTTATCATAGGCTACTCTGAATATGACCTCAATATTAAAATTCTGAAAGAGGAAGTTGAACTATAGTCGAATGAAGCCATCGAGAAAAATTTACGAGATCCGAAAAAAAGTGGTTACTGGCCCGTCTCAGAAAACATCACTAATATTAATGTTCCATTCTATCATTTTTTCTAAAAAAAAAGTAGAGTTAATTTTTTTAATTTAATTTGCAGAAGATTCTTCTATAAATAGGGAGTAGTAGTATTCCTATATCAGACTTATTTTGCCTTTAGGTACATACCTATTTGAGTTTTGTATTAGCAAAGTTATTTGGAAACCGAAACCGGAACAAAACGGTAACCGGAACCGAAATCGAAATCCGTTACAAAACCGGAACCGAAACCGAAATCCGTTACAAAACCGAAACCGGAACTTTATTTTATATATATATATGATACCTTGATAGCAATAGATTAGTAAAAACTGTATTCAATTTTATAAAGCACTTTTTGAATGATCCTCGAACAAACATTTCCACAAACAGAAAAAATTCTAAGTACGGTTGTTTTGACATCTGTTGCTCCAATAAAGACCAAATGCCTTAATATTTGTGGATGATACGATACTGTGATCACCATGGTCCCTTTCAAGGGGTTGTTCCGCTCACTGTTTCTACTAGATACATTCAGGGCTAGGGACACTGTCACGGTTAAGGTTAAGTTTCCGGTAACTGCAAAAATTAATTGCAGTCTGGTAGGTTCGATGCGAGCCAAACACCACGTATAAATGCTTGGTCGCATGGAAACTAGTCAGTGAATTACCATTCCGCTGTATAAAATTTTGCATTCAATATTGCAGTCTGGTAGGTTCGATGCCAGCCAGACCGGATAAAACACCACGTATAAATGCTTGGTCGCATGGAAACTAGTCAGTGAATTACCATTCCGCTGTATAAAATTTTGCATTCAATTCTTTCTAATACCTATAATTAAAGTGACTGACTTTTTTATTTGGTTTTGGAATTTGTCCTGTCCCTAAACATTTCTCTTGGGGTTCTGTCAGATATTCTGCCGAAATTCGATAGAAAATACGAAATTTATTGGAATTTGGTAGACAATTTCGATTTCGATAACTTATAGATTTCAATCGAGTTTCCTGTTCCGACGAAATAGCCAAGAGGACCTCTCTAAATAGGTCCCTAGGTCTTTACCTACATGCACTGGATTACAAACAAGGACTGTGAAGTAGGGGAAGACATCATTTTAATTCGTCACTGCGACGATTGCATTAAGTCACTGTTCTGATTGCTGCCTTCGATCACTGTCATTGTTTCTAGCACTCGCACAACGGAGTTGCAACTCGTATACTATATTGAAAATGATTGTGCATAGTTATTGGAATTAATTTGACCCGGTCTCAACCCTGTTAAAGCCTGGTCCAATCAAAAAATGATATATAGCTAAAAGGGAATCTCTTTTTCGAGGAAAATAAATTGGACCCTACGCCAGGTCACGGAGCTGGATATAAAGGACTTGATGGCTTTCATCAAGTCATCTATGTAAATGATTCGAAGAGGAGTAACGGTGCCGGTTTAGGAGAGTCAGTCCCAGGATTCTGCTATGTGGAGAGTCCCGATAATACAGGGAATTTCTATATGGCGGGTTCCCGGAACTGACTTTCCTAGTGTTGCTGGTATCATAACTGGCCTTTTAATACTGGCCTAGGCGTGCCTCTGCGGCAGCCACTTGAACCTAACCTAACCTAAATTGGGACCACAGTGACGTTGCTTTTTGAGCTTGCCTATTTTCTTGTCTAAGTTTTTTTTAGAACAAAGACTACAAACCAGTACACTGTGTGACATTGGAAAACGAAAATAAAGTTCATTGCGTCAGTATAAGTTGCAATCCAAAAGAAAATCCGCCAAGTTGATAGTGACAAACAGCGTGACATGAATGGCTGTCGCCAGAGAAAATGGCATCGCCCGACTACGCAATGCTAATGATGGTGTTGACTAACACAATGATGATAATTATGTGCTGGCAATGTAAATGAAAAGTCAAAATCCATATGAGCATACATAAGTGAGACTAGGTATCAGTGCATTGACTTAACAAAAGTGAATTTTGACAGGATGTTCACTTTTGCCTTGTGTTAATTGAAATGGGACCGTGTGGCATGTAATGCAAAGTATGAAATAATTGTCTGACAGTTGAGCTGGTATTTATAAATTTTCGTAAAGTTAAGGAAAGGACATAAATTTTCTAGAGAACTTTTCTCTCAAATAATTCAAAGGCCATCTCTTCTGCTCTTGATACTGTCCCTGATTCTAGGGCATAGGCCGGCAATTACTTTCCTGGGAGGAAAACTCCAATGCTTCAACATAGCAAGCGCTCTCTCCGTGCCGACTACTGTTCTAGGGGATACATTAGGACAGGTATGATAAAAGACTTCTTCTTGTTGACAAGAGTCATTCTCCGTTTGATTTCTGACGTATGTAGGTTCATATGCAGGCACTAAAGCACATCCATGAGTCGTCTGTTGGCTCCTATCTTTGGCCCTGTCCGGTGAACGCTGTTTCGCAAATTCAACACCCACTGTTGCTGAAGAGGAACATCATCTTCCTCGAGGGACCAGGGTCACTGTGGCTCAATTACGTTATGGATGTTGTAGCAGGTTAAACTCCTACTTATCCAGACTGAGTCCCGACGTTCTGAATGAATGTTCGGCATGCGGATCGTCTCCTCATAACACCAACCGTTTATTCACCTGCTTTTCAGAGCCCACTCTTCTAACACCCATATCTCTCTGGTACAACCCTGCTGAAACTGCTAGTTTCCTATTACTTCCATTAGAAGACATTGATGACAATTTACGTTAAGGAATGGTACACGTTTGGGCAGGACTACCCTTCTTTGCAACAACAACAACCACATTCCAGTCCAGAGAAGGCAGAGCTTACGGCGTGGTTATTAAGGCTTATGTTATCAATATTATCGTCTCCAGCATCATGCTAAAGAAATTGCACGAAATGGAGTCGCCCTGTCTGAAGCCTCGTTTGATTTCAAATGGCTCAGAGAGGTTCTTCCCGATTCTGAAGAAGTAGTGGCTTTTGGTCAATGCCACTTAGCATAGCCGTATGAGCTTTGCAGGGAAGTCAAATTCAGCCATGACGACACATAGGCAACTCTTTTTCGACAAAGTGCTTGTGGATTATTTTATCATGGGTCTTCTCCAGATGGTAGACTTACTAGATAATTAATAGATATTGGAACACGGGATTTTATTGAGGGGCTTCCTCTTCCGATATCCTAGTCATTTTCGTAATGAATAAAATCATGGAGTGGACCTTGGCAAAACTTCAAAAGCAGGTTGGCACATAAATGGGGTCGTAGGCTAATTCCGGAGAATGGGGATTCACTACTCTTCACAAGAGAAATGGCTTTCCCTTTGATCGATCTAGCAAAGTCATTTAGAACCATATGGAGCACAAAAGCGAAACAGAAATTATATTCATTAGGAATTTGGTCGAAACAAATGATATTTTAAACTTCTCGATAGGTTTTCAAGTCCTAAAGGTTTACAAGTAATGCAGATACACAATCCACACAGGTAATATATTTTAAGCAAGGTATGAAACCGATTAAAATAAAGTTCCGGTTTCGGTTACGGTTTTGTAACGTGTTTCGGTTTCGGTTCCGGTTTCGCTCTTCAACATTTATTTCGGTTTCGGTTACGGTTTCGTTCCGGTTTCGGTTTCCAAATAAAAACACCAACACCAAAAAATTGTGCTACTACAAAACTCAAATATGTACCTAAATGCAAAATAAGTCTGAATTTTTATAACTTTACTCCGGTTTTCATGAAGAATTTTCTCCAATATATGGTAATAAATATTACTTTCGCTATTTATGGAAAAAATTTTTCTTTAATATAAGTATGTATGTTATAAGTTAGTGGTCATTAATTTGAAAATCTTTGAAAATTTGGTGGACTTTTGACCGATAAGTTTAAAAAATTAACTCTACTTTTTATATTAGAAAAATGTTAAAATGGAACGTTAATATGATGACGCTTTCTGAGACGGCCACTAAACATTTTTTTTTCGGTTGTCGTAAATTTTTTCGATGGCTTCATTCGCCTATAGTTCAGTTCTTTCGAAATTTTGATATTGAGGTCAAAAAGTGTCTTGCTTAATCATCTTTCATGAAAATTATTCAGGGTAGCCTCTTTTAAAATAAAATAGGTATGTGTCCACAAAAAAATTCAAAACCGTTTGGAACCGGTTCCGGCTTTTGAAACGGTTTCGGTTTCGTTCTTTTTCAGAAAAAAATAACGGTTACGGTTTCGGTTTCGGGTTTGAAAAATGAATCGGTTTTAATCGGTTACGGTTACGGTTTTGGTTTCGGTTTCAGTCCTTGATTTTAAGTGTGCAAAACTTTTTGGATGAGTATTTGAAGAGTTTTAACCTACCAAAGAAATGACTTGATAAAACACCTGCAAGACGCAGCATGTGTTTCGCGCTCAAAATGTTTTGTTCAACTTCTTTGTTTTCTTAGGCTTTGCTCAGAAAATTCCCTGATCAGCATCGTAAAAGTTTTGCGCCAAAAAATAACACAACAGCTCATACATACACTGCTTTTGGCTCAATAAATGTTGATCTGCTGCCTTTCACATTCGACTCCATATGCGACCCCTACACACCTTAAACAGCAGAACTACATCTCAAGCATCGTCCTGTTCATCGCTTATTAAGAAAAAAGGAAAAATAGAGCTTTTAAAAACTTGCAAAGCCACTTTTATGGCTCAACAACAATGAGCCGAAACTGCTCCAAAAAGGAAGCAACAGTAACATCTGCTCACAATTCCCATGAAATTTTTTGGGCACGCCAAAATGATTGCGTCGTTCTTCTTTACTTGCTATAGGTTAGCTGGATATTGAGCCAGACAAGTGTTGTTGTGATTGTTATTTTGCGCGGGATAATGATGTTAGCATGTTGAGCTAATGGAGCATATGTATTCACATTAGATCGTATCGTAACTAAAAAAGTATGACGGATACCTCCAAAATGAAATATTTGTATAAAGTGAAGACAATCGTTTTTCGCGGTTTTTGGTAAAGGCAGGAACAGTACAGATCGGAAGAGGCGTACATATGTAGGTTTTGTGAAACCATATTATTAGACGGAGGAATAGGAGACAGAAATAGTTTAAATAAAAGTTATTGTACTTACTGAATGAGTTTTCCCCAATAGGGTGACTATTTTGAGACTGAGTAAACAGTGTTATGTTGGCAAAAGAGCCATATGATTTTCACTTATGCAAAAGGAGACCCGCTTAAAAACCTGGTGTTGGCAAAAATATTTAATTTTCTATATGAGCCCCTTAGAACACAAGTGGCATAAGTCCACCTTTTCTCGAACTGAGATATTCAAGGTTTTGTGTTGTCAACAAATAGGGGGTACCATTGATTTCACAAATTAATTCTGTTATTAATTCGGTGGCTATGGGAGCTAGGAGTTACCCCGTTAGCGTATTATATAAAACACGAAAAATGGACTTATGCCACTTGTGCTCTAAACAGCTCATATATTGATGGGTTACGAACTTTCTTCTTTCTGATACGGTCTAACTTACTTCAAGCATAATACATTTCAACTTTTATTTATTTTTTTATTTCCAAATTTTTGCTTTTACTGGCTCTTGAAATGCAATGAATTGTGGTGATTTGAGCTAAAAAAAAAAAACAAACCAACCGAAATTCATGCAAGGTGAATTGCTCAGCTGTCTTTGAGTCTTTGTGACTCAACAAAACATAGGTAGGTACATGTATCAGTGGTGGATCCAGGATTTTGGGAAGGGTGGTTCAATTTTTTTCTTTTAATTTCGGGGACATTTGAGTGGCTCAGTGCCATCCTTGCCTAACCCTCGAATTTTTTTTTTTAGTTATTATGCTATACTACTTAGAAATACTCCAAACTAAAGATTGTGAGGGTTAGGCATTTCTGGCCTTAGGCTGTTTAATTTTTAATTACCTATTAACTTTGTCACAAATTATTAGGAAATTACTAAATTGAGGGTTAGGCAAGGATGGCACCGAGCCACTCATTTTTGATTCACTGTTTCTCAAAGCTGTCATTTTATGCTTGTTTTTCAAAAAAAATATACCTACATTTGTTAGTACGGGCAATATCAAAATGAAGGTATCACTTAAGTAAATAGTTTACAAAGTTACCGAATGTGTATTACGTAAACGCAAAAATATTTTTACTATTTTTTCGCGTATTTTCTCTTTATTTTTTGCTTTTTCTACTATATTTTTTGCTGTTAATTACTGTGAAAAATATGAATTTTTGCATCCCGAACCTGAAAACCACCCCCGTGGATCCTCCACTGGCATGTACCTATGTAGACATGCATATAATGTAGTATATTAAGGTGTATACGCAAAAGCCACATGAAAACATTTGCAGATCAAAGGACAAGAATGAAGTATGTTTGTATGTATTTATCCATCCGCTAACATGAATAAAATTATTTTTAGATTTTTAAAAAAAAAAAAATACCCAACGCTGACGACAACTTTTGTGCCTACTTTATCCCGACTATGACTATGGCCCAAAGTTATTTGAATTAAATTTGGAGAATTTATTTGCCCAAAATAGGACCCCATATACATTTTTAGCCTGTGTACTCTAAGGAAAATCACTCTTGAAAACAAGAGCTGCTTCGGACTAAGTAGGCAATTGAGAAGTAAAGTCCTCTCTCGACAAACAAAGATCACACTGTATAAGTCTCTCATCTAAACCGTCCTGATGTACCTACGGCTCGGGATCATGGATAAGATGAGATGCCCTTTGGAATATGTGGGAGAAAAGAACTCTTGTTTTTGAACATGTCGAGCTGGTAACCAGACTTCAGCCCTCATCTTAAAAGACTACGGAGTGTAGAGGTTGCTCGAGTAGGTATATTCAAAACGTTCTAGAATGTTATAGGCAAATAAATCGCGATATTACTTTCAAGGAGATTGGGAGTCATATATACTTGCCTACAAAGTAGAAAAAAATGAATGGATAAAGATAGAGATGAGGATACCGATGGAAATGTGAAGTGGAGATTAGATTAAGATAGATATGTAGATAGGATGAAAGTGTGGGCATAGCTGAAAAGGAAATTTAGGTGAGGGAGAAGGTGGAGATAGTATTAAAATGGAGATGGTTATGGAAGATATACAAGGCTTGCCAATTCCCATGTAAATGCCGAGTTAGAATGTTCAAAATTGTGTATAGATATTCTTTATTATACACTGAACCAAAAACGTACATTTTTTTTAAGAAAAAGTTTCAGAGAAGTTCAAGCTGATATTCCTTAGAATAAAAGAAAAAAATCATAGATTCTAAGAAATGTATTTTACAATTTATGAATGAATTCATGTTTTCTGAGGATTTGTTTACATATTTTAAGAACAAGTACTTATATTCCAAGAAATATTCTTAAATTTCTATGAAAAAGTTCTTTGGAGAGGTTCTTAAAATCCATGTACTTTTTCTTTGGAAACTTGAACTTTTTTGGTTCGATGAAGGAAAAGGAATAAGCAAAGGAGGGGTTTTCTGAGAGGTTTAAGGATAGGAATAGATATGAGAAGGGAAATAGGGAGAAGAGAAACAGAAAAATATAGTTCTGTCATTATCACAACTCCTCTAAGGCATTCCAATCATTACACCATGCCAATATCGGCATATGTAGCTTTTTAAACGGCGATTAATAGAGCTCCCCATATCTCCCCGTAAGTAAGATATGTAACGGTAAAAATAAAAAATGGCATGAAGAAACAGTTTTTGAAAACTTATGACTCACAAAACCTGATGGGTTTAGATAAAAATTTGAATCAAGTATAAATGTGCATGCCGTGAATTTAAAACCAGTTTAGTAAAACTCACACCGTGAAATTTTATATTTATGTGATTTTTTTATGCTTTCCAATGCAACTACTAAAATTCAGCGTTAGTAATAAATCTTCACTTCGCAATGGTCAAGAAGCCTACATTCATCATGTATCCCATCTGCGTACCTATGCGAGTTACAATCTCACGAGCTTCACATTACAGATGACCAACAGCATAGAACGAGAGCATAGAGTTACGATGAACATAAATCCTCTTACTACTTGCATTTGATATGAAAAACAATAAAATATATGAAAACTCATTCAAGTAGTAGCTCATCATCATCAAGTTTGTACAGCTCAGCTTACCAAAGAAAAGTTGCTTGACCATCCCATCTACTATTACTATTACCTGAGTGTATTGTCCGGTAGGCAAATAAGTTTTGGGCTACGTGTGTCTAGTTCTTGCTTTTATTGCTTTACTTCGCCACCGGCCACTACCCGCCGGCCGCTGTCCACTCTCAATGCTCATAACTTACAATTAACCCTTTAAGTGCTTGACAAATGGTAGCGATGATTTGTTGCTAC
This sequence comes from Campiglossa producta, assembly GCA_964058755.1. Lineage (NCBI taxonomy): Eukaryota > Metazoa > Arthropoda > Insecta > Diptera > Tephritidae > Campiglossa > Campiglossa producta. The sequence goes on from CAXKVI010000001.1 coordinate 40,002,919, forward strand.
ACAATTGTGGAGATTTGTTAAACTAAAAATGAGGTAAACATTATCGAGTTGGGACAGTGAACTTGTATTGCATCTTAGCACAATGGGGTGTAAACAGACACACACACAACTCGAACTATAGAATCACAGCAAGAAATGATCAAATTTCATAATTAACCAATTTCTAGACGTTTTCGGTGCATAAATCAACACTTCTGAAGTGATGAAAATATGAAAATCCGTGGGAAATGAACGTCACGGCAACAACTACATTTTTCTGCAATTACAAACTGCACTGCATGGCCCAGACTTAGGTGAAGAAATTATTTATGGCCCAACAACGGTGTTGCAAATGGGCCAATAGGTTTAGTAGAAAGCGCACAAATATTTCACCTAGACACGCTATGGTCAGTTGTTGCTTTTTTTTGTTGTCTTGCTAAAGTTTATGCTCCCTATTAAATATAAAGTACGTCGATGCTGAGCGCTTTAACGGTCAATTGTTGCATGCCCCCAACATAGCACACTTGTAATCGCATGCGGCACGCTAACCAAAGAAATATTTAGGTATTTGGGTAGGTGCCTTCTACGATGTTTAGTAACAGAGAAAGTCACTTTTGCAATTACTTGTTGTTAAGTAAAACACTTACATCGCCCATTTACTAAATACTTAGTGACGTTAGTGCCACTACTAACATACATAAAATTATTTGAAGTCCATAGACTTTCAAACACATAAAACATGAATACTTTGCGCTTCGTTGCTGAATCTAGCGCGCAACCGAGCGAAAGAAAATTGCATGACATCTTAGCAGACGACTTTGGCCAATTGAGCTCAATGAAATATATTTACATACATTAGACAAACTTTGTACATATCAGCTACATGTTTTAATTATGGGAAATATTGAGTGTGGACAAATAGCAGGTCAATTGATCTTAAATGATGGTCATTATAAACATGATTTTGATGAAGCTACCCTGCAGTCAAAATCCGAACTACTCAGCAAACATACTAGTTTATTGACTAAACATTTTGTGGCATATGCATACCAGTTCATTGTTGACTATCTTTAAACCAGTCAATGCCAAACTACTCAGCAACATTATTATTATTATCATTATAAGTCCTTATTACACCGCGACCACTTACATGATCTATTGTGCGACCCTCACGAACGGATTGAGAGTGAAGAAAACTCTCTTTCTCCATGAGCTGATTCAAATTGGAGTGGAAATCTGGGTGAAATAAAAAGGTTTTTTTTTTTTTTAAATTTTGGTCTTGTATGGCCAGATAGGTTTTCAAACAAAAACACAGTGCTACAAAACAAAAAAAAATAATAAAAAACCCTTTTAAAGCGACCTAGTAGAGATTATTCATCTGATCGAGTTATACACGAAACACCCTTCGAAAGATTTGTAACACCCCCAAAATCTGGTTTTAAGATCAAAAAACCGTTTTCAGAGTTTTCGTTGAAAAAAAAAAATACTTAAAAATCAAATTTTCTACCGATTTTGAATTTCTCAACGATTTTGGGTAGAGAATTGTTTACACTTTCTTTTGAAAAGGGTATGACATGTTTTTCACGTTAGAAGTTGAGTTTTTTGAAATTTTTTTTTCGGTTTTTCCGGTTTCGACGTAATTTTTTGCCGCTAATTGACAATGAATGAACCTTAATCCAAAATCAAATTTTTTCGTCTCAAGCGCCCTCCAGGGTTACTATATGCCTCTAAAACAGTACAGTGAAGGGGTGTTAGCGGACGAGCGGTCATCCCATCTGTTTGCTCCCTCGCTCACTAGCACCGTGCAGAACCAATGACATCCATTGATTGGTCAATGCGATCATAGCAACAATGTCATTATTCGAGAGGCCAAGCAAAGAGCGTAGTAGTCTATGTGAATTTGGTTCTCAGATTTTCGGACAATTGTCCCACTAAGTGCCCAGGCCTGCTCTAAAACCAATTCTTATGTCCCGACTTTGTACTTTTCACTTTGAGCGCCAAAACTTTAAAAATCCTAAGTTGACCCATTGATACTTTGCCAAAGGAAACATACCTCTAAAACCAATTCTGATGTCCCGACTTTTTACTTTTTTGACTTTGAGCGCCGAAGTTTGTAAAATCCTAAGTTGACCCATTTAGAGTGCCCTAATCGTGTCCAAATGTATGAACGACCCCCACTAATTTTGAAGGGCCGACCTACATATGCCAGTGGAACACCCCCTAAGACCCCACTTGGGGGCCTACCCATACAAAAATTTCAAAAAATGACCACTTTTGGCACTTTACATGAAAAACTCAGCTAAATGATTTTTTTTTTTTTTGTTTAAGAGTTTATTTTTCTCTTAAGAACTTAAAAAAACGTAGCCATTTCACTGATTTTTTCATGAAAAGTTCCAAAAATCGTTTTTTTTTTAAATGTTTGTATGGGGAACGCCCCAGGTGGGGTTTTAGGGGGTGTGCCACTGACATGGGTGGTTCAGCCCTTCAAAATTAGTGGGGGTCGTTCATACATTTGGACACGATTGGGGCACTCTAAATGGGTCAACTTAGGATTTTACAAACTTCGGCGCTCAAAGTCAAAAAAGTAAAAAGTCGGGACATCAGAATTGGTTTTAGAGGTATGCTTCCTTCGGCAAAGTATCTTTAAAACTTGCAGTCCTTTCCAAAAACTGGTAAGTTTCTGATGTATATTTGAACTAGTATGTCAACTCATATATGAACTGGTATGTGCACTGGTATGATCTTGATGTATATAGTCAGCCAATTGGTATGATGCTGATGCAGAAGAGGACAATTGCCATCTCGTAGGACATCGCCGTGTTAAAATACCATTTGATAATATGGAAAAACTCGAACTAGTTGAGGCCGTTTGGCTGACTAATATTTGATTAGTATAAAACTAGTTAAGTTGACTGCAGGGTAGGAATGAATGCCTAACAACGGGTTAACATTGTTTTTGTGAGTAGGCATATGGGCAAATCCGCCAAATTTTTAATTTTTTGCAAAAAAAAATTATACATATGTATATAATATTCAAATTATAAAATAATAACAATATATCGTCGGTGTTTATCGGATACAGGGCTCTTCAGAGTTGATCCCAGTACAAAGTGTGCAGACGACTGAACCTCTATGCTTAGCTCGGGCAGAAAGCAAAACGAACACTAAACAATTTCGCCAAAAACAGCTGTCCAATAAAACTGCTTTTTAATGGTTTAAGCATTGTTTTTGTGAAGTGAAAATAATTTTGCGCAAAAACACGTTCAATAAATATCAAAACGCTACTCCACAACTCCTTCATGCTTGCCAACAAAATTACAATATTTTGAGCATTTTATGACGACTGCTCATTTTCACTTTGTTACGATTCGAAACGCCTTTTCACTGTCAAAGTGGTTTTCTATTGTCGCCAAGAAAAATTGGAAAACAATGAGCACCTTGGACTGACTGTGCGAGTAATGCATTTTGTATTGTCAAACGAAAATGACTTTTGAAACGAATCACATTTGCAGTTTCACAATAAACAATTCCCACAAATGCAATTTCGACGTTAACCAAAGAAAATAAAACTAGAATTTGGTATTAATTAAAATGAGAAGGTCATGAGGTTGCTTAGTGCGGGTCATTAACAGCGCCAATTGTGACCTAAGAAAAGCGCTCAGTTGGTTGCTTTCCAAATCATTTACTTTTGTTTAGGAATATATTTGACTAAATTTCGGTTAAAAATTAAGTTTTGTGTGTAGAAACCCGTTTGAAATTTGACGAAACAAAGACTTGGCATTTTCAATTGTTTGGATAATTTAGAAAAACCACTAGGAAAAAGTTTTATTATTCTTTGGTGAAAACTTGATTTTCTTCAGCAACAAAGAACAATAAAAATTATTCCTTTGGAAATTATGAATTCTTTTTAACTTTTTTTTTTTCTTCTTTTGATGATTGCCAATGTCGAAAAACACGCAAAACCGAATATTAATGCATTCAAGTTTGAGGGCAGATCAGGGCAGCGCACCGCTGTATTACATAAGTTCTACTGAACTCAATTTGACTGATGTAGGTATGCATGTAAGTTGGGTGTGGGGTTGTGAACGAAACTTTGCGCAGCTCATATGTGCTGTAATAATGACACACGTGCACGAATTTATATATTTGTCGATTTATATTTTTGTATATTTACAATTCTATAGCATATATTCCTGACAACAAAAGATCCATATCATCCCTTTGATGCTCACATTCAATACAAAAAGGTGTGTTTCAAAGTTCCTACTGCGCATGCGTAAGCAGATACTTACTCGTCAGGCAAACAACAAGGCGGCCACGTTCAACTAAACACCGTACAATCGTTGTCCGTCCTTACTTTTCTGTAATTGAATTATAGTATTTACCTACAATTTCTACTTACATTTGTTTAACGCTGTTTTTTATGATGAAAATTCGTATTCGTGTATTTCTGTATGTACATATGTAATAAGTACCCCTACCATACCTACCAATTTTTGTGTTTAGAGGTTCTTTTGTGTGGCTCATTGCGTGCATTCATTGTTGAGTGAATACTTATTACAAAAAAAAAAAATATTTAACAACAAAAGGTTGCATACAGGAACTGGTTTAGGAAAAGTTTTTCATATGCAACCACAGCATTTTTAACGCTCATATCATATCGAATATCATATTTTTTCCAGGTTTTTCAATTGCAAAGGGTCGAGGGTGATTGCGTTCGATCAATGTTGTCCATTTCTGTTAATATTTCTGATTATATAATGCATATTCGTGTATACTAGGTATGTTACGGAGCTTCGATACCGATTTAGAAAAGATTTTTAGCTCTCTGAATGAGATTTTCTGTTTTATTATACCCAGCGTACTAGTACTAGTACAAGGGTATTCTTATTTTGTCTACATAATAATACTACGTAACGGCACAAATAATCGAGTTTGATATAGAGTTCCATATATGAAAGAACGTCTGTCTGTCCGTGTACACGATAACTTGAGTAAAAATTGAGATATTTGCATGAAATTGTATACAGGTTACTTTCTGCCCAAGGTAGGTTGCTATTGAGATTGCACGAAATCGGATGATAACCACTCCCCCTTTTTCGATATCGAAAATTTCGAAAATCACATAAATTGGCATTCTGTTATGATTTTTCCATAAATTTTTTATAGTGGGCGTGGCACCGCCCGCTTTTAACGGAGGCGTTCTTGAAAATTTGGCTGGTCGTAACTTTTAAACTGATTACGATAGAATGATGAAATGTGGCACCAAGCATACTAGTATCGTTGGGAGTATAAAATCGCCCTCCAACCATGCCCAGTTTCGATATCGAAAATTTCTAAAATCACCTAAATTGACATAATTCTGTAACGGAAACAGCTAAAATGATATAATTTTATAAGTCAATCCCCTGATCAATTCTATTATGACTTTTTGATACATTTTTAAAAGTAGGCGTGGAACCGCCCAGTTTTCAGGGAGGCATATGTGAAATTTCACGGGTCATAACTTTTAAACTGATTACGGTAGAACGATGCAATTGGTACAAGGTATACTAGCGTAATAGGGAGTATACCTGATGTAATTGGACGAAATTGCTTCACAACCACGCCCACTTCCGAAATGGTATATTTCAAAAATCATATGAAAACTACCGCTGGGTATTTAATGTTCGGTTTACCCGAACTTAGACTTCCTCACTTGTTTTTTTTTTTTTTTGAAATTTAATGTTATCTGATTTCATATTATTTAATTTTATTTTATTTTACTTTAATTTATTTCATTTAAATTATTTTGTTTTATTATATTACATTTTTTTGCTATTTCCCTTCAATTTATTTTATTTTCACTTTTGCACTCTCATTTCCATACGAAAATTCGTAAGATCAACAATTAAAGCCAATACAATACGTTGTACAAAAATTCCGCTAGATAGCTCCCTGGTCGAGATAATTTAAAATTCTTGAGGAGGGAATCCTGCGATCGATTTTTGAGTAACCTCCCGGCAAGCTAGAGAATTTAAACTTGACACATTGAACCCGGTGACAATGCAATTCCTCAACAAATTCCGGTAGGTGGAGCACGAATTACTCAATCCGAAATTAGGGAACATGCGATCGACAGATCGACTAACTTCCTGGTGAACTAGGGACTTCAAACTTATCATCAATAAAAATTTGGATAGGTAGCGCGCTGGTCGAGATAATTGAATTCTTTGAAACACTGGGGAATCTTGCGATCGATTTTGAGTAACTTCCCAATAAGCTAGAGATTTGAAACTTGACACATTTTTCAGAACCCGGTGGCAATGCAATTCCTCATCAAAAAAGTTCCCGTAGGTGGCGGACGGATCGAAAGATTTCGAAATAGGGAATCTATGGATAGACTTTTAACTAACTTAATGAAAACCTAGGGACTTGAAACTTAGCACATCGGTAAGGACACGATGGCCATACAATATGTACACTAAAAAAAAATATACAAGAAACGGCCGTCAAATTAACAGTAAACCCTGTCATTTTTCGGCCAACAGTGGGTAATATCAATTTTGAAAGTGACCCCCTATCATTCTTCGAATATACTATCATATTGACATGAATCACTGTAAATTTGAAAGTGGATACTATCATATTGACATGAATTACTGTAAATTTGAAGGTGGACTCATATCATTAATTGATATTTTTCAAAAATGACATGTTTTTACTGCCAATTTTACAGTAAATACTGTAATATTTACAGTATTGTCATAATCGATTTGAAAGTGGTTTTGATATGTTACTTTCAATGTGCACTTTCAAACTTTTTATTTCAGTGTAGAATTCAGAATTTCGATAGGTGATGCGCTGGTCGAGACAATTGAAATCTTTGAAACACAGGCGAAACTGGCGATCCTTTTATGAAAAACTTCCTGGCAAGCTAAAAAAAAGTTCAAAAAAGTTCCTGTTTCGAAAATTTGTTTGAAATTGGGAAACTTCCGATAGACTATTAACTCTAATCCTGGCAATTTTGTGATTTGAAACTTCGCATATACCTAGTTGAAAACAAGACAAGTCAAAAATCCGTCAGGTGGAGCGCAGATCAACATCGTCGGCAACCTCCTGGTAAGCTATATGTAAACTTGAAACTTGATACATATTTTAGAACCCGATGGAAATGCAATTTCGTTAAATTTAAGTAGAACGTGCAACGGTAAAAGTTGCATTCAATTCCATACAGCTGTTTTTGATGCATACGCCAAAATTCTAAAATCTAAAAAAATCTACCGGCACACTCTTCGAGTATTCGTTACTGAGCCGTATAATTATTCGTTACATCTCTTATAAATATCTACTCAATATTTTGCAGCAAACAATCATAAGTGCAAACGCCAGTCGAGTTTTGTGGTTGCTTGTACTTCAATAAAATTTTTGACAGTTCGAGGTAAATTAAGCCGAATGGTCTATGTACTTAATGATTAGATGAGGTTCAAGTGGCTGTCGCAGAGGCACACCTAGGCCAGTGTTAAAAGGCCCGTTGTGATACCACCAACACTAGGAAAGTCAGTTCCGGGACCCTGCCATATGTACTTAATACAACCTCCTGTTTTGCTTCTGATAAGCAAAGGAAAATCTAGGAGATACTAAAAGTAGCCGCACTAAAGCAAAAACATTAAATTAATTTTTCGAGTTCAAGACCAAGGTATATGATAACCCAATTAGAATTTAGTTATTCGATGCGTCTTCTAATGATATCTGGTTAGATGGTTTCATCTCTGTCCCGAGTATTAAAAGAAAACAACAAACGAGGAAAGAGTTAGAACTGGTCGAAAGTAATAAAATCTCTATAGCTTCGGAAAAGGATGGATACGTTTATCTTGAAATTGTAGCAGATCCTTCACTGAAAAAAGAGTTTCCTTATTTCAAGGAAAATTTCCCTTATTTGGCTCTAAAGACATGGCTTCCTTAACATAAGTAACATTTTCCTTATTTTAAAACCTTTTTTCCTTAAATTGAGGAAAAAAGTCTTGAATTGAGGAGAAAAGGCTTTAAATTAAGGAAAATGTTACCTATGTTAAGGAGGCCATGTCTTTAGGGAAATTTTCCTTGAAATAAGGGAACTCTTTTTTGAGTGTTGAAAAACATCAGCCTAACTCCACAACATTTATGGGAAATTCTGGCAATATATGCCCCATATATCGCAGATACTAAGTTCTCTAGCAACGATCCCAGAAAGATCTTTCACCGAATACATTTAGTATATAATTCGAAGAGCTACCCTTCCTTTATCGTTGCTATCTTTTGATGAGTAATTTGCTGTCCAAAATTTACTGTTATTTCGGTATGTTTTTTGGTGTAAAAGTAGAAGTGGACAAACACGTTTTCATTTTTATCAATTACTGATAAAAAATCTAGTTTAATTTTGGGAAAAAAGGTGAAAGTTTGAAAGATTTAACACGTATTTCATTTGAAGTGCCTAAGCATCTGGTCAAGCATTCAAACTCCCTTCTTTCTTTATTCCACTGCATCCTTAAGGTAACCGCAACTCATATGCAAGCAATGCTATAAAGATATGTTTTCAAGTACCACTTATTTTAGGTTGTAGCAAAGTTCAGCATAATTTAATGTTTGAAAAAAAAAAAAAAATGTTCATGTTTATATTTGTGGCAGCCAAAGTGTCGCATTACCACCACACATTTGCGATCACACATCCTCGCACATGTTGGGCCTGCTTAGAAACAGACACTCCTTCCTTGGGTAGGAAGGTTCCTCCTGTGAAGTCTGAGGGATGCGTCATTTATTATGTGGCAATATGGCAAACAGCCGCTATTCGGTCGAGTTCACTGGCACAAAGTCAAACATATGGCCTTTGTCTCGTCTAGGCGGTTTCGATTTACATTCTAAAAGCCAATCTGTTTCTGTTTTTTTTTCTCTTATTTCTCTTTATTTATTTTTATTTATTTTTCACTGCTCAATATGGGTATTATGTTACGGTTTTCTTGGTGGCGTCCAGCAGTTGTCCATCAGATCATTGCTGGCTTTGCAAAATTTTTTAATAAAACTGAGTGGATTTTATGGCGCCTGCTCAATTTCACCTGGTCATACATATCTGCAGTGAGGGGGTGTGTGTTGATATAGGTGCACATATTTGTGTATTTTTGGTCACAAGCCAACTAATATTTTGTCCACCAGCACGCGGATATCGCATGCATCAACTTACCTCTGTTTTCACCTTTCCAAAAATTTAATTATTTTTGCTTTATTTACTAATTTTAAGGGCATATAAAAGGTGTCCAGGTGTATGCGTATTCATAAACCCAAGTGTTCTAGTGACGTAGCCCTGCAAGAGGAGATGAGAGGGGAGGAGAGATAGAACCACTACCAACAAGAAGCAAATGATAATCGGTACAGATTCAAGGGCCCGTAATCATAGTTGTTGCTTAATAGTACATTTACACTGCACCAAACTTGGCGAATTCAAATGAGCCAGTTCGACACCGTTTACACTGGTAAATTTGCATTTGGCTTCACCTTCCCTGCAAGAATCTTCTACCAGGACAAAAAGTCACTGAAATAAAATGCATTACCGTGATGATTTTAACACCTGTAGAGTAATTATAAAACAAGAGTTAAGAAGGCTTCTTTCTTTCCCTGGCAGAATTGGTCCACTAAAAAAAAAAATTGTTGAAATTTATATTTACAGCTGTGCATAGTGCAAAAGTTATCACACGTCAATTACCCATTAAGGTTCTTGCTGGGCACTCCTTTATGTGGAACATGAGCAGGGTTGCTATTTTGAGGAACTGACATAGAACGATGTTTATGTTAGAATCATGTTAAAGTAGATTGAATTCTATGCTAATTCGACTATGACTACGGGCCAAAGCGTTTTCAAACCTTGCTTCTGGAAATAGAAAAAAAAAATCAATTCCTACAAGGTCTTCTTTTAAATCGCACTCAACCCAAATATTTCAGCTGCTTATGTCGGTGCACTATGAACTTAACTGCACACAGCTAAAAGTAAATTTTTTTCTATTTTTCATATTTGTTGTTTCGAAAAAAAACAGTTTTTTTATGATCTTTTTAGTGATTTCAAATTGCTGCTTGCTTGCGTCTATTGCTGCCACACCTCATACTTTCCTCGCACCCTCACTTCCTTCTTTCAGCTGCTTTTGTTTTAGCGATTGGCTTTGCTGCTGGATGACATTATGGGATCGTGCAATCCCTCACAGTTGACTTTACGAGTACCAGCCCGCTGCCGCTGACGTACGCCGCCTAAACAAATACTTAAATATGTATGTAAAAATACCCATATGTAAATAAAGGCTGGCTTCCAAATACATATACCTTATATGGAGTGATGACTGCAGCACTGCTTCAGCTTCCAAACACCCGTGGGCATATGGTACCAGATCTCTCCTATGATGTTGATCACTTTGCGTTCATATGTAAATAAATTAAAATACTAATATACATAATAGATATGTTTGTAATAAAGTCCATATGTGCCTATGTGTTCTGATATGTGCATCGCACATTTGAGGGCACTTATCGCTTAACACGGCATCCGTTTGTTTTCCTAACAGTTTCCTACTGCATTTTCCATCCTCGCACACCCGCTTTGAGTTCTTTATATGCATAGAATTAAGAGCAAGATAAAAACCCAAGTAGAAAATTATGGACTCCATTGAGTTCGTAATCTCTTTGCTGCTTTTTCACTAAACTTATAAAGCTACACGAAAGAAAAGTTACGTTATCTGCTCTGTCAGGACTCGGAAAGACTACTTGAGTTATCAAACAAAACGACTTTCCAGAAGGAGGAAAAAATTGGAGAAGCAGAACTACTTAAACCGTTCAGGATTTAACTAAATAAATGGATGAAACAATTAGGAAATTGAAAAGTATCAGCTCTGTCGAATAATCGAACATTAGATTTTCGATTGTGGTCGGATTGCTAATCGATTTTCACTATTCGACTGGCGTTAAAACTGTCTCTCTATATTTAAGGACCACCCTAATGTAAAAATATAAAATCAGGGTATATATGAGTTACTAGAAGATCACTATTCGACCAAACGAAGTACGCCTTATTTATATAAGACTAGCGGACCCTCACCCGCCTCGCTGGGTGAAAGAAAAAGAGAAATGAAAGATGTTCTTTGTTTTTTTTTATGTTTTATCATTTAATTCATGTTCGGCCATTATTTTGTGACTTATTCTAATAACAATGATTTATTTATTTTAGCGACTTACCCTAATTATTGTAAACTAACAACTTATTCTAAAGCCTTCTGATACACAAGATTTTTGGTTTTATTTTCATGCGGTGTATAAATATACAGTAACGATGGTTTCCCTACTTATATCTCTATCCTACTTTTCAGCCCCCTACCTTAACCCCTTTTAGAGATATTCAACCTCAAGAAATTAAGTTTGTGTGGGAGGTGCCACGCCCCCTTTTCACATAACCCCTACTTACGGTTTTTATATCCTATAGCGATTTCCAGGTCCTTACCTTAGACCCTTTCACAGATATTCTGCTTGAAAATTTAAGTTTTTATGGGAGATGCCACGCCCCTATTTCTGATAACCCCCCTTTTTTGTGTGAGAATGCTTTTGATATCATATAGGTCTATACCAACTTTCAGGTCCCTACCTTGAACCCTTTCAAAGATATTCTGCTTGAAAAATTTAGTTTTTATGGGAGGTGCCACGCTACGGCTAAATTTTTATATATATAGAAGAAGATGTCGATTTTTTTTTTGTTGAAAAAATACATATTTACCTTGCAAAAAAATGTGAGATTAATCTCTAAAGAGAGTTGGCCCTGATTAATACTTACAGTGGGGTATAGTTCAATAAAAAATAATAAAATGTTAATTTTTTAACATACCCAAAAGGGGCGCAGTGCAATTTTGGTGTTTGTAGCATACCCTTAGAAGTAAGTACCCGTTTGGTTATAAAGTGGAGTAGTCATAACGTACCCGTTCGCGTAAAATTGTTCTCTTCATGGGATATGCTCAAACAAATGTGAAGAGTTTAGTCCATACAAAGTAATCAAAATTGGCATTAGTCACATCTTTCCTTGAAACTGAACCCGGACGCATCCTAGACTATTAGCATTTTATTCGGGGATACATCTAGTACAAATGTAGTCATATGACTGCCGTTATTTGTTAGTTCATAAAAAATCTCCGCCTTAGAATTTTTATACATATACCTATCTATTTTTAAAAGTGAAATCCCACTATTACGCAGCATTGCAGACATTTAATGGGGATGTCATAGAATATGAACCCTCCTAAAGTAAATATCCCCAACATTGCTTGCCGCATACTGCTGTCACAATGCTATTTATTCATCTATGGGGAGGTAAAAATAATACATCATTTGAACGAACTGAAATACGAACGCATGCATTTACTAGAAAATGCAATTAAAAATAATTTATAGCAACAGTGGCGTAAGTCACAGTTCTTCCCCATATAGTTTATTCTATGTTTAGACTTTGAAGTAAAATTTCAGACCTGCAGCATGTCACAAAAAAAAACAAAAAACAAAAAAAACGCTTGGCTGTCTGAGTGTTGTCAGCGTCGGCTGTTTTGGATAGGCTGTTTCTTTTATCTCCCCTGCAAAATGTGCGATAAGTCTAGGAATAAACCGGGCAAGGGTCGCAAGGGAGGATGCGACTAATGCCAGTTCTTATCACTTTGTATGGGTTGAACTGTTTTATGGAGAGACCAAATGTTCCCATTTATGTATACCCGAAAGGGTACCAAAACACTAACCCACTTTATCCCCAAACGGGTACTTCGACTCCTAATTGTATGCTACAAAAACTAAAATTCACTCAAAACGATTTGAGTATGCTATATAAATTGTAATTTCTTTATGTATATAGAACTATACCCCCCGTGGAAAACATATATTAATCAACAAGGACAACTCGTTTTAGATATTAATCGCAAATTTTTACCAGAGTTTATATGATTTTTAGCAGAGGATATGATCTGAGGTAGTACCCGATGAAGTTGTTTACGGATCGATCCAAGCTTTATGACAGGATTGGGGTCGAAGTAGAGGAGTTTAAAGTCAGCCGAAAATTTAGGCTGCACAGTCTTCCAAGCGAAGGAGGCTGGTACTAGGAACGCTATTCAGCGTTTAAACTGTCGTGGAGTTAAATATCTGCTCAAAAACTCAAGCATCCATGAAGTTTGTGACGGGGTGATATTGAATGATCTCAATATATGTAAGTCAAATTAATCGCGTACTTACATGCTAAGGTTCGGGAGATTTACTCCACAATGAAGGCTAGATGAGGGGACGTTACTAGCAAAGAGAGGTAAGCGGCAGGACAGAGTAGTATATCCTTTGCTTTGGACACTAGTAATTTCAACTGATAATTAGGTTGTATTGATGCGAATGGATTGATGTGGTGTCCATCATACTGAGGGAGTCAAGAACAGATAAGATCTGCAACTGATCGACGAAACGTGAAAGCAAACTTGGGGCTGTAAGGTCTCAAATATTATTTGAAAGTCGTATAGTATGCTGCGCTGCAGCAGGAGACCGTAGATCATTTTTCCGTCTACTATATTACGTGATAGACTCTAAGCAGTTGCACAGCTATCCGCCCTTGATAGAGTAAGTAGCCTGGATCCCATAAAGCTCTCATAATTTGCCAAGAGGAGAGAGTTATTCTATAACATTAATGGATTCTGATTCTTAATAGGTCGAACACACTTTTTACCACTTTGAACATACGCAGTTCTACGCTTTCACCGTCATTCATTTCATTCATATAAGTTACCTTTTTTGAAGTTAACTTCTTAGGCGGTGATGAAATGCTTTTTATAGAGAGTGAAATTTAAATAGGAAATAAAAAAGGGGAGAGAAATGCACAACGGAAAACTCCTAGAGTCTGTGTATATCTCGGGAATGGCTGAAGCGATTTGGATGAAATTCATTCAAATAGTACATTTACACCGCACCAAATTTGGCGCTTTTTTCCATGTGGAGAATTCCGATAATACCGGGATTATCCATATGGTAGGGTCCCGGAACTGACTTTCCTAGTGTTGGTGGTATCACAATGGGCCTTTTAATACTGGCCTAGGTGTGCCTCTGCGTCAGCCACTTGAACCTAACCCTAACCTCCATACAAATCTCATTTTTAAAATAGCAACCCTGGCGATGTTCCACATAAACTATTGCCCAGCAAGAACCCTAATGGGTAATTGACGTGTGATAACTTTTGCACTATACACAGCTGTAAATTATAATTTCAACTAGTTTTTTTTTTTGAAGAAAATGGGCCAATTCTACCAGGAAAAGACAGAAGCCTTCTTCACTCTTCTCTTATTATTACTCTAAATGTGTTTAAATCATCACGGAAATGCATTTTATTTCGGTGGATTTTTGTCCTGGTGGAAGATTCTTATAGTGAAAGTGAAGCCAAATGCAAATTTGCCAGTGTAAACGGTGTCGAACTGGCTCATTTGAATTCGCCGAATTTGGTGCGGTGTAAATGTACAATCAGACTTTCTACTTGGGTGTTGCCACTTCAGGCGGTTTACAGGGTCGCCACCTATGGGTACCAAATGAAAGGAATTTTCGACAGTATGCCAACGAAATCGTTTTCAGGCGGGGTTTCCACCTAGGGTTGCCATCTAACCCCTTTTTTATTCCTTTGCATATCGACCAATATCTCCGGAACGGATGAAGCGTTTGGGACAATTTGGCATATAGATCGGCCGGTTTACAGGCTTGCCACCTATCTATTTTTTTTTATTAAAGATTAAGCATGATATTCCAATACGGAACCTAAAAAGTACCTAATAAATAAGCAAAGAAGTATTAAGTGCCTCTCTTCTTATTACTTGGATGCTAATGATTTTTCGTTGTAATTTTTTTAAAGGTAAGAAGTTAACTTCTATCACGTATACTATGCTACACGCGTTTTGTTTTTTGCTACTTCGCAGAATATTAGGCATTAAGAATAACAGCTGGTCGAAGCCATATTTAATATCTTCAAACATTTGTGTGCGGGAAAGTACATTTCTGTTATGAAGAATTGTACTCATATTTAGCGTGCTCATATTTGGACAATGAAATAAAAAAGCAATAATTTATATTTTGTGTTGTAAATATTTTGGATCAATTACCTACATAGCAAAGCAGCCATATGGCACCGCACATGAATCCATAGACCCATGCTCACATACTAATAAATATCTATTTTGAGCCGCGATGCAACGTCTGTGCCGTGAATCATTAGTGAAAACATTTCAATTAAAATGAAAGTCTACCGAAATGTAAATAATATAAAATAATTACAACACAACAAACAAGCCGTGAACAAAACGTGCGGACTGATAAGAAAACCAACAACAATGGAAACGGTTTAAATGCTTACAAACAGAAGCGGTTAGATAGTAACATATGGGCAAGTTAATACTTCATAATATTTATCAGTTGTATAGAACTAAGTCCATGTGTATGTTTGTCGTCTGTTTATGTACAGGGCACCCAAATTACTGAGGTCCTACTTTGCCGGGCATGCGTTAATGTGATCGTTTAGCGCTATCGCACGCAAGCGCAGAATCATCAGCAGTCTATCATACGGTGATACCACGCACGCACACTCACAAACAAATATGCTTATTTACATAGATACGCGCGTTTGTTTACCAACTTTCCGGACCCAACAGTTTGTTTAATGATTGGAAGTTATTTATTTGTTGATATGAAAATTGACGCCGTTTCGAAGGTTACTTCTTATTATCGCCTCATAGATAGAAGTTTAAAACCAATTGAGCTAGGCTCTTTTTGCTAAACGTGATTGAAATAGTAGTTTTATTTGTACTTTTGCATAGATAGACACTTTACTCAGATAAGACTACAAAATATTTGAATAAGGATTAAATAACAAAAGTTGTTTTGACAAGCACTGCTACTGGAAATACACTCATTACTCGTTATCAAAAATAAAGAACTGTGTTCTAATGACCCCAAGATAAAACCAGCAGAGGGATTTAGTTTTAGATTTTTGAAGTTAACTTCTTAGGCGGCGATATGAAGTTTTGATTGAGAGTAAAATTTGAGAAAATGGCTGATGACGCAATTAAATTATGCAATGGTAATAAAAATTGTAGCCGACTTTTAGGCCTATGTTGCAGACTTTCCGGCGGGTGATTTCACCACGATTTTTAGGTGTGAAAATCAAATAAGAGGTGAAATTCTAGGTTTACAGAGTTGCCATCTATCCCAATTTTCTTTTTTTAAATATAGAGATAGGTATGCCAATATGGGTATCAAATAAAGTTATTTTCGACCGTATTCCAAATAAGATGATTTTAAACAGGGTTGTCAATTAGGGTAGCCACCTAACCGCAATTTATTCATTTTTTCGTATATCTCAGGAACTACTTGACCGATTTGGATAAAATTGGGCATATAAAAAATTTGATTAATCTTTAGATTATGTACATACGTGTTGCCACTTACAGGGTTACCACATTTCTCGGTTATTTTTTTGCAGACGTCCTGTCTATATGTGAACTCACTGTCCCCCCTTTTACAACTCTCCCTCCTTCGCCTTCACACTATCTCCCTCCCTTTTTCTCTTCATTCTCCTCCTTCATTCTACCACGCCCCTCTTCCTCTATATCCCGATCGTATTTGCCCCTGTTAATATAGGCATAATTCTACCCTCTCACCGAATTTGAAGGAACACGCACCATGTATAAGATATTTTCGAATTGTTCGGTTCCCTGGTTCACTTCAAGGTAGTAAGAAATTGTGAATCTAAACCATTCTCGAATACACCTTATTCATATTTCGTTATTTCTGAATTTAAGAAGTTAACTACTTTCACGTGTACTGGCTACACGCAGTTTTTTTGTGTACTTTCTAGTCGAGTTGAATTAGTTAAACACAAAACCCCTAATATAGTAATAAATATATTCAAGCTTAAAAGGGGGACTAGTCCTAACTTGAAAACTTCACCTTGACCACCCCTCCTCCTCCCCACAAATCGTGCTTGCTATTCTTCGTTGGATTTTTAGGTACACGAAAGGTAAGTACTTCCTTTGTTACAAATAGCAGACAAGTGTGAGATGGTTGGGAAGATTCGATTGGAAGTGCTTGGTATAGGCCGAAAATCCAAGCTGCGTGATCATTGTAGTATCCTCCAGTGGATGGGATGATATCGAGCGTAACCAAGGTTAGGGCTATTAAGGCTCGGTGTTCAACTGTGGTTCGGTGTTGGGATGGTCTGGGAATATCTAATCTCTTTTTCAGTTTCAGTTCTTTAAGCTAATCCGAAATAAGTATCGACTGTGCCCTGGAGTATAGCAATACCAACTGTCGCGACCATTTCTCTTGGGGCCTTGTAGTAGGCGGAGGCGCCTACTTATTTGGTTTTTTTTTTTTCTAGCCATATAAAGCTGAAAATGCACTCAACTAACAGAGGGTATGTGCTGATCGGACTATCTTTTCAATCACAATGTCAAAAAGATCCTCCGGTCATTATCACCATCAACTTCCTCAACTCCAATTGGAGCATAGGGCCTCGATCGCCATACAGCCCCCAGCTAAATTTTTTAATGAAGGCGTAGCATGGGAAAAACTAGGCAAACCCATTACAGAATATAATATAAATTGCCCATAAATTGGAAAACTTGCCTTTTCCATATTAGAGCCCAGGCAGTCCCTGGGCAGAATTATCTACTGGAGGGAAAATTTAGGTTAAGTATAGAGTTGTCTAGATTATTTTCTACCCGGGGGACGAGTACATGGAGTGGTCGTAAAATTTCATCGAGATACTACACATTTGGTTAAAGTTAGTGCTGGGCAAAGGTCTGCTCCTCGGGAAACTATTGGCTTTCGGGGTTTAATTAGATTATATATATCTTACAATATTCCCCTATTTCGTAAGCCTTGTGAACTCGTTCGGTGATAGAGTCAGTATTTAATGATACTTCTTTATTAAAATCATTATTCCTCTTTGGATTATTTACCGGCGTTACCAGATCTCACAAAAATCAAATTTTCGAAAGACTAATAGTACATTTCCACCGCACCAAATTTGGCGAAAAATTACAAATTTGGCACTTTTTTCCATACAAATCTCGTTTTCCAAATGTGGAATTCCATCACATTTGACCTCATTTGCCAAACAATACAATCCACAGTTTCTCAAAATAGCAACCTTGCGGCTGTTCCACATTTAGAATTGCCCAGCAGGAACCTTAATGGGCAATTGACGTCTGATAACTTTTGCACTATGCACAGCTGTAAAAAACAATTTCAACTACTTTTTTTTCAAGAAAATGGGATGATTCTACCAGGAGAAGACAGAAGCCTTCTTGACTCTTTTTTATTATTACTCTACAGGTGTTTAAATCATCACGGTAATGCATTTTCTTTCGGTGGCTTTTTGTCCTGGTAGAAGATTCTTGCAGGGAAGGTGAAGCCAAATGGAAATTTGCCAGTGTAAACGGTGTCGAACTGGCTCATTTGAATTCGCCAAATTTGGTGCGGTGTAAATGTACTATAAGGATTCTCATGAGCACGCGGACCTAAAACTTTGAAAAAAGTGAAAATTTGGAGATTTGATGATATCGGCGTTTTATTGTGAAAAATCATGATCTGAATGACTAATGAAACTCTGTCAAACCCACTAAAAAAACCTATTAACGAATTAGAATAAAGCGAGTTTTCATTTTCCTTTCACTGACACTTTTTTATAACATTTTTCTCATAATGGCTTGATTCCACAATTCAAGCATTTCTGCCATTTAACGCATGAACAAAAGCATTTCACTTTCAATTGCAATGCAATCAACGCTTTTATTGTGGTTTTTGGTTGTAAATGACTCGAATCGAGCGTTTCAAGCCCAAGCGACACAACACAGTTGGCGGAATGACATTTAATCGTCAAATTCATAACCACATGTACATATGTATGTATACATTTGTCTGGGCATATGCCAGGAAAGAGGGGTAGTTTAAGGGGAGCGACTATAACTTATCCGGACTAAGTTATAGTCGCTAGTTAACTATAGTTAACTATTAACATATCCAGAATAAATTGGAACATAGTGACTGGGGACTACCTGGGAAAGACGTTTTCTTCTGCACCGGTCTGGAATTGACCGGCTCTGGGTGGATGCTTTAGGGAGCCTACCGGTGCACCGTTGGATCAAATTCCAAGCCCGATTCAAAGATTTTGAGATACTGATTTGCTTTATGGTTTCTGCCCGAGTGTTTAACTTTGTAAAGCTTCGTCGTCTTTGGGTTATGGATGTGGCTATCTGACGCTAAAGTCGGTATCAGTCGCCGGTTTGTGAGGCTTACCCGAGACGAAAAGTCACCGTGCTGAATGTGGTTTTACCTAACTAATCTGCAAGCCCTTGCCACCAACCACCGGCCGGAGGTGTGGAATTAAGTTTAAAAGTTGAAAATGTATGGAAAATCTCGTTATGCCTTATATACAAAATTTTAATATAACCAAGGACTGAACCGAAACTGTAACCGTAACCGATTACAATCGAATGATTTTTCTAAACCGAAAACGTAACCGTTATTTTGATCTGAAAAAGTACGAACCGAAACCATTTCAAAGGCCAGAACCGATTCCAAATGTTTTTTTTTCTATGTCTTACTTCTTTTAGTGGGCAAATATGTAGGTATAAATTTTCTTTTACAAAAAAGGTACCCTGAAAAATTTCCGATTGTGGAGCAAGGTTACAAACTCTGAAAGAGAATTGGACTATGGTTGAAATAAATGTTGAAGAACCAAACCGGGACCGAAGCCGAAACACGTTACAAAACCGAAACCAAAACCGGAACTTTGTTAAAATCGGTTTTCATTGGCCAATCAGGTGGATTTCCTCAAAATCGAAAAAGTTGCACATTATGCTTCTGGTAAACCAGGGACGATGTGTGAAACGGGGAAGGTACATATATGTTTATAATTTCGGGGTCTGCATGGTCCCATTGAGCAACTACTCCTTAAAATTGTAACTTGTTCTCCTTAGGGTAGAAGTCGGGATCGAATATATATTGCACTGTGTGGTGTGGAGTGAAATCAATACCACCTTTACGGCTCTTCGTCTCTGCATTAGACATTATTACCACCGTAGGTAAGAAGATCGGATCAGGCGCTGGGTTTTGTTATCATGGCTGTAGCGCTAGAAAATTTTAGAATTTCACGAAAATGGGGTCTCGAAACTGGTACCTGCAACATGTAGGGAAGTATTCAACTAGGAGCCTTGGCTACGACCCTGTACAATGCGCCGGTTGCGCTTTCCCTCTCGCATAATTAAAAACAAAACAGTAGTAGCAGACAATTGTGCTTTTGTATTCCACAGTCACATTTGCAAGTAAATATGTAATTAACTAAAAACCCCTCACTAAACGTAACAATCGTCAATGAACAATCGGCGATCAACGATCAACCATCACCGATCTGCGATCTGCCCGGAACGTCAACGCTCGTTTGACGATTCCAACACTTTTCGATTGTAAAAATTTGTTTGCAGCTTCAGCCAACCATTGAAATTCAATTGAACATGGAAATCGCCTTAATGGGTGATGATTACTCAATGTCCCAGTACTGTGGCTGCATACTGAAATGCATTTAAGTGCATCGTGTGCTAATGTACTTTATGAGTATTGCTTAAGTGCTAGCATATGTGGGCATAACGATCAGATGGTTGGTGGATGGTGAATGTAAGTGCGTTTGACGAATAGTTTTTTGTAGGGTTTGGCAAACGGATGCAATTGCATACGAATGTGTTTTTGATGAGCTCATATGGACGCATTGATCGACGGCCGACATATATAACTGCATATATGAGTATATTTATAGATCGAAAAGTATCTAAAAAGTATTTAACCACCATTTCAATAGCCAAAATACAGTCACGAAACAGTAATGCATCATTTAGTTCTCGTTGCATCGACTGGTTGGACATAAATAAATTGTTTTTAGAATATCGTTATAATGACGAATTCAATCAACCTAATCGAAGTTGGTGGTGTAAATTCAAAGAAATTAGTGAGTATTCAGAAAAACGCATGAGTTACTGTCAATTGAATGATATTGCATGCAGGAAAAATTATGAAAACTCTTATCCACCATGTATGTAGTCTCATAAACAATCAATCAAGGTTTACAGCAAGGACGGAACAAATATTACTAGAAGGGCGCTGCTTACAAGCCCGAGTTACATACGATGAAAAGAAAGAGGCCTTGCTAGTGAAAAAATTTGGGACCGAAAAACACCTAAAAATTCTAGCATAATGTTGGTAGATGACGGAGGATTTCAAAAACCGTACACGGTTTATGAAAGGAGCGAGGAAGATGATGAGATCGATATCGCAACCCCTGACGATACAATGCAAACATTTTAGGCTTGAGTTACGTTAGATCTCAAGTTTAGAACTAAGTTGCTTCTCCAACCTCAAGCGTTGTTTCTCAACAGGAGAAACACTTGAGAACGATGGCGTTCTCAAGCAAAAGGGCATTTTCTTATATGAAAAACAGCTGTTTCTCAAGTTGAGAAAGCAATGGTTCCCAACTTGTACTCCAATGTGATTCTCTAATTGGACTCAAAGGTATTATTACACCGCGACCATTAGTACGATCTATTGTGTGACCTATCAGCTTATTGCTGTATGCGGAGGCTCTTTATAAATTTGAGCACCTCCTCAGGTTTTTTATTCCATATTACGAACGTATTGAGAGTGACCCCACCTAGGTAGCAGACTCTCTTTCTTGCTAACGCAATGCATTCGCTCAAGGGTATGAATAAGACTCTGCAAAATAAATACCGAAAAAATAAACCATGATTTTTCTAAGTTAAAACGCCATGAATTAGTTGACAAAAATTTGTGTTTACATAAATTTTAGTCTAAGCTCTTCAAATTTTATTTGAATATTAGGTTAGGTTCAAGTGGCTGCCGCAGAGGCACACCTAGGCCAGTATTAAAAGGCCCGTTGTGATACCACCAACACTAGGAAAGTCAATTCCGGGACCCTGCCATATGGAAAATCCTGGTATTATCGGGACTGATGTTCCTAAACCGACACCGTTACTCCTCTTCGAACCATTTAGATGACTTGATGAAGGCGATCATTTTCTTTATGTCCAGCTCCTTGACCTGGCGTAGGCTAACCAGGAAGGAAACTCCCAAAAAGCGCATGCTCGCGCCACTAAAAGCCGGGCAGTTGCAGATGAGGTGCTCCACCGTTTCATCCTTACAACTCCTACAGCATCGTCGGTAGGGCACACCTAGTCTTTCTGCGTGCCTGCTTGGTCGTGCCCTGCCTCGTAAGTTCGTCTGCCCTGAAATTTCCCTCAATGTCCCTATGCGCCGGGACCCACGTAAGGTTCACGCGGTTCTGTTGGGCCATCTCTTGTAGAGATCGACGACAGCTGAGCGTCAGTTCAGAGTTGAACGAGTAAGAGCCAAGGGATTTGATGGCCGCTTGGCTGTCGCTGAAAATAAAAATAAAAGCCACGGCGTCCATGATTGCTGAAACTTCAGCCTGGAAGACACTGCAGTGATCAGGTAGTCTGAAGGAGAGCTCAAGGTTCAGATGCTTTGAATAAACCCCTCCTCCAACTCTGCCGTCTAACTTCGACCCATCATTATAAATGGAAGTGCGGCGGGACTCCGATCCGTGCTCTCCCATTCTTCGCTGCTGGGAATGTTTATTTTAAAACCGCAATCGACTGTTGTGTTCGCACAACGATCTGTGCTCAGCGGAAGAAAGCTATAGGATCCCAAAATACTGGCGTATCCAGTAGTGCTTGCGCCCCAGCCGGACGTTTCCCTTAGACGCAGAGCCGATGCTGCTGCTACCCGGTGCCCTTCCAGATCGAGTGGCAAAATGCCAAGAATGGCCTGGAATGCTTCATTAGGCGTTGTTCTTAACGCACCGCTTATACAGATCATGCAAGATCTGTGTACTTTACCTAACAGATTAAGGTTTGTTGTCTTGCTCAGTGCAGGCCACCATACCACAACTCGATTGAGCATGATTGGTCGAATTATTGCAGTGTAGATCCATTTGCATATTTTAGGGCTGAGCCCCCCTTTTTTTTCCAATGGCTCTTTTGCACGTGTAGAGTGCAATACACGCTTTCTTCTGGCGCTGAAGAACATTCTCCTTCTAGGTTAGTTTCCTATCCAGAACTGTGCCCAAGAACTTGGATGACGTGCGCCTGAACTTGAACAAAAGTTCAGGCGCACGTCAATCAGTTTTGATAGTTTTAACGGTAGTATTTTATAGCGGTTGGTGAAAATGACCAGTTCTACTTTTCCCGGGTTGATGCTCAGTCCGCAGCGCGAGCACCGTGAGAAAACCTCTCGCTGTGCTACTTGCATCAAGTCGCACAGGGTTTGTGGGAATTTGACCCTTTATACTATAGCTAAGTCGTCTGCATATGCCACTACCTTCCCTCCCCTCAGCTTGTGTCTCGCAGCATCGAGTTGACAGTGAGGTTCCATAGAAGCGGAGAGAGAACACCACCCTGAGGCGTTCCCCTTGTGACATAGCGTGATAAGTCAACCGAGCCCAGTGATGAAACTATTCGTCTACCCCTTAGTATTTGATCAATAAGTCCAATAAGAGACCTGCTTATTAAAGCGGAGTTTATAGCATCAGAGCTTATGTTGTTGAAGGCTCCTTCAATATCTAAAAAGGCCACAAGACAGTACTCCTTTTCATACAGCGATTTTTCAATAAAAGAAACTAGGCTGTGAAGTGCAGTTTCTGTAGATTTCCCTTTGTGGTATGCAAGCTGATAGCTAGAGATAAGGTTGCTATCAATAGTAGAGGAGAGGTAGTCAGTTATTATCCTCTCGAATGTTTTTAGCACAAAGGATGAGAGACTGATCGGCCTATAGTCCTTGGGCTCGTAATGAGACGCCTTCTTATCCTTAGAAATAAACAGTACCGTGGCACTTCTCCAGGAGCACGGAATGTAGCTAAGAGCCAGGCTGCTGTATAGAGAAATGCCAGCCATTTGGCTGATGTTTCCAGCGTGTTTTCTGAGTTGTGCGGGAATAATCCCGCCCACCTAACCTTTTCCGCCGTGATGGGTATGTATACAGCCAGGTTTGTTGAAGGTGCTAAGGGTTCCTCATGCAAGTTCCCTGGGAAATGAAGCTGGAGAATATGTTGGATATCAACTTGAGAAGTACAAAGTTATCAAAATTTCTCTAAGGTTGGAGAATACTTGGAGAATGGTGTTGGATATCAACTTGAAAACTACACAGTTTTTCAAAGGTTGGAGAAAAAGTTGAGCCATTTTTGCCGGGTAGAAGAAAGGTACGCTCCTCGTTCAGAATGGCAATATTCTGCCTTAAAAATATTAAAGCACCGAAAACTGATGAACTACACGACGGTCTGTACAAACATGAAGGAAAAAACGGACGCTGATTTAAGTCTGATGAGAAGCCCACAAATCTCGAGAAATCAGTTTTCTTTCGAATGTGTTCAAGCGAGTTATCTTGTAAAAAAAATGCCCACTAGATATCACAAGATTAGCGACAGAAAGAAGCGTAGCATAGGCACGAGCTGAAAACATATCGCCTCTTTTTTGCAGTACCAACATTTTTTGAGAAAATTATCTAGAAATTCGTAAGGAAATCAGTTTGGTAAACATATTTCTTCGTGGTTTGGTTTTCTTCGTTTTCCAAAATATTTTGCATTTATAGATACGAGGTTAACGCGGGAATGAGACGGTATGTAGATTGGGTATACCAGAAATAAGACCCAATTTGTTTTCAGGTTTTCATCTTTATTAATAAAACTTAATACATACAAACATTGGATAAGCTTAAATATATCTGCATAACTAATTATTAATGACTTTTAAACTACGAATAACGACTTAAAGTAAATAAGTATGCTTGCATGCATTGGTGTGAGACTTTGACACTTTAATAAAGTTACGAAAATGTATTACTTTAATGGCCGGTTTTACAATCAATACTTAAGTTGAACTTAAAGTTTTACTTCAGCAAAATTTAGCTAAGCACAATTTAAGTACTTGCCCAAATTTACGTTTTACAATGCATACTTATAAGTTTGGCAAATATTTCATGGTGAAATATGGCAACACGGCAACGAAATATTTTATCTTCGTTCGTTTGCTGCTAGTTTTTTATATTTATTCATAACTATTCCTAAAAAGCGTTTGTTGAAAACAAATCACGGCGAATACAGCAGCGAAAGAGCGCATTTTGCTATTATCTCTTTTTTACTGATTTTTACTGTTCGACGAAAGCTTAGCAAATTTGAGTTTTTGAGAGATTTTTACAAAACTCTCTCTAACTCAACGAACACTCCTAAGAACGACTTAAGTTGTCAAAGCTGGATTTTTAAGGTTCAACTAAGTTTCGCTAAAAAGTGGTTGGTAAAACGCCAAATCTTAAATTAAACTTAAGTTCGACTAAAAAATTTATTGTAAAACCGGCCATAAAAATCTAAGAAACCATATGAAAACAGAAACAATGTTGAATAGCAAATGCAAATAACAAAATCCTGTCATTCATATGCATATGAAATATATGGCATATTATCGTGATTTTCAACATACGAATGCTTTTGTATAGACTAGGATCTTTTAGATAAGACAAATGTTAAAAATTTGATACTCGCCGAACAGGTTTGCTAACTAAATTTTTTGGATTTAATAATTCTTTAAAAGTCGCTCCGCGATTTAAATATTGCAAGTTAAAAAAATTGTTTTGCAATGAGTTCTTCAAGATTTTTCTAAGTACATTTTTGAGTTAAAAAAGAAATAGCTCAAAAATATGAATTTTTCTCATCGGTATCACCCTAGTATATACGTACGTATGAATGGATGTAAATGTATTTATGTATCGCTTGTTCATAATATTTTTTAAATATAAAAAATTACAGTCTATCTTTCGATTAATTAATTTAACTATATATTTTTAACGATATGTTTTTAAGTATAAGTCCAAGCGTGTATGTTAACACACACTGTAAAAAAAATTAGAAAAGTATGGATAACCTAAATGCGTGTTTTTGAAACAATTTTCTTCTCAGCCATCGATACAGATTCGATGAAAATAGAGGAAGAATTCTAAGATGTGGTGATTTTCAATTAAAGTGATCTTCGAACAAATGGAGAGATAAGCTGAGATACACACAGAAAAGTTTTCATGTAAAATCAACACTTTTTTAACACTTTTTCAGGTTATTATTTTTCAAAACTCGATAACTTCACTTCGTGCTAAATTAACATGACTTCCTGTTGAGTTAACATGACTTCCTGTTAAATTAACATTAATTCCTGTTAAATTAACATTAGTTCCTGTTAAAACAACATTATCTGCCTCATTATCTCATGCAAATTTAACAGGATCTTTCTTGTTAGTTTAACATAGTTCATGTTGACAAAAATTATTCTGTGTGTAGGGTTGTTTAGGGCATTGTGTATCAATACCAAGTGTGAACTCTTCTTTTGACAACACACATTAAAATGTCGGTTTGTTTACATCCTGCACATATTAAAATGTCGCCAGCACAGAATAACAGAAAAGCAAATGGCGTTGTTTAACATCCTGCACACATCAACATGGCGGTCTCCTATCTTTTACCTAATGGTAGAAAGAGATGGGAAGATGGAAATAAGTGAGACAAAAAAGGAAATTAAAAACAGGTGACTAAAGTCACTTTGAAGTTTTCACGACTATGTCTATGATATCACACTTGTTATTAACCACAATCTCAAACAGGTGTTAAACTCATTTTGGAATTTTGACGTCTATGCAGAAGAGTTTACACTTGGTATTGATACACAATGGTTTAGGGCTTTCTTGAAAACTGGCAAACAAATTTTCTACAGTGCATTTACACACTTGCATTTATAACTATTTCATCACTAAAAAATAATTTATTTACAATATTTTAACCTAACTTGTTTCAAACTTAATCCTACAAACACTCCTCCAACTCTTCACTCAACGCGACTATCGTTGACTTAGGCAATTCGATATCCAATAATTTCGTGCATGCACCAACTTCAACTTCATCCTCTTCATCGAGATTATCTTTACCACAACGCTGCTCCTGCATCTCAATATCCAATGTGCCACGTTGACGTTGAAATGAGATGACAAATGCAACAACTGACGCCAGCAAAAACATAAAAGCTACACTCGCACACAAAACAATTATCAAACCAGATCCACTGAAGAGTGAGGCAGACGTTGACGCTTTACTAATGCCCATAGCAGGCAATGGTTTACCAATACGACCGCCACTACTCTCAGCAGCCAAATGATCATTAAACATCTGGCCAGCATTTTGTGGTGGAAATGTTTCGAATAGTGTTGCGGCCATTGCATCGTCCATTTGTGTCAACAGCATTGAGTGATGAGTCTGTGTGTTAATGGAGCGTGAACCTTTCGTTGAAGCGGTGAGATCACTCTGGCCGCTACTAACGCCCACTAAAATTGGTACAATATCGGGATCATCGGTATTATCTTCATAAACTTCAAATTCTTTGAGCGTTGTCGTTTGGGACTCTGTGCTACTAGCATGAGCTTCAGTTGTGCCAATGGCCGCTGTTTGGGTAGTACTCGAATGTGTAATTAATTCCTCTGTGATTGAATGTGTATTACTCTCTTCGATCTCTTCTTGGATTGTTGTGGCTTCTTCCGCCTCATCCTGACTAATTTTTCCAATTTCTGGAGTGAATTTCTCTGTGTGCTCATTGTGTGCCTCTATGACGCGTTTAGCAGCTTGCTCATCCACCTCAAACGTTGCATCCAATTCATTGCTTGTTGGGTCGGTTGTGTCAACAACTGCTTGTTCCTCTTGATCGTTTCGTTCGTCGTTGTTTGCTTGAATTTCGTTTTGTTTATGTTCCAGCTCGTCATTGCTAGAGGTATCTCTTGGGGTCTCGTTATCAGCATGAAGTGTCCCATCAGTTTCTTTCGTCGCCTCTTCTTTTGCTGCGTCATCATTTTGCGCAGTTTGCACAATTTCGTCCTCTCCATTTTCTGTTTCGACTATTATTGCTACAGTGGTTTCGCCAATCTTATTATCGTTTTCCACAGTCGTCTCATTTTCCAAATCACCTGGAATAGTTGTTTCGTCTGAGTTTGCACCCTCCTCCAATTCCACACCTTGTTTCTTGATCACGATATGTATACTCTTTACAGTTTCTGGTTTTTCAGTTGTGTCGACTTCCTCGATAAGCAATGGTTCGCTAACATTCAAATTTAAGAGATGTTCCAATTGTTCCTTTGGCACAGCGACCACAGGCTCTGCAGCGGACAGGTTTTCATCCAAAACTACAGATAAGGAGGCCTCGTCTCCTTCAGGCGACTTAACTTCTTCCTCACTGGTCTGACTTGCGATTTCTTCTGGGTTAACAAGAGATTCGGATTCATTATTTTCCTCTGTAGCGTTTAAGTTTTCGCTTAAAACTATTGATAGTTCATTGTCTTCAGTTGGTATTACAGCTAATTCATTGTCATCGTCCTTCTCCTCCTGCACATTTTCTTGAGCTACTATCGAATGCTCCTTGTTGACGATATTTTCACTTGTCCCATAAATATCTTCTTTAGCGCTAGCCACTGAGTCGTCCTCTGTGATTTCGTTAGCTTCATGTGAGTACAGCCCAGTATCAGGAATGTCACTTGAGGAAGTGAGTGCATGATTTTTACTTTCGTTAATCAACTCGGTAGCTCCATTCACATTTTCTTCTTCGATATTTTGCATTTTCTCATTTTCAACGAAATCCGAACCGATTTCCTTAGCTTCTGATTCTTCGTTTGATTTTTCATTCAGATTTCTAGCATTTCTTTGACTACTTTCAATGTCTTTCTCGGTGGAAGCTTCCACTTCTATTTTCGATGGGAAATATATTGAAAGATCTTTAGGCGTTGTTGATGCTGCAGCACTCTCTGCTCTAGCTGGCTGTTGTTCCCCAACGGCTGCTAGTTCATTGGATGTTTCTGTAATATTAAAAGAAATAAATTGGTTAATTGAAGGAATTAGAAATTGGAGTACCGTGAAGTGCGGTGAAATAGAATCAGTGAAACAATGGAAAAATAGTCTCCGTACTGGACTACCCCAAGCAAAAAATTAAATAGGTATTCAGTTCTTAAGTACTAAACTGTTTTCATGATTTTTTGGAAGCTCTATTTCAACGCACAGCACTGTAGAAAACTTACCTCCTGTAAATACATCGACGGACTCACTGTTATTCGCTCTCGCACTGCTATGTTGTGCGCTTTGTATAGCCAAAATCTCGTCACTCAATTTCTGCCGCTCTTCAGGATCTGTGACCTCCTGCAGTTGCTCAATGACTGCAGCACCAATATCATGCTCAAATTCAATTTCATTTTTAACTGAATTACGTATGGTCTCTTCGAGGTTCCCGTCCAGTAAAGTTTCTGTGTATTCAAATTTTGGTTTTATGAAATCTGGTTCTACTCTAACTTCGGTGGCAATATTTGCACTAGCTACAACATCATGATGGATTTCATTATTAACATCTTGTCGTGTATTTAACAATATAGCTGGAATGACGTTGGGCTCGACTGTAGTCGTCATCGCCTCATTCACAATAGGCACTTCCGCAGCGGTTGAGTTGCTTTGTATATTTTCTTGTACAGCAGTTGTGGTTTGAGCATTCGCTAGATGTGGTGTGCTTGCAGTGGCAAGATCGATTTCTTCTTCAACAGCAGTTGATGGTGTGTTGTTGTTGAAAGTGATGATTTCGTTTGTGGTGACTTGATAGTCTGCTGCAATTGGTGTATTAGCTGTGGTGTATTCAATTTTCTTGCCCGCATCGAGTGGTGTGTTGTTGGTGGTAGTGGAGGTGGTGATATTCAAAGCGGTGCTTGTCTCCGCTACAGATCGCCTCAAGATGGCAGCGTTGATGATTGGCACTGTAAAAGGCAAAAGGGGAAATGTTCTGTTATTTACAGGTTTCATATTTAATCGCTGTAAATTAATCTGTTAATGGCCTGATTTCAAATGAATGAATATATCGTTAACATAATTCACAAAGGCCCTAACTAGCAAACACAAAGTGTTACAGAAGAATCAAAAAATATTATATTTTTACAAATGCTGCAGGTATATAAGGCTTTTTAGATGTGTCATAGATCCATAGGTTTTCATACTAACATTTTTATATTTATATATATTTATATCTATGAAAAACGCAATTTCGAAAAATGTGTCAGTTAAGGCCTTTGTGAGTTAAGGTGACGAAATGTTCATTTGTAAGTGTGTACTAATTATCGGCAATATTTGGCTGTGTTTATTGAAACGCTAAAGAACACTAAGCATGAAAAGATATAAGCAAGGCCTTGACTTGATTAAAGAGCATATTTACTAAATATGTACATTAGGGTGATTCAAATAAAAAAAATTTGGTTATTTTTGCGGTCTTACCCCCTGAAACTTTAGGTATTGACGAGAAAATAAGCCTTGCAAAAAATTAGCGCTCTAACTTAACCCTTAGGGGTGGCTATTTTTTCGCCCTTTCCCATACATTTTGTATGGAGAAAAATGGTATTTTTTTCAAAGTGAATTTTCTTTCAATTTTTGAAACTTTTTTGAAAATATTTTTACAAACTCTTAAAGTTGAAGCTTTGAAGCTTCCAAAATGGTAAGCCATGTGCGAATATCTTAACTATTAAAATAATTACAGCCTCTTAAAATTTACTAAACTTTATACGTGTTACTGTGTATGTGTGTGCTATAGTACAAAACTCAGCCATTTTCAAATGGTTGTAATTATCTTAATAGTTAAGGTAATCGCACATGGCTTACCATTTTGGAAGCTTCAACTTTAAGAGTATGTAGAAATATTTTCAAAAAAGTTTCAAAAATTAAAAGAAAATTCACTTTAGAAAAAATGCCATTTTTCCCCATACAAAATGTATGGGAAAGGGCGAAAAAAAATAGCCACCGCTAAGGGTTAAGTTAGAGCGCTAATTTTTTGCAAGGCTTATTTTCTCATCAATACCTAACTTTTTAGGGGGTAAGACCAAGTCGACATTTTTCTTGAATCACCCTAATGTACATATATATGTGTCATTCCATATGAAATTTAGCACTAAAATTTAAAAATGCCCACTATATTTTTTTCTGCTGAGAATGGAAAATAAGTCGACTCCTATTTTTTTATTTCACCCATAGTGGTCAATTTTTTGAGCTATGAATTTTTGAATTTCAGGCATTTTGAAAATTGAATATTTTCATTACTTTCTAGTTCGTGAACCATTGACGGCATTTGATCAAATTTTAGGACTGGCCTAATGAATGTTAGATCTATCTAAAAAAAAACCTAAAATTAAAAATTATTTTTTTTTTTAAATTTTTTACAAAATTTTTATAAACAATTTGTAGTTTAGGAAAAATAGTATCTTTGAAAAACGAAATTCAATCTTAGTGCTAAGTATCATATGGAATGACCCATATACTTTGCATGTGATTATATTTTCTTTTTGACCATTTTTTTTAAGCGCTTGAGCTAGAAGATGTCGAAGCACAGTTTTCAGCAGCGTAAAAAAAATTTCCTTTAATGAACATTTGATTCTCAGATTTCAAAGATGTAGTCTTATACAGAAATGTCTAAATATGAATAATTTTAAACATGTGGCCTTAGTTGTGGGTTTGTACGAAAATATAGCACTGAAAAAATCAGTGAAATAAACTTCATATTAAAACATATCTATATAAAAATTATACCAACTTCATAAATGCGGCTTTTGCTACTTTGGAATATCTTCCACCGATTCCTGGAAAAAAAATTGTATTCATATCTGCCCCTCTTGACTTAATGACGAAAAGTCACTTCAAATTTTCATAGAAGTGAAAAAATTTTACGTATACGCAATGGCTTCCTTTTATTTACCGAAATATGTATATTGTGTTATAGGAGTTAGGGATTTACCCCTAGGGGTGACCCATTTCGACAATTTTTACACAATCAATAACCTTTATGAAGGTAACTTATGTGTCAAGTCCCTTGAAGATATTCTGCTTTTTTGATTTCGAATTAAAATTTTTATTTAATTGTTTTTATAGGTCTAAGGGGGGTGCTGCTAGAAATTCACACATTTCAATAAAAGTATGGAGCCGAACCACTATGTGATGGGCCGCTTTTTAAGGGAACTATGTATTACTTGTATAATCTTGATCCTAATAGAGGATAAAGACTTTAAACTAAGGTTATTTTTCGTAATATTAAGTTAATCGAAAATTAGGAAACTGGTTCGTTGTTTGAAGGAAATGCCTTTTTCTGAGTGTACCCAACAGAGCAAGAGAGATCCGCGTTTGCTATTTGCAGTTACCGAGATAACGCCCAACTTAAACTAGTTCCAGGTATTCTAGAGGGAAGTCGAGTATTGCGCCGACCGCTCATACTTCCACTACCCCAAAAAAGTACTCCATCCTATTCCTCTCTCCAAGGAATGACGACATTGATTAATCTAACTGAGCCGGGATAAAATCGAGTCTGAAGTACCCTTGAGTCTGAAGTAGCTTGCCTACATCAAAATTCTCTTCTTCCCAACTTTGTAACGATAATGCATGAAAGTCGATAAATATTTCATTGGCTCAATCAAAATTCTCTAAGAAATTTCGATAAAGCCGATGAGTTACACTATTCAACCAATTTTGATCAACTTTGGTTAACAAGAATTAAATAGACCTTACCTACAGTAAAATTGTCTCCTGATTCCGAAGTTCCATATATTTACCTGTACCAGATCTAGTTTCTAGGATTTAACCTTTGGGTTATATGTTATCCTAATTCCCATTAACAGGTTTTACCATGATATCTATAATATCTTGCGTAATTTGGCCATTATACCAAAAACCGTTCAAAAAATATTGAAAAATTCGAATTTTTTTTTCATAATTTTAGATTTAACAGCCTTAGAACCAGAAACAATATAGGGAGGAAAGAAAGCTAGCCCTCCTATACCAAAGTAGATTCAATTATGAAAATTGTAAGCCACGTTATATTAAAAGTTTCAATCAAAATTTTTCTATTTTTATCCGCCAAATTTTCAAAAAAAGGTTTTTCTGCTTATGCCGAATATGTAATCATTTTGTTTTAAAGTACATATAACAGTTTACGAGACTTCTTGAAATTTCAGTTACAGTTTTGGAAATATGAAAAAAATTAGGATTACTGATCTGTCAATATTTCCGCCATTATTGTCTCGATTTTTATGATATTTGATTTCGTTTTGAGAAGAAAAAATACCCGTTCTACCAAAGCAAACATAATTAAAATGGGCGTTAAGGTGATTGATTTATTCCGAATAAATTTTTATTTTTTTCATGCAAATTTTCAATTTTTTTTCGACCAACTGATAGACCAGACATTGGAATTAAGCTATATAGGCGATTTTTGTGGGTTACTTCTTCGAGAAGGAACAAATGTAACAAAAAGGTGAAAACTATTTACTTTTAAACTCTTTCATTATACACAATTTTAACTAATCTCAAAAACTTAAATTTCAAAATATCTCGAAAACTATTCTACTTTTAAAGGAAGTGATTACATATTCTGGTGTGGTGGAGGGCTAACTTTTTTTCGTCTCTAGATTTTTTCTGACGAGAAATATAATTCTCTATGCAATTCTTAGTAAAATGGGTTTTTTCTTATTTTTATCGGTATCTCAGAAACTAGATCTGCGACAGGAAAATAGATGTGATATTCGGAATTAGGAGAAATCTTTACACTGAGACAATGTTATATCATTTTGGAAATTTTTTTTTGTCGAGTAGGGCTATCTATCACCTCTCCCGAATCATTCCCAACGGGAAGGTCCGTGGGCATAGCTGATAGACTAAGGCAGTCCGCAGACGAGGCGCATCGTCATAGACGCGTACTCGTCATTTCACTGAGCACGAATTTCCCTGCATCTCAAGATCTGCACACGACGCTGCAGAAAAAAAGCACTCATAGAACTTTCAAAATTGCAATTTTAATTAATTAATACATTTTCCGCACATTATTAACACATATTACTTCCGATTGTACAAATTTCCTATTTTTTTCTTTCAAAAGAAACAATTTTATTTGAAACAAGAAAGCAAAGCCACGGCACACAAAAATGGAAAATTAAAAATGTAAACAAATGCTTCTTCTTTCTCTTTTCTAAGCGTACGACGCCTGGCGACCAGCATTGTCATACGCAGAGCAGCATATAGCTTTAATGCTTTGCCACTTTCGTGCAGCTGCCGATTCGTGTGCAGCTCTTCATGCAAATATATGTATTCAGCAACAAAGCGTACACAAATCGAATGTAGCGTCTAATACGCGTCTATCACGATTCGCCCCGTGTGCGGACACGCTTAAGCCCGAGTTACATAAAACTTTGTTAAACTTTGACAGGTGTGCGCCTCGGCTTTGAGCATTTGCCAAAATCTCGCTTCGCTTTACGTTCCACAAACTTTGTATGAAAGTGGAACCTGCAAAGTTTTATGTAATTGGGGCTTTACTGTTTCCTAGCGTCCGCGCTTGGCACGTGGGGAAAATGGTGTACATACATACATACATACTTATGTACGTATTACCACAAACACAGTCAATAGGTTAAGGGCCAATAATCTTGGGAATTTAAATGATATTTTGAGCGTGAAAACTGAAACAATTTTATTTCTCTAAACATTTAATTAGTACTCCTTTCAGGTATAATCTCTAATGCGATCGACATAACTTAGCAGATGAACAAGGAGGAATGTATGTACCCAGACACCTAAGTATGCATAAATTGTACGTAAATCTGAACTGATACAGAAGTCAACGACTCTTCCAAGAATAATAACAACAACAACCGCATTATTCTACCGAAACCCCCAAAAACCAATTTTATAGAACATAATTTGGGCATTAACATGTAAATGAAGTTTGGGAGCAAATGGTCGGCGGTTGGCGGCTGGCGGCATCCGATCTCTACAACAATATTAGCATTCAAAAAAGAAGAAACACAAGCATAAAAGTAATCACTGCATGCATATGTGCATAAATTCAGTTAAGCATAATTTATTATGCATTCCCAATATGTATCTTAAATTATCACACAATAAAGTTGGGCACAAACAAACAGACGACAAAGTGCCTGGAGCAGCAGAAGGAGTTCAAAATGTCAATGCAGCATCAAAATATTCATAGCAAATAAGAAAACAAAATTACATTTTCATGCGTATGTGCGAACAGTTATGTGTAGAGAAATAGGGACAGAAATTGGTTATTTTATAAAACAAATTTCATCAAACCACCATCCTCAGCATTCGGGTCTCGGCGCTGAACCTTAAATCTTACTTACTTAAAATAGCCTTTAACCGCCCAGGCGATTTTGGCCGTCCACCATGTTACGCCAGTCGGTTCTTTGTTGAGCCAACTGGCGCCAATTGTAGACAACGCATGTTCTCAGATCTGCCTCCACTTGGTCCTGCCATCGGAGTGGTGGTCTACTTCTTTCTCTACTTCCACCGGCGGGTGCCGATAAGAATACCTTCTGGGCCGAAACGTCTTCGTTGATTCGCACCACGTGTCCTAGCCAGCGAAGCCACTGGGTTTTAATTCGCTGAACTATGTCGACGTCTGCGTAAAGCTCATACAGCTCATCATTATATCTTCTTCGGCACTCGCCGTCGCCATAAAACTTTCGAAGAATTTTTCTCTCGAATACTCCCAAAGGCGCCTCATCAGATGCTGTCAGTGTCCATGCTTCTTCACCACATAGCAGGACGGGTACGATAAGTGACTTATAGAGTGTTGTTTTTGTTCGTCGAGAGAGGACTTTATTCTCAATTGCCTACTCAGCCCAAAGTACCATTTGTTTGCTAGAGTTATCCTCCTGTTGATAGTATTAATGCTGCTTCCCCGGTATACAAAGTCCCTTACTATCTCGAAATTGTGGCATGGTTGCCAAGACGCGAATGCGCTGACTCTTTTCTTGATGCCAGCAGGTACTTCGTTTTACCTTCGTTCACCACCAAACCCATTTTTCCGCTTCTTTTTCTAATTTGGAGTACGCAGAAGTTGCGGCGCGGTTGTTGAGACCAATGATGTCGCTGTCGTCGGCATATGCCAACAGTTGTATGCTCTTGTAATATCTTGTTCCAGCGCGATTATTTTCTCCAACATCAAATTAAAGAAATCGCACGATACCTCGTTTAGTTTCGAACGGGTCGGAGAGGTCCTTCCCAATTCTGACCGAGCAGTTGGTGTTGCTCAGCGTCATTTTGCATAGCCGTATACGTTTTGCGGGGAAACCAAAATCAGACATAGCGGCATATAGGCAACTCCCTTTTGTGCTGTCGAATGCGGCTTTAAAATCAACAAAGAGATGTGTGTCGATCCTGAAATCTACGGAAGAACTTATCTCTCGAACCCTCCTAGAATCATTACTTACTCTTTCGAGCCTGTCTATGGGTTAGAGTCGTACATCAGCTAGGCTTTAGACTACTAAATATTTACTTCTCAACAACATTGTCAATCCAAAGTAGAACTTGTTCATAAGAGCGCTCCTTCGTTGTTGTTGTTGTTGTTGTTAACAGCAAAATGGCTGTCCTTCGCCAGATATGAACCGGGTAAGCTGCGGTACTCCCTTCCGGTACTGCCCGACTTTCGTCGTAGCGATTTGGTATGACTAATGGAACCCTCTAGGTCATGTCATCTCTCCGTCCGTAAGGAAGGAGGAGATGGGTAATGAAAGGTGAGATGCTCATAACCGTAGATCAGCCTCGAGTTAGCACGTCATTAGCTATGTGCATATTAGTCGCCTCTTACGAGCGGTATGCCTACCTCGGGCATATTCAAAACCCCTAACCCGCAGGATGGGTGATCCTTCGTCGAATTTCTCGGTTGCGCTCCAATAAGATACCCATGGTAACTATCAAAGAAAATTCACCGTAAATCGGAGCAAGCTTAGCAAACGCTTTAACAATACTCGGTTTAAGATTTAAGGGTCAGTATGAGTCTCAGAAAAGCCATACCTCAAGGTAAAATCATCGAAGTTTCAGCTGAGATGGGACGTACTTCCACGTATCTTCCACTCAACAGTCGATAAGGAATACATCACAGCGAAATGACTTCTTCGAGCTCAATCGAGGTGCTCAATAGTCTTGTATAACACGTTGAGTATAGGAGCTCACATGGAGACGGACGACGACCAAAAAGAAACCGGCTTGTCTTTAATATACATTAATGTTTGATGTCCTTCCGGGAATTTTAGCTGGAAGTTCAAGAATGAAGCGCAAATTTAAGCCCAAGATTCCTTCTCACAGTTTAATACAAAGCTAGGAAGTCACTAAATGCGATAAACTTTCAATGAAGGAACACCTGACATTCTGCCACTCGATCTGGAAGTGTACCATGCAGCAGCGGCAGCAGCTCTGCGCCTAAGGGAAACGTCTGGCTGGGGCGCAAGCATAACTGAAACTCCAATATTCTAGGATCTTAGAGTTTCCTCACTCTGAGCACAGATCGATGTGCGGCCACAACAGTCGGAGACAGCTGTTTCAAAACAAACATTCCCAGCGGGGAAGTATGGGAGAGGATGGATCGCTGCCCCGCTACTAATGGCGGCATTTCTGTTTACACTGACGGCTCGAAACTGGACGGCAGAGTTGGAGGAGGGGTTAATTCAAGAGGAACTTGAGCTCTCCTTCAGACTACCTGATCACTGCAGCGTCTTCCAGGCTGAAGTCTCAGCAATCTTGGATGCCGCGATTTGGATAAGTAAACGCGCTATCGGCTAGGACATCGTTATTTTCAGCGACAGAATGCTCTGGGCTCTTATTCGTTCAACTCTGAACCGGCGCTCAGCTGTCGTCGATCTCTTCAAGGGATGGCCCAACAGAACCTCACATGGGTCCCGGGAGACAGGGACATTGAGGGAAACTGTAAGGCAGACGAACTTGCTAGGCAGGGTACGCCAAGCCAACGAAAGGTGGCAACAATCCCCAGGGTGCCGGACATCCAAAAAAACCTGGCCAAAATGGGTTCATAAAAGATCTAGAGGCATTCACGCCATAGGAAGGAGAGAAATCTCCATATTAATAAGTGTTCTAACTGGGCACTGCCTTATTGGCAGGCACGCAGAAAGGCTAGGTGTGCCCTACCGACGATGCTGTAGAAGCTGCAAAGATGATGAGGAAGAGGAAACCGTGAAGCACCTCATCTGCAACTGCCCGGCTTTAAGCGGCGCGAGAACGCGCTTTTTAGGAGTCCCCTTCCTGGATAGCCTAAGCCAGATCGCGGAACTTGACATAAAGGACTTGAATGCCTTCATAAAGTTATTTAAGTGATTGGAGGAGGAGTAACGGTGTCGGTTTAGGAGTATCAGTCCCGGGATTCTGCTATGTGGAAAATCCCAACAACTCAGGGTTTCTGAATTCAAGATGAGCACTGACCAAATAAAATTGGATGAGTGGCGAAAAGGGACCAGTGAACTCATTTACGAATGCAGATGTCTTCAAGATGAGAAGTAAAGGAAACAAGTTCTCCTTAAGATCTCACGGCTGGGTACAAGCACAATCAGGTACTAGCCCACCCGAGATGTAAACGATGCGATATGACCAAGTCGAAGCTTCTAAGTTATCCCACCTTAATCTCATCCATAATTAGGGTGATTATTATTATTTAAAATACGTTCGACCTATAAATCGATTGGCTCTTTTTAGTCGTGCATCACTGTAGCTGCATACGTGCATGTATGTATATATGCGCATACCTCACTTGGGGAAACTTCTTAAGCCCTACCGATGTCAAATGTGATTGTTTCGTGTGTGCTTAAATAAACTTACTTAATCATGTCAGGCCTTTTTTTTCTCATACAAAAAATTACGAAATTATAAAAGAATAAACTACAATAATATGTCATCATTTCACTGTAGAAACGTTCCGAATATTTTTCAACACATGGAGCACATAGAAGAGAAGTGAAAAGAAAGTCGACATTCAAACAAATCGATATGCGGAACGTAGACTGGCAGTATTGGTGCATGTCAAACAAAGCACCCAACGGCATGAAATAGAAATAGCCGCCAAGAATGCAAGCTGACGACAGCCGTGGAATTTGAACGAGTTTGTTTTGTTAGAAATAAGTTGATTTTGAAATTTTTTGTGATGGATGGAATGCAGAGGATTTTCTTGTCCCAAGACAAAAGTTGAATAAGATGAAGAACTTTTCCATAGGTTTTCTGAATTGTGATAGATATTTTGTAAGAGAAATGCACTAGAAAAAAAGGATTATGCACAGTGGTTGGCGGTAAGCTTTTCCCACGCTTCCATTTTATATCATTGTTTACTTGCGTTATCAAGTTCATTGTTACTGTTACTCTGACTGCACGCACGCATGCATAACGAATGTTCTTATGTGTTTTATGACCCCAACTTCTGTTAATGGATCATATTCTCTAATGCAAGCAGACATAGATGCTAACATACATACATCGATGTAAACTAACCTTATACCGCATTATGTTTATACCAATGGTTCCCAAACTTTTTTTTCGTTGAGGCTCCCCTCACTAGTAAAAATATTCTCACACATTCCTTCACTTTTTCAATAAATACAAATGACGAAATCGATCTTGGAAGCTATGGTGTGTGACCCAAAGATTTATTTTTTCGAAACACGATACATATTTCGAAAGTGTCAACAATTCTCTACCCAAAACCGTTGAGAATTTCAAAATCGATTGAATCGATTAAACTACGAAAAAACGGTTTCTTGGCCTTAAAACCAGATTTTGGGGGTGTTAAAAATCGTTTGAAAGGTGTTTCGTGTATAACTCGACCTCATGAACAATCTCTACTAGGTCGCTTCAAAAGTGTACTCAATTTTTTTTTGTAGCACTGTGGAATTAAAAAACCAACAGCAATAATGAAATTTGAAGAAAATCAAAACTCATTATTTCTTGGCCTCAAGCTCACAATTGCAATGTCGTAAAAAATACCCATTTTTTTTTTTGTTTAAAATCCTTTTATTTTTAAATTATTAAATACGCTCTAAAAGTTTAAATTTAGATAGTATCGGCGAAATTCGTCTTCCAGGGTATACGGTCAGCAATTGATTTATTCTCTTTCCTTCGCCCATTTCTCACTTCACCCCGAAAAGCGCTGTCGAAATTGAAAATTTCAATTGCCCAGCGTTAGCGCCGCTTTGTTTCGGATTGGTTCAAAAAAATTTTGTGGGCATGAGGATTTTTGACCGATATTTTACACTTGGCTGTTAGAAAACACAAAACCAAAATACCCGATGGCGCGACTGTGCAAGTAAGTTCCGCTTTTGACTTCTTTTTTGATGCGCCCCTCATCCCCCCTTGACAACTCACCATGCCCCCCTAGAGGGGCGCGTCCCACCGGTTGGGAACCACTGGTTCATACGCATATGGCTTTTAGGGATGTCAAACCCGATAAAGAAACATCGTGATAGAGTTGAAATATAAGTAGGTATCTAATAAATTTAAACGAGCTAAACTTGTATATTTTTATATTTGTATATCCGGACTATCTCGGGAACCGCTTGACAGATTTGGATAACATTTTTGAATATACATAGATAGTAGATTGATTCTAAGACTATCCACTCGGGGGTTGCCACCTGGCGCGGTTTACAGGGTTTCCACCAATTTTAATTTTTTTTAATTTTGTAGCAAGATTATTTTCAGGGACATTTCAACTAAAATATTTTCAAGTAGGGTTTGCCATCTTACTGCAGTATATCCGGTACTATCTCGAGAATCGCTTGACCGATTGGGATGAATTTTGGCATAGAGATAGTATTATTGATCCTAAGACTCTCCACTTGGTGGTTGCCACTTGGGGGTTTACAGGGTTGCCACCTATCTCGATTTTTTTTAATTATGCCACCTAACCTAATACCAACTTCTAAGTATTGGAGCCGGTTGAGTCCCGAATTATAAAAATTTTCAACTTTCTATAATATACCTAAAGTGATCTCTATCGCGCACATACATCTTCACTTATGTAAGTACCATATGGATGCATGTGTGTTTCTGGGCTGTCATGTTGTACAGTTCTTATCGGTCGCCTCAGCTGTCATTCATTTACTTTATGTTCATAATTGTAAAATTATTATCATTTATAATTGTTTATTTGCTCATTTACTGCATTTGGGTAGCAGTCGAGGACAGATAATAAATGAGGAACCAATATAATCAGCTTCATTAAGCGCTTCAATGCCGCAATAGAGCAGTACAAAGAACTCAGTGATAACATGAACTTTCATTTCAGTTTCTGAACTCGACTTTCTTGTGTCACGCATTACATATTGTTAAAGCACGAAAGTTCTTATAAACAGAAAAAATATAATAATCATAATTTATAAAAAAAATATATTAATCCGATTATGCAATCAATTTTCCATAAGATGGGATCATGAAAAACAATTATCTACCGTCATACAAACTCTACATACAAATGTGGATATGTATTATGTAATATTAATTATGGTTCACATATAGGCTTGACGGCAAACAAGCCAGGCGCATGCGTACCAGAGTGCGTAACGTTTTATGGATATTCATTTCTTTTTTTCGTGCTTGCGTTTTCCTTCACGTTTCAAGTGGCAAAAATTTAATTAAATTTGTATGTTCCGGGCACATCTTCAAAAATCCATTTTAACATTTTCATACAGCACGTGCCTACAAATTGTTAAAATTTTGAGTACATTCATATGTATGTTCGAGCAGTGAGCAGACGGCTTAGGGCAATGATATAAGCAGGCTGGGGGAACCGGCCGTAATTCCTCCACGAAGGGACAGTCCAGAAAGCTGTCACAAGCGCTACTCACCCGAGCGGAAGCCATGGTCAAAAAAAGTTCTCGCCGCGAGACCGGAACGCGAATAAGGGAAACCAGCTGGCCAAACCGAACCCGCCAGCCTCTAAGAGGCAACTCACTCATGAAAGAAACACGAGTGAATCGAAGAGGCATAGGCCCTCGGCGGCAGCCCCAACGACTTCTGCGCCTCAATCGCCCATTCGTCCTCGTTAAAGTAGCCAAAGATCACCTTATTCTTGCTGTGCTCAGCAAAGGGACACCCAGACGGAAATATTATATCAGAAAACTGAAAGTTTGTGCTTATTGGTTTGTGCAGGGTCTACGATGATCTCCTGGATTAACATCCTGACTCTTCACCCGTCATCCACGATCAAGGTGATCCCCTGTTGCGGCGAACGTTTGGCTAAGTTTTATAAAGAGGCTATTGCCTCCTTCGGTAACCTGTGGTCTGGGGCACACTTAATAGTTGTGCACAGGAACGAGATTCCTTGAAGGATACGAGACTGAGCCGTAAACGGAAACGCAGAGCTGCCCACCAAGGACTGGAGGTTAGTGTGGCTCAGCGAGGTTAGGGAGAAGCAGCGCAACGTGACGCTTTTTTTTTAGCGATGAGTCGCCCCGTGCACTTAAGGCCTATGATGTAGTTATAAACTACGGTTTCTACTCCATCACCCTATGGATCCAGTAGAAGGAAATAGATGCCACGGCTGA
Source organism: Campiglossa producta (assembly GCA_964058755.1). Classification (NCBI taxonomy): domain Eukaryota; kingdom Metazoa; phylum Arthropoda; class Insecta; order Diptera; family Tephritidae; genus Campiglossa; species Campiglossa producta. Next base: position 40,045,438 of record CAXKVI010000001.1, read on the forward strand.
ACAGGCAACCCGGATTGAAATGGATGACCGGGGAAACGCCTTAAGCGAAGCCACTGAACTGCCGCAGACGAGCCAATTGACACATATTTCTACTCCTCTTGCCACAAGGAGACATAAGGTTATCTCGGTTTTCACCGAAAATTCTAATGCGAGGTGGGCACTTCAATCTATAGGTGAGTTGTCCACACAGACTTGACCTCGCATTAACGAGAAAGGAACAAGGTTCCTCATCAACTTTAAACGCCCCTCGCTAGGCCCACTTCTTTCGCTGCTGTAGGGACGAGGAAAAGATAGAAAGTATTGTAGTATAGGAGTCCTGCGCTAGCCAAAACTAGGACGGAATGTCTTAACGAGACAGGCTCTGCTGAAATAGATGACTTACTACGCTAAAAGAAGAAATGGTACAGCTTTTTGGCCAATTTATAGAAGGAAGTACACGAGACCAAACTACTGGCAGCCCTAAATGGGCCTCTTCGCCATGCCGAAGGGTAGAAACAAAAATAGTATGTTTAGGCCACTTACTCGGTAGTTCTATTCGAATAGCTGTCATACTCGAAAGTACACAATGTGAACCCAAATCTCAATTGAGAACTTTGTGGCGCAACTTGCCACAAAAGGATCCCATTGGGTGCGTGGCAGTTTAAGAGAGATTTCCGTAAACTAAGTTCGTGAGCCATTTTTTTTTTAAAGAATTACGTGAAATGAGATTTGGTCAGATTTTATTGGTAATAGAGGTATGTATAGAGAATACAACTAGGTATAGTAGCATATAGAATGCAACTAAATATATAGGTAAAATTAATATAAGATGATGGAAATACATGTGTGTATGTAAAACAAAAATTTCTACGCCATGCAAAAATCTCGAGAAGAAGATAATAAACCAAACTATTTGCAATCACGTGATAGCTATCAAATTCAATTTTCACGCTTTCACAGAAAATCTATGCTAAATAAACCATCGCTTCAAATTGGCAGTCAACGTTTAGAAGGCAAATGACAGCTGGCAAATGGAAATAACTAGGAGTTTAGACATCCAAAGAAGGCGAGTGAGGTGTGTGCGATGATAGCTGACAGTGTAGGCCAACCGGAATGAATTGATGCAAAGTGGAAATCTTAAATGCAACTTATGTTGTTGTCGTTGTTGTTTTTATATTTAGCCAAGCAAGCAGAAGATGATAACTAATGCTTATGGCTAGGTGCAGTCTGCTAGGTGTTGCTGTGGTAGCTACTGTTGCTACCGGCGGACTTTATACCCAAATGCGCGTAAGAACATTGAAGAAGTTATTTGTATTAGTTTTCATGAAAATAAACCACCTATGCAGAAAAGGACCTGAATAACGAAGATGTTGGTTTATAATCCCTTGCGAGGCCCAAGTTTTGGTAGCCAAATTTTAATAGGTTGGATTAGCTGGGAATACAATCAGCTCCACTCGAATACAATTTATCGGGTGGCTTCGCATACCTTTAACTAGATACCTCTTATATATTCCTTATAAACAAAACTTGTTTTCGCATATAAATGGGAAGTCCCTGAAATAGTCAAGTGGAAGGTTATTATCATCTTCGAAGCACTTGTGCAATTGCTCACTCTCCAGTAATCATTTTCAGAAAAAGTCTCCATAGACTTGGTGGTATAGACTTTGGCACTTTGTTCGTTTTAATAACGCACCACGTACCCAGAATGAATAAAGGTGAAAAAATCTGGAAAGCAATTCAAGCCTTTGCAATTCCACGGGCGTAGATTCGATTTTTGGTTTCGTTCTTATTTTATTTTGTTTTATTGCCTCGCCAACCAATCGAGATGACACTTTAAGCCAAAACTTTATAAGGGGACCAATTATTTGTGTTTTCCGACACAGCTAAGTATCTATGTATATATAAATACGACTCACCAAGGCCCACGTCAGGGAGACCATAAGCAACTGGGAAAACAAACAGTTTAGGCAGCAGCCTAGGAAAGAGGCAGGCTAAACTCTTAATAGAACCCTCACAACGGCCAGGCTCATTTATCTAATAGGGGTGGATCCAAGAACTCTAACTGGGTATTATACGGGACATTGCGATCTGCGTTCTCACCTGGGTAAGCTGAATCTGCGAACTTGACGATAAAACACCGGTTCATATACTCTGCGAATGCATTGCGTTAGCAAAAAAGAGAGTTTGCTACCTAGGTGGGGTCACTCTCAATCCGTTCGTGATATGGAATAGAAAACCTAAGGAGGTGCTCAAATTTATAAAGAGCCTCCGCATACATCAATAAGCTGAAATGTCACACAATAGATCGTGTAAATGGTCGCAGTGTAATAAGGCCTCTTTCTAACCAACCTAAATTGTCGGTAGACCAACAAGTAGTGGCATAGATGTACCAGTTCCCCACACCACAATAAGTGAGGAGGCCGCAGAGTGCTCCAAAGAAATCTTCTTTCATATACATATGGTCCTATTTAGCTGTATGGAAATATCTTTGGAGATGATAACCCTCTCGAAGTACTCCATTTTTAGCTTCATTAAACACCTGCTGTAGAAAGTATTTCAAAAACTCCCAAAAAAATTCTCCAAGGAATACTAAACACTAAAGCGAAAGAGGGAGGGAGTACCCTTAAGAATCTCTCGCTATCGTATTTTTCAGTCAGAAGCAAAGAAATACTTAAAAATGGAGTAGGTGGTCCTCTCCTAGGAGATCGGCACTTAATTTTAACCACCTATTTATATTAAAAAGAATTTATGTGATGATACTTCTTAAGGACTATTCTTCACATAATTGAACGAAGTATTTGCGTTTTGACAGTGTTACTGCATCTATTTAAATAGTTTCCACGAGACCGATTAAAACGAAACGAAGCTCTGGAAATCATTTGGAGCGAATTTTCTTTCAGATCGCAGTCTGATTCGGGTGCAGTGTAGGAAAAGGTCTTATATAGGTTAAATTTCGGGCTGGGTTTCATTGATTGATTTACTCACACAACTGGGTATTTAAAGATCAATTTCAATCAAAATCAAACTGTCTTACATGTTGCTTTTGCTACTAGTGTTATTGTTGTTTTGCATTTATTGCTACATAATTGTTGTTGATGATGATAAAGATGGCTACTAAATACTTACTTGCCAACATGAGAACGGTCAACTTGATGAACAGTGGCAAAGCTTGGGATGAATTGAAGAGGAGCCTGCTACTGCCGCTGCTACCGCTGTTGTTGTTGTTGTGATAACAGGTTAACCTGTTGCAGCGATGTCTTTGTTTGTGGCAGCTGCAATCACCTTTGCTGTCATTCATGTTTGTTTTATCGTTGTTGCTGTTGCTGCAGCAATCTTCAGCTTCAACCACATTTGGACGCATACCAACGCGACGCACTTGACTCCTCAACGAAGCTGACATATAGCTCTTGCTTTGTTTGTTGTATTTGTTTACACTGTGTGTGTAGTTGGTCTTGTTGTAGCAGCTGAATTTCTTGTTTGTTTACGGTTTTAACTTTTTTGTTCTTGTTGTTGCCGGTAGTTGATTGTATTCACTGTTTTGACAAGGCCCCTGAGTCAATAAAAGTTTTGGTTTTGGCTTTTTTGTTGCGTTCTTGCTGTGGCAATTTACTTCTGGCAATTGATCGTTGCGTGTTGCGAGAAGACTACTCAGAAAAAGCAAAATAATAAGGCGTTGTAGAAATTTTAGAAGACGTGCAGTGAATAAAAAACGCAGCTGGTTTGGTTAGACTTTCGATGGAATCGGCGATCGTCCGCGGATGAACGCGATAATTTCACTGGTTTTTGTTTCAAAAATATTTACAAAAACAAAACGCTTTATTTTGCACTAATTTCCTTGTAATCGCTCTTTCAAAGCGCACTCGATATTCGTCCACTTTGTTATATCATAAGCGGCGATCTTCAAAAGATCCGATCTTCAATGGCTCAAATTACACATAAATGTGACAAAAATTTAAAAAAAAAATTTAATCAATATGAACGCACGAATTCTACGAAAGTGCAAAAACTCGCAACGGACGCTGAACCGTCTTACACCATATGGGGCTACACCAAGTTTACGCACTTCACGTTTGGTCCAGATCAGCTCGAGCTGCTTTGTTTATTTTTTGCACCTTTAGAATATTTCTTCACTTAGTTGTTTGTCTTGTCTTTCTTTACCGTGATATTGTTCAAAACTAAATCGGACAAAGATCCACACTTCACCAACTCAATTGAACCGTTCGCGCTTAATACACGTGAAGAACTGACAGAAACCGAAACTGATTTCGAGAACTCAAATCCACTTTTCCTCCACATTGAGAACGTCTAGTGCTTATATACCTATACAGATGCAATATCATTGTCCAACATAAAACTCAACTGCAACAGCTATATTGTGCATAACCTGCAAAAAATGCGTTTAATCTAGGGTGAATCTGGGATGAGTCGCAAAAGAGGATGATAATAGCCTATAATATGCCCGAGGTAGGTATGACTGTCGTAAGGTCCATAACGCACCCAAGGCATTCGAGCTAGTACCGCAACGTGCTATTCCCGGATTCATATCCCGAAAAAACTTTTGGGCTACGCTCCCACTCCCGACGATTTTCCTCGCTGGATGAAAGTGTCGGTAGTCGATGGTGATAGAGTGACTCACAATCAGTACAACCCTGTTTGGTCTGTCACGTTTCATTCCATCAATGATTGCGCCGACCAAGAAGGGTCTCAAAAACCACAGAATCCTCTTTCTACCCCAAAGGGTGCGCTTGAATATGGATGCCCCTATGCCTAGAAGAGAGTAGCTGCTCTCAATAAGTCGGAAGGGATTAATCACAGCTTGGTCTCCGTAGAGACTAGTCACATAATTTTGTCCAGGGTATATATGTAGCATGCCCCGTCATCCCGCCATTCCATTACAATCATCAGTTCGGGCATGGGCATCTGCTTTTGTATGTGTAAATAAATGTGTGTTTGTTGGCATTGTCTTCTTCTGTTTTTCTTTGTTTTTTGTTGTCCTCGATCTTCAACAATCTGCGTCGCCGCCACCGCCACCTCTGATGTTGAAGTCGACTCGACCCGGCCGGCCTGTGTCGGCTGTGCGGATTGTTAGCGTCGTACAACACCATAGGCTATTGTGCTGCCAGCTACAACATAGTATGCGCGTACGACTAGTATCTTTTGCTTTCTTTCCAATCCCGCTGTGTGTGACGTGCTCATGGTCGCGCTCCTTCTTTCTTTTGAATTTACGTCGGTGGGTAGGTAGATATGTAGGTATGTATGTAGGTTCGTTATCGCATAAGTGTGCAGAGTCAATACATTAATGTGCGGTTATTTGTTGCAATGTATGTTTATGATTTGTATGCACTGTATACTATGTATTAGGCCGAATCGCTCTTTTAAAAGGCATCTGGACAAATATAATTTTTTTTCAAGTTATGCTTCGAAGTTTAAACATTGAAATGTTCTAGGTCCGAACCGTGACAAAATGTTAAACCCAACTTCCTTAGACTTTGTTTCTGTGAAGTGTGTGAGAAATTAATGTTAAGTCCATCGCCATCGAAAAACTTAAAATAAGAAAATGTGTTCCAGAATAACGCTGTCAGGACAATAACGGGTTGCCTCCGTATGACCCCGATACAACATAATTAGATATGCAGATAGTCAACTGGAAATACTTGAGATCCCACTAACCATAAAACAACCGTCTAATCTGGCACGCGGGCAAGTACCGCAAGGTGTCGGGCGTACAGGGTCCATATCCGGACGAATTGTCACTATGGTGGTTTTTAATAAAAGTAACAACTTTTTGTATCATTCTAACCGATCCATCTTTATGACCCAACTCACACAAGTAAGCTCACACACATCACACATGCAGTCATACCAACAACATGTATTTTTTACTTTTTCTTAAATGCATACTATATCCATCATTGCCTCTGGGTTTGGGGCTACTTTAACGGGAGAGCTGTTTGTTTTCTAGTTTTGGAATAAAAACAACAACAGCAATTACCCAAGTGAAGAAATGTTCGTTGGAAACCAAGGTTTACATATACGTATGGCAATTCTCTCCTCTTTATGCAATTCTATGTGAAATTTGAAAAAGTTATACAAGAAGATGATAGTAAAAGCAAAATAATTGTTACAACTGTCTAGGGATCACATGTTTCAGCATTTTTGCCTTGGGTATCATCTCCTTAATGGTATGGATACCGTCAAACAAGGTTAAGTTAGGTTCGAGATAGTAGTGTATATATAGGAAATACTATTCTTAAGCACTAACATGATTTTATCGGGTATATACTTCATAACTCATAGGCAACACCATGTAGGTATGTTCCTGAGTGTCTATGCGACATTTGCTACCAGCATATTTATAATACTTTAAGCAGTCTTCTTGTTGTAATCATAGGGAAGTACATAATTTGCTCGCAGCTCTTCTCTACAGCGATCATGCCGCTTTACCTTGTCAAGAAGAGAGCTAGAGAAAAAGTAATGAAATATTGTCTTATTTTTTATATTACTTGCTCTTCTACTTAATCTTTTGCAGATACATAGTTTTGTACACAATGTATTCCAACTTCTATGTAAATGCTATCCCGGTCAGCATTTTGAAGCATAACCGAATCGATATCTAGGTTTTTTATTCATGTAAATTGTTGTTGTTGTTGCCACCATATAGTGAGTCCCGACAGGATATGGAATGAGTCCGTCACGTCTCGGTTAAGCCCTCGTACCTTCGACTTGAGTCATCACCTTGTTTATATGTGCTCCAAATGATGCTGGCATGGAACTCATACCTCTCTCATTCGATCGATCAGCCTACTTTATGAACACCGAATACCAAACCTTTTTAACTTAGATGACCTTACTGTGACGGCTTCCACTGAGGAATTCTTTGTTGTTCATCAAGCTTCAATAAGTGGTAGAATATGGTCTTTGAATTTTATTTATTGTCATCGAGAGACCTCAGCAGCCCTGCCAACAGTTGATTCTCAAGTCAAAGACATCATCGAAGTCCACCAGACCGTATGCCAATCTCTAAGCAGCAATATTCTAAAATCATGTTGAATAAGTTGACATCATCTTGAATTAACATGACTTCCTATGAAATTAACATGACTTCCTGTTAAATTAACAACATTCCTTCCTTGTTATCTCATGTTAGGTTAGGTTGAAGTGGCTGCCGGTCAGTTCCGGGACCCTGCCATATGGAAAATCCCTCTATTTTCGGGATTCTCCACATAGCAGAATCCCGGGACTGACGCTCGTATACCGACACCGTTCCTTCTCAACAAACCATTTAGAGAAGAAGGCAGTAGGCTAACCAGGAAGGGCACTCCCAAAAAGCGCATTCTCACGCCACTTAAAGCCGGACAGTTGCAGATGAGGTGCTCCACCGTTTCCTCCTCCTCGTCATCTTTGCAACTCCTACAGCATTATCTCATGTTAATTTAACATAATTTTTCTTAATAATTTAACAGTAATTCACAAAGGCCCTAACTAACATAAAAAAGCAAAAAACCAAAATTTGTTTCGATTGAAACGCTTTGTAAATTTGGAATATCTTCGTTCTAACTGTTGGTAATTCCTTAAAATGTGTAGTGAGTGTTTATTTTAATATATCTTACTTAAATATGTGAAAAACTCATTTTCGAAAAATGTGTCAGTTAAAATTAAGGTAACGATATGGGGATTGTTTTCCGGAAAACTACTTTCAAAACGAGAGCTCTTCTCAAAACCTAGACGCAATGTTGCCATTGCTAAAACAACGACACAAAACTAAAATTACGTTTTAGAATGTGCTGTTAAACAAACTCATCTTCTGCCAATCTTACTCTGGTCCCACCATGCCAAATTTGGATACCAAAAATCAAAGAACAATCCTCAAAATGCTTGCTGGTTATATGTGGTATAAGGTTGATGCGACTCAAGTGTTGGGCACGTTTGTAATATTGTTTATTTAGAAGTTTGAAAGAATTGATATGTCGCCTTGCCTATTTGTTTTACGGTTTGCCTATTTACGCATCGTTTGTGGCACGCTGTAGGTATTTACGTACTTACTAGATAGTGGCATAGTGTCTATGTAATTTATATTTTAAATGTCACTGGTGTGATTATGGACGTGAATTCTTTTTATTTTCTTTGTTTTTTATTTATTTGGTTAGGTGTTATGAATGTTTATTGTTGCTATCATTGTACAAATGATTGGGGAGTTGCCAAGAGTAGCAAGATCCACATGAGTATGCATTTAGATGGGTGAGTTTTTCTGGATGAAAAAAATAAACACTCAAGAACTGTATTCCTTTGTCGAAAGTTGATTGGGGAATTGCGGATATGCGTGCATAGACAATGAGTCGAAGAAAATTGGCTGTCAGAGATGTCATTGAGTTATTTGATATGTGTTAAATAAAGTATTCAGGACATTTATTTAAAATTGGCTGACAACTCATGATTGATTCTTTTATTATATATTTTTTTTTTTAATTTTCGATCTGCATAACAATGTGATCCTAGCACCACGATTGCTCAGGTAAGTGTTTCCGGGAATAAAATTGTGTTTTTTGTTGTTGTTGTTGCTTTCGATGTTGTTTGTAATGGAAAAAAAATTAGAATTAAACAAAACAAAACATTAAATAGTATCACACAAATTCAAATACAACAAAAAAATTAAATTAAACAAACAGGAAAATAAAATAAAATAAAAGCAATTCAAAAAATTGAAATAATATATAGATAAGAGATAAGAAAAAATCGAAAAAAATACATATTACCAAATTGAAGAAAATGAAATGAAATAAATTGCCCGGTCAAAACTATCATTTCAAATAAAAAAAATTTCCACAGAGCCAAATTTTGTTAGAGAGCTTGGGTTCGCCGTCAGAAAGAAAACATCAAAAGTCCTCATCGATCCCATGTGTGCTAAAAAAGTTATCAAAATTTTAGGTTTTTTGGACTTTTCTCGACTACGGTAAGTTTTTTTGAAAAAAACGAATATTAAATAGGACCCAGCGGTAGTTTTCATATGGTTTTCGAAATTTTCTATTTTGGAGGTGGGCGTGGTCGGATTATGCTAGTTTACCTTATACCAAATTTCCTCGTTCTACCGTAATCAGTTTGAAAGTTATGACCCGAAACTATATCATTTTAGCCATTTCCGTTAACGAATTATGAATCACCTATAAAATTATATAATTTTATGTGATTTTCGATATCGAAAAAGGGGGCGTGGTTATCATCCGATTTCGCCCATTTGCGATAGCAACCTACCTTGGCCGGAAAGTAGCCTGAAGTTTCCTTCCGCACACACATCAAGAACGGTCTCATGTATATGGAGTAAAGATTAGAAACCTGACCTTGCATACCATTGGATTTACTACCTTTAAAAAAGCCAATATTAGTATCTACATTAGGGTGGTCCTTATATGTATAAAAACAATTTAATCAGCAGATTTCCAAAGGCTCAACCCCTAAATCGATAGTAATATAGCCGAAGATATCGCACAAAAAATTGTATCCCGATTGGAGATGGTTTAGGCGTATCACAGGGGGTCAAAGTTCAGATTGTTCTATGGAGACTCAAAAAATAAAAGGAACTATGTTCAGAGATATCACATGCATGTCTCCATTGTATGGTCTGAAATTTAACCCCCTTGCGATACGCCTTAGACGTTTCCAATCGGAGCCAGATTTTGCATGTGATATCTCTGACCATAGTGCTACCGATTTCGAGTATTAGATAAAAAGTGAGTCTCCATAGAGCAGTCTGTACTTCGACCCCCCCGCGACACGCCTAACCCATCTCCAATCAGGATACAAATTTTTGTGCGATATAGTTGACCGTGGTGCAACCGATCTAGGGGGTGAGCCTGGAAAAAATATTACATTTGATTATAAGGACCACCCTAATCTACATATATTGGAAAAATCTTGTGTAATTGTCAAATTTATTTTAAGTATACACTTGAAGAGCAATTACTAGTAAATACTACTATCAGATGTAAAAAGTGAAACTGGTCCTTTGCAGTTTGCAGCCAAAAATGTTGGTATCTACAAAGTGATAGTGCGATTTGGTACTTGTAGTTGTTGTTGTAATGAAGGTACTTAGGTGTGGTCGGTTGCAGGTGCTGAGAAAAGCAATCAATGCGTCACGAGTGTTTGCCGTCAATAATAATTTGCTTAACTTGCGAACTTAAACAATGCCCATTAAATGTACATAAGTACGTATATACAAACAAATGTACATACATATCTACATGTATGTATGATTGTTTGTGATCTTTATATAAGCTTAAATACATCTAAAAGGTGAAAACTGTAGTTGAGCGGATTATATAACCCATCGAGTCCATCCATCGAGGTATTGATTTTTTCTATACTTCGGGTTGCTTGTACAAGTGAAATTGGGCGTATTTTCGAAACATTAGAGTGGGTCAGATTGTATGAGGTCTGAGGAGAAAAAAATTTCTGAACCTCATGATTGGTATTAGCTAAATTTATCATATTTTGAAAACATATGTTTAGCATAGCAACAAAAACACAGAGATTTAAAATTTGACTTTTTTAAGTATTACTTTAATTTTTGCTATGTGTTTTTTTTATACCTTTCATGAACATGAAATGGTATTATAACTTTGGTCCGATGTTTGTAAATATGAGAAGAAGAAGAGATAGACCCATCAATAAGTATACCGAAATGATCAGGATGACGAGATGAGTTGATTTAGCCATGTCCGTCTGTCCGTCTGTCCGTCTGTCTGTTTGAACGCAAACTAGTCCCTCAATTTTTGAGATATCTGGCTGAAATTTTGTAGGTGGCCACCATTTTGTAATATAGGAATCATTTGTCGGAACTGACAAGATCGGACCAGTATAACATATAGCTCCCATACAACCGATTGTTCAGATATAAGGTTTTTTGGCCAAAACTTCTGCAATTAAAAAGTTAGGCACGTAAAATTTTGCAACTCGAGTAATTTCTATTTATGTAGTGTATATAGTGAAAATCAACAAGATCGGGCAAACGTAACATATAGCCCCCATACAACCGATTGTTCAGATATAAGGTTTTTTGGCCAAAACTTCTGCAATTAAAAAGTTAGGAACGTAAAATTTTGCAACTCGAGTACTTTCTATTTATGTAGTGTATATAGTGAAAATCAACAAGATCGGGCAAATGTAACATATAGCCCCCATACAACCGATTGTTCAGATATAAGGTTTTTTGGCCAAAACTTCTGCAATTAAAAAGTTAGGAACGTAAAATTTTGCATCTCGAGTACTTTCTATTTATGTAGTGTATATAGTGAAAATCAACAAGATCGAGAAAATGTAACATATAGCCCCCATACAACCGATTGTTCAGATATGAGGTTTTTTTGGCCAAAACTTCTACAATTAAAAAGTTAGGAACATAAAATTTTGCAACTTGAGTACTTTCAATTTATGTAGTGTGTAGAGGAAAATCAAGAAGATCGGGTAAATATAACATATATGTAGCCCCATACAACCGGTTGTTCCGATATAAGGTTTTTTGGCCAATACTTCCGCATTTAAAAAGTTAGGAACGTAAAATATTGCACCTTTAGTACTTTCTACATATGTAATGTGTATAGTGTAAGTCAGTACAATTGAACCATACAATCGATTGTTCCGATAACTCGGATTCTATTATTTTGTAAGTTTTTTTAAAATTATAACAAAGATGTGTAATGTGTATAGTAAATATAGTTAAATTGAAACAGGCTGTACTGGGGATCGAACAGTGAAAATCGTGACGCTTATTCATGAAAGGTATATAGCCTTCGGCACAGCCGAAGACAGCTTTCCTTACTTGTTTTAATTTAGTTTTGTTTTTCTTTTTTATTTCATTTCTTTTTCATTTATTTTAATTGTTTTATTTTATTTTAGTTTATCTTAATTAATTTAAATTTATTAACTTCTTTAATTAAATTTTTTTTATTTTTTTGTTTCACGGCATGATTTTGTTTTACTTTACTGATTTTATTTGACTTTACTTATTTTTATAAAGTAAATTTTAAAAATTAAATAAAAAAAGTTTTACTTTATTTTATTTTATTAAATTTTTTTATTTTAAGTTATTACACTGCGAACCACCTTAACAAAATGTTCACTCACACGCATTCACTTCCTCCCTATCACAAGGAGATTCACTTGAACGCTTGATATTGCAATGGTCATTAACATTCGTTCGGAGATACCATGTGATGGCGCTGGGCGCTCTGAACTGCTCATTGATGATAAGCCGCAGCAAGTGGTCACCGCAAAAACCGACAAAACCAGACGGAAATTCAACGCATTTTAGGCAAAACAAAGAAAAACTCGTCGTTACTACACATTGACTATACGACATAACGTAACGTTAAATTGCACTTGACTTGTTGGCAGACACATCAATATTTACACAAGCCTGGTATGCGGTATGCACAGAACATCCGATATTGAATGAAGTAGATATGCATGTATGTAAATATGTTTACATTACAAGTGTGCGGATGTGTCTGTTTATCGGTTATTGCAACCGCTTTTCGTCGAATTATCGACATTACGCATTAAGTCAAGGTTTTTTTGGGAGTCCATTTCATTCACGCTTCATTTGAATTTTTAAAAACGCTTCCAGTCGTATGCTACAAGTATTATTCATGGGAACTTTCTTTATTCATCTTACCGACAGTCTCTATAGTTTAAGCAAGTGTCGATACTATAGAATTTTTTTGCTCGAGCGTTTAAGGATAAGTAATTAGGGTTGGCGCCCTGCAGTTATTTTATGAATCTGAAAGACTCAGACTTACAATATGTCAGCACTGGAACGTTGTAGTGGATTTTCATGTCCACAACTTGGTCTCAGGTAATTTTTCGAAACGCTCTTACCGTTTCCGAAAAAAATCCAATAAACCTAAAATGTTGACTTTAGATCCCGAATAAATTTCTTAGCACATATGGGATCGATGGGGATTTTGAAAGTTTTCTTTTTGACGGCAAACCTAAGCTCTTTACAAAAATGTGGCTCTGTTGGAATTTTGGTTATTTCAAATGTCTTTTTTGATCGGACTATAACTTGAAATTAAAACGTGTTATGCCATGAGTTTGGGATTTTTTATTCCAAGTTTTCATTTTTGTTGTACGCTGGGTCTGGATTCTCTAATAGTGAGTTTTGAAATTTTCACTTTATCACCATTTAAAATATGTCGGAAAAAAGTGTACAATGTACATTTCAAAACTCACAGTTAGAGAATCGAGCAATTTTATGCTCCAAATTTTATTTTTTTACAAAGACATTTACGCAATTCATAACCTCTAGTATTTCGTGCTATTTGTCTATTTTTCAAAAAATGTATATTGGAAACCATGGAAACATACAACGATAGACTAATACGACACCGCTTGTGAATTGCCCAATTGATACAAAGACTGCACTACCTTTCACAATTTGGGATGAGTCCGGACAACCAGGACCCCTCCGGTGAACACGCGCGTGATAACTAAAACGTCATAATCTTTTGAACTACCCTCTACTTATCGTCAGCTTGGACGCCTTTTTCTTACTAACTGGTTCGATTTCAGCCAGGAACTAGTAGTTTTCTTGACAAGTTTATTGTTTCACTGCATGGTATGATAGTAATAGTGTATCTAGGTATGGTGAAGGTATATACTTACACGCGCGCATAAATTATTGAAATTTAGTACAAAATGCCATAATATGCTTTATGGGCAACCAAATTATTAATGAAGGAAAGCCATCCGTAGTAAAATTATGTGACTTTAATATGCATTTTTTGTCCATTTTTTATTATTCTACAGAGGAAAAATATATTTTTGGAGATTATGACAAAATACTGATAGTAAATAATTATATTGCCTGTAAATATACATTAGACTGTACCAAAAATGTATGGGAAAAACTGAATGTTCGAAATTTGATATGCATACCCGCTATGTCGGTGCGTTTTAACCTAAATAACATGTGTGCCAAATTTTATTGTTTTGAGTTAAAGTTCTTGCTAGCAGCTTACACTAAGTTTGCAAAATAGCCCAACAAGGCTTCGAAAATTGCATAATTTTAATATTTGCCTCATATTTAAAAAACTAATGGCGGTGATATACCAACAGGTCATCATAACCTCTAACGAGATTTTTAGCCGAGCTTCTCTTTCCAACTTGTGGTGTGTTGCTTTTGAGTTTTTCCTACAAGTTGGCGGGACCTACAGTTTTTTGCCGACTCCGAACGGCACTTGCAAAGCAAATGAATTTTTTGCTGAGAAGCTTCTCATGGCAGAAATACACCCGGAGAGTTTGCCAAACTACTGCCGAGGGGCGACCCCGTTTTAGAAAAATTATTTTTCTAAATAATTTTTGATGTTACTTTTGCCGGGCATCGAACCGCCACGACTTGGTGTAGAAGGCCGAACACTTAACCGCTACACCACGGCGGCCGCCATTTAAAAGACTGTGCAAAAAATCTCCAGCTTTGAACTTTTAATAGGATTAAAGGATTATTTGCAAAGATATTGAAAAAACTTTTTCATGAGAAAAGGACATTGGAATTTCAAAAGTATTTTAGTAGATAGGATATGTTTTGTATCCAAAATAGTTGAGCACATCTTGAAACTTTGCTATTATAGTGCACTTTTTAAAGGTCCTACATGGCGTATGAGTAACATTTACCTGTTCTTTTCATACTTGTATATGAAAAGAACAAGTAAATTGTATTTTTTAGTTTGGTCGATATCTCCGAAATGGATTGAGATATCGAAGTAAAACTTACACTACTTTCAGGCCCTCATGAACACCTTTAATTTGATACCCATACCCGGATTGCATAAAGCTTTTTCAGGACACTTTTTGATGCATAGTGGTCAAAATTAGAGGGTATGCGTTTAAATAAAATAACTTTGAAATTTTGGGACAGTCTAATATTAATATATGTATTATCCATTAAATATTTTGGGTCTTAAAATTCCGAAAACGGCTTTTATGATACCGCGAAACTTTCCTGTGCATACAAAGCGAGAACAAATCGTGAGAAAACTACATAATAAATATGCGCATTGTTTGACCTCAAAGTTGACGATGAAAAATTGACGTGGAGCTTATTAGGACTAGACACAAAGAGGCGCATATTTAACATTTAACTGTTCACTATGGTATCTCTTATAGAAGCCTCAGGGAAGATCACCCTGTTTCAGAACTTATTTGAGGAAGCCTAAATATTAAAACTTTTATCATTGTCGTCAAATTTATTTGAGATATAGCGTTTTTGAAATCCAAAACTATGTAGGATACATACCTAGTATGTTCTTCTACCAGGTTCTAAGGTGGAGCGTTTTTCGATTGTTCGCTAAGATAGGATGAGCTTACACTTAGAAGAAGAGTGAAATTACTTACATATAACTTAACATCCATTAAAAATTCTGATTAGTTTTGTGCTGCTTTTACCTAAATAAACTTTTTCGTTCTATGGTATTCTTCGTTTGAAACCAGTTACCTTAGTGAGGTCAATATGCTCATATTATACTCGTATGGCAAACGTGTCTACATTAGCATACTCCTCATGTTCATTCATCAATGACACGTACTTAACTACACTTTTTACAATAACCTTATTTATTCTTTCAGGACATTTCAAATCTCAATGAAAGATAACATTTCAATCTTCTTAAGAGATTACTCAAAAAAATTATAACGTGACAAAATTTTAACGATAAATTAGCATATTTGTCCAAGATAATAAGTATGAGCTATGGCTTTTCTACGTGTTTATTTAATTTTTGAATTCTTCATGATGAAGCCATTTAGAACTTCCGTGTTTGTACTCCTACGCTCATTTGGCCAGAATACACGGTGTACCTACCGTCAGTGATATAACGTAAATAGAGGTATCAAGAATGTTGGAACGTTCCTCATTTTTGAAGCAACCCTCTATAGATTTTTTTTGTAAATATGCGGACGATATGATCCATTGGCGGGCGAACGGAATATCCGCTACGAACTTTTAAATACATTTTTCACGAAAAGCTTAACAGATACATATGTATATAACGTTTGAATCGGTTCTAGAAAGACTTATTATGACGTTCCAAAAGTAATTATGACTCAAAGGTTTTCATGCGCCAAGAGTGAATTTTTCTCTAGAAACCGGTTTTATCACAAATTGTCTGCCTTGGTAGATCAAGCTTGAAATCGCCAGTCATCGAGTTTTAATATCCGCACTTAGATTCGATAAGTCAAATACTTAGAGTTCGATGGTGTTAAGTGCGAAGACCTGCAGAGTAATAAATAAAATAAACCTTGAATAAATTTATTTACTGCATTATTCAAATATTTTTCAAGTTCAACATACAATTTTGTTATGTGAATTTAAAAGAAATACACTACAATAATCAACCTACTTATCCATACTTGTTCAATTTCGAGAGCAAACATGCAAATACCATTAAATATTTACATGCCAGACAAACAATAAAATAGTGAATTGGACAAAACAACGATATCGCGTTAATTTTTGCCAATTGTGTCAATTAATTTGGGCAAATAAGCAGAAATTTAGTCAAATTTAACCGTCGCACTTACATACATACATGCTAACGAGAACACATAAGATCAACGGGCAATTAGACAATTGTGATGAATGAAGTCTGCGATGTGCGAAGCAACAAACATATCAGTGACGTACAGTAACCGAATCAGCCCGAATACCGAATTACAATTGCAACATTTCGAACAGCGATGGATAAAAACTGTGCCCCGTGGTCATAGTCGAAATTAAGTAGGCACTAAAGTTAGAATTAGCTTTTTGACACCACTTACAACGCACTATCTGTCAAAAAAGCTGACGCTAACTGTAGTACCTACTTTAATTCGACTATGTGTTTCGAATATTACATAAAGTTATTGCGAATTTCAGCAGTATGTAATGCAAATTAAATTATGTCGCTTAAAACAACCGAGCTCTTAGACGGGAACCTCAGTATCAGCAACAAAGATGCTGTTAAAGCTACACAGTGCCGGATTAACCCTAAGGCTTATATGCCCCGCCTAGACCCGGGGCCGGTCCACCCACAAAAAAATATATATTCTAATGAACGAAAATTTTATTTGAAAACTGGTATGAAATTTCCCAACAACAATGTTAAAGGAATTAACGATTAATATCACATGATAGTCCGGTCACAATAAACGTTTGAAAAAACATTAATTTCGACAGAGCCAAATTTTGGTAGAGAGCTCAGATTCGCCGTCAGAAATAAAACTTCAAGAGTCACCATCGATCCCATGTGTGCTAAAAAAGTTATTCGGGGTCAAAGTTTAAATTTGGGGTTCTTAAGATTTTTCTCGAAAACTGTAAGTTTTTTTCGAAAAATTACCTGAGACCAAGTTGTAGAACTCTTTACAAATATGGTCTATACCATTTTCATCCATATGGTTTCTTCAAAAATTGCATTGCCTAGGGGCCCAGCCATCTGAGACCTGTGACGTCAGCTGTCACTTTCCTACAAAGATTCGTTTTTAATAAAATTGAAATCAGCCTCCCGAGAGTTGCCAGCGTATTAAATTTTCTTCGAGATAGGACGTTTTGAAAAACTCGGTCTAGCCGAAGGTCTATGTTACTTGCGCTCTTTCTTTTGTAAATTTATGATTTATCAATTTTTTATACCCAGCGTACTAGTACTAGTACAGGGGGTTTAGAATATGCGTCAGGTAGGCATACCGTGCTAACTCGATGGCTGATCTACGGATATGATGCCTCTCACCTCTCATGGATGGAGGGATGCCATGACCTAGAAGGTTCCACTGGTCATACCAAATCGCTACCACCACAGTCGGGCAGTACCGCAAGGGAGTATCATTTTCGGCATCACTCCCCAAAACCTTGGGGGAGTGTTTTTGCTGTTAACCGCAACAACAACAACGACAAAAACGTAACGCCACAAAATAATCGAGATAGATATAGAGTTCCATATATGAAAGTTCTTAGGTTTAAAAGAGGAGTTCATTAAGGCATGTCCGTCCGTCTGTCCGTCCGTCCGTGTACACGATATTGAAATATTTGCATGAAATTTTGTATACAGGTTACTTTCTGGCCAAGGTAGGTTTCTATTAAAATGGACAAAATCGGATGATAACCACGCCCCATTTTTCGAAATCGAAAATCTCATAAACTTTTATATATCGGTAGCTGAAATGTATAAAATGATATAATTTTATAGGTGAATCCCCCTGGTCATTTTATTATTAGACAGGTCGTAACTTTTAAACAGATTACGGTAGAAAGATGAAATTTGGCAAATTGGATAAAATTGCCCTCAACCACGCCCGCTTTCGATAACGAAAATAGGCAAAATGATATAATTTGGTAAGGTAATATTTTAAAAGTAGCATTGTAAAGAGTATACCTGATGGAATTGGATGAAATTGCTTCCCGACCACGCCCGCTTTCGGGTATATAATGTTCGGTTCACGCGAACTTATAATAATAATAATATTAATAATAATAAAACTCGTTCTGGACGTCCAAAATCGCCTAGGCGGTTAGATGGCTATTTTAAGTAAGTAAATAAAACTTGTCCTGTTACTTATAGGTATATATTCTGAGCGGGAGCGTTCTTTACAAAAATTCGATATAGAGTATTTTATACGACTGACGTACACGGAATTGTCTCTTGTATGGTTTTCAATCCGTGATAGTATATCACGATTAGGTCCCTGATTTTTGTTATAATGGACAACCTTCTTGCTGAGCGATTTCGAAGTAGCACTTGTCGACAAGATTTTTCGTTGAATTTCTAAGCTAATGTTATTTAATACATACCGAAACCGTTGCGGTTACCCGATACCGCTTTCAATCGGACTTAACTGATTAGGGTTCTTAAATATTCAACATCTTGCATCGCACACATAAACTAGTTGATTAAACTCGGCATTAATTGAGCCATAACAAACATATTTACATACGTAACATTCATACCTGTCGCATATGTCAACGTTGAAAGTAAATGCCGTAATTATAGAGACATAAAACAGCAAACACTGCTTGAGGCATTGTACATTAGACGGGGCTAAAAAAAAATACAGTCTTCATCAAAATAGCTAAATATAATCTTCCGAAATCAAAATTAGCCACAAAAGAGGTCGGAATTAATATTTTTTTGCAGGGTCCGTTCCCGTATATTCAGGCTTTAAACCTTGGTATAATTTTTTGATTTTACTTTTTATAAAACGTGTAGTTGCTTTATTTATTCAGAATTTGGAAAATAATATGTATCCATATAACCTTCCAAACATATTATTAATGAGCCAAAGAGAAAAGATTGTACCAAAAGCGATACCGTTGAATTGAATTTGCTTGTTTTGACAGAATCAGCTGATTGTTATGGCCCAGAATTGCCACCTTACTATACTTTTACCGCTGGAGTGATTTAAAAAAAAACTGTGTTGTGTTGGCAATCTTTGACGAATTCAAGATGACCGACTTCACGGAGCAGTCGTGACGTCATGCGCTAACTGGGGAAGTCATGGGCCTACAGTCTAATGTACAAAGGTAATGTATTTATGTTTGTATGCAATTAATTCCATACATCGCGTATGCCGGTACTTATTCATGAACGTATTGATTGCGTCTGAAAACGTGCAAACACGGTATAGTTTGAATTGTTGCAATGAAGGCCGATATACATAGCTGTATAATTGTATGAGCAGATTAAGTAAAGAGATGACACAATCAATCATAACTTGATGCGACATTAAAACGTTTTAAGATTTTTCACATAAAAATATTTCCAGATATGTATGCAGTGCTTGTACACAGAGTAATGATAGATGTCATCATTTAATAATGCCTGACTTTGTGGACTATAGGAAACCCCCAAATCCCCTCCCCGCGCACGGCCTGTGATATTGATACTACCGATAAGGTAGAAAGGGGGTGGATGTTTTCCTTCGTTCTTGCCCTTGTAATATTCACTAAAGCACTTTTTCGGACTTAAATCGGATATTTTCCGCTACTAGGACTTTTTCGATTGTCCAGATTGGCAAGCGAGCTCTTGGTTTGCAACACAAGGGATTCTTTATAATTTGTAGTAGCAAAAGGACGGTACTTGTGGTAGAAACTCGAAAGCTTTCCACACAAGAGTAGAAACAATTTTTTTTTATTGGGATTTTTAAACCTTTTTTTCTGGACAATTCTGGAAATGCTAGATTTAGCCGATTAAAAATTGAAAAACAAACTTTTACTGAAAAAACGATTAAAAGTTTTTTTTGAGAATAATTTTATTTTTTTTTAACTTTCTCGTGAAATTCTGATTTAACGAGAAAAACAAAAAAAGGGCTTAATTTTTTTTTATAACTTTCTGGACAAACTATCAAATTTTTTAAATTTTTAAATTTTCTTCTTTTAATTTTTTCAAGATACCTATTCAAATTAAAACGCCTAGGTAAGGTACTGTTTTTTTTTGGCATAGATGTGGGAAGGGACTGTATAGGCATCAAAATTGGCCCACCTGGCCTGATAGCTGTTTTCTAATATTCAGGCCAACCCTTTCATCCTAGCTGACGTGATCGTTTAGTTACTGAACCCGACCAAAATTGTCCAGACCCACCAGCAAGAAAATGTGAATTGGAAGTAGAGATGGGCACAGTGCGTGTTTTTGACCTTGACACGACTCACGCACCGGTGTGTCCAAAATGCGATTTCGTGCCGTGCTCGTGCGTATTCGTGCTGGGTCCGAAATGCAAAATAAAGAGACGTGAGTACCATGTACTCCTGCCGTTTGATGTGTATCCCAAATTGACCCCAAAATTACCCCAAGATGATTCTAAAATCACCCCAAAATGATCTCAATGAGAACCCAAAACGACTGGGGTATAAAATTACGCCAAAACGATCCGAATATGATCCTGAAATTACCCCAAAAACGATCCCAATATGAACCCAAAATTACCCCAACACGACCACAAAATTATTCCAATATGACCCCAATATGATCTTATATTGACGCCAAAATTAACCCAATATGACCCGAAATTGATCCCAAAATTACCTCAATATGATCCCAAATTGATCCCAAAATTACCCCTCAAACTAACCCCTTTAATTTCCTTCTACTCTCCTTTCTTTTCCTTTTCTACTTTTCTTTTCCTTTCTTTTCCATTAATTTCCTTTCCCTAACTTTTCTTTCCTTTCTTTGCCTCCTTCTTTCCTAAAATTTCACTCCTTTCCATTCCCTTTCCCTAACTTTTCTTTCCTTCCTTTCCTTTCCTTTCCTTTCCTTTCCTTTCCTTTCCTTTCCTTTCCTTTCCTTTCCTTTCCTTTCCTTTCCTTTCCATCCTTCTCCTTAATTTCCTTTCCTTCCCCTTCTATTCCATCCCTTTACTTTCCTTTCATCACCTTTGCTTTTCATTCTTTCCCCTTGAAAAATCACCAGTGTAGAAAATGTTCTACGGATCAATCTACGTACTTTTGACAGTGTGTTTCGTGTCCGTGTCGTGTAGTGCAGCAAAAATCTTGAACTCGTCCATTTCTAATTGGAAGTGCCTAGTTTATTAGAACCTTATCACGACTTCTTTTCATTCATAGTTTTTCATAAGCTCAGAAATTTTAATGAATGATTCGCAAGTAAATCTTGCGTACGCACAAAACTAGACTTAAACCGGGTTGGGGCGGGAACGAGAGCCAGACAAGTCTGTGTAACACATAATAAATGTCATAAGTTTTGTTTTTATTATGTGTAAGTTTACTGATGTAATTAATTTACCGTGCATTTTTAAATGATATGCATTAAAAAGCTTAAACGAAATGTCGGCAAATCAACGAACATTCAATCAAACTAACCAGCAAAGCGCATGCTTTAAAGCGACTGAAGCGTATAACTGTGTTACCGAGTCACTGTGTCAGTGCGTAAAGTGAGTACACGACTCAGACGACGAAGCATTGCAAGCGCATCCTAAACAAATTGCAATTGTGACATGCTGAGAGTTTGTTTGAAATTACCAGACAGACAACAGGTTATTATTAGACGCGATTCGGAGGAGGAGTACTCATATGGTTAAACCCCACACACCACCACCCGCATCATATGGGTAATGGGCATAAATATGAATGGTTGGTCAGTGGGTAAACCAGAGCTTGCAGAGAGCTTAAAAATTAACACATTCAAGTTGACAATTGTGAGTGTGCGCATTGAGTTACCTGTGAAAATTCACGTGCTTGAGTCATCGCTGAGCTGCACGCGCAATACAAGCCGGCTGGATGACTACACGAGCCGGGAACGACTCTGCTCAATGCTCATTGCAAATCGATGAATGCAAACTTAAACACATAATAATTGAGTTTATGAATTAAAAAGCACAGCTAAAGTCATACAGAGACACGCTGAGCACTTGAATGCGAGCTACGACGTCTGCGCATGTTGCACAGTGGGGTATTTGAACAAAACTTTGACTCAAACCTTATTATCGATGGCTGAGTGGTGGAACACCATTACTTTGCAAACGATTTATTTGTGAATTCCCCTATTGCACCTACCATTCGCGAACATAAATATTGAAAGCGTCCACAGTGTTCGCATTCGCAAATTAGACGAAAAAAATCCACAAAACTGGTAGATTTATGAGCAGGGTTGCCCCTTTGGAATTTTTTTCCCTACCAAAACCCACCTGAAAACCAGATCATAGGATCGGCATTTTTTCATTCGTTTTTTTTTTTTGCTCGCTCCCAGATCGTATATCCGGGTTTCATCAAATCGCATACCTAGATCTAAAAAGAGCTAACTCAAAAATAGGAAATTTTGAAGCTACGCATACTATCACGCTCTAAAATTGAATACCCACCGATCTGTATACTCGATTAAATAATAGCTTCACTTCTCATCGAG
The DNA here is from genome assembly GCA_964058755.1 of Campiglossa producta. Lineage (NCBI taxonomy): Eukaryota > Metazoa > Arthropoda > Insecta > Diptera > Tephritidae > Campiglossa > Campiglossa producta. The sequence goes on from CAXKVI010000001.1 coordinate 40,068,285, forward strand.
AGAAGGGCTGTTAAAAATTTAAAATGCCGTAGGCGCATATGGGAGAGGCTGCCAGTTTTTCGATTTTTTTGAGCATTGTGATTTTTTTAGTTTATCGCTGTTTAGATCCAGGTGTGTGAAATCATGGTTAAAAGTAGCCTCCAAGAAATATTAAGACATTCTCTATGCGCCAGGTCTCATTTAGATTTAAAAAGTTGCAGTTTGGCTTCAAAGTAAGTCCATACACAGTTCAGGTGATTCAGATTTAAAAAGTTGCAGTTTGGCTTCAAAGTAAGTCCATACACAGTTCAGGTGATGTCATTGCAAGCTTTGTCCACTATGCAAAGCATCTATCATAATAAACAGGGAAGGTTACTTGATCGAAGGTTAAATGGTGGAATGCACTAGCGGCTTCGCGAACGGTCTTCTTTTGGTTCATCTTCATTGTGGGATAAACTCTAATTTTGGAGTAGTAAATTTGAACAAGACGACCTTAACCGGTTGCTGAGATATCAACCCGAATGTGAACCTTTCGGTATTATTGTTTGGATCTTTTCGTGATTTTTTCAAAATTCATTTCGGAACTTCTTTGAGGTGGTTTCAGAATTGTTTTCGGAACCATTTCGGGATTATTCTTTCTTTTTTGGGATACTTTTGGAACTGTTTATGTTTTTTTGAACAACTTTGGTATTATCTCGGCGTTATATTAGTTTAACCGGTTGCAGTGATGTAGATCGAAATGTGAACTACAAAAAGTTTTTACCGGGATTACGTAGTCTCAGGATGATGTGATGAGCTTTTAAGAATTACTTTAGCACTGTGTTCCGCATCTTTTCGTAAATTTGGACTTTGGGCTTCTACAAGAAATTTGCGAGACTGTGTTCAGGAATTTATCGGTATCATTTCTAGACTTTTTCATAATAGTGTCAGGATTGTTTTCGTGACATTTTTGGGGTTCTTTAAGAATTATTTCGGGACTATTTTGGAATTGTTTTTGTGATAATTTCTCGGTTGTTTTCCCGATATTTTCGTGATTTTTTAGGAATCAATTTGGGTCTTTTACTGGACTTTGTTTCAATAACTCTCCGGGGACTTTTTTGGGGTTATTTCGGGATCTTTTAGAGAACACTTAAGAGGTTTCGTGATGTCTTTGTACTTTTTACGAAGATTTTTTGGGATTGTTTTTAGGAATTTATCGGGATCATTTTTGGAATAAGTTTAGTATTGTTTTCGGGCCATTCTTAGGATGGTTTCAAAATCATTTCGAGACGTTTTGGAATTGTTTTCGTAATTTCTTCGGGATCACTTTGCGCCTTTTGCACCATCGGTGGCATTTCAGGGTGATTTCGGGACCATTTAGGGATTATTTTCGAGAACACTTCGTGACTTTTTCGGAATAATTTTTGGTAGTTATTAGAAACAATTACGAGGAAGTCCCGAAACACAAAAAATAGCCTCTATTTTATTCACTCCTCCTTCCCTCCTCTACTATACCTTTATTCATTTTCGAGTGATATGATTTTAAGGCAAATCTTTTCAAACTATCCCACTGTGCTGCTTGAAGGTATTACAAGCTTATTTATTTTATATTTACTTTTATATTTGCGCATCGAACCTCTCGTTGAGCGTTTCAGAAAACTTCATAAACAAACAAGGCGTCGAAGAGCAGCTCGACACGCCAGCTGGAGCACACGGAAGCCTTAAGCAAGCTTTGCGGATACCACAAACGCGACTTTAAGGCACTCAGTCAGTCAGTAAAAAGACAGCAAGCAATTCGCGCACGACAATGGTTTTGGCAACGCAATACCAATAACTCGAATTAACCAAAAAGCCATATATAAATATTAAAGTTTTGAATGTTTTACCTTTTGTAGATCGCGTGGTACAAAAAAAATAACAAACAAACAATCGATTGAATAGTGCAAACTGTCAATGAAAGTGTGAAGACAAAAGAATTCGAAAGAAAGCCAATACCTACATTAAATAGCAATAAATGTGTGAAAAGTGAAAAGAAGCGATAATAATCGCCAATGCGCTTAATAAGGCGCGCTTATACAACCCATTGTGACTTCATAATAATATTTACCGCGATTAGTGTTCAACTTTGACCGCACAAGCTTGAGTCAACAGCACCGTTATTTTTTTTGTTTGGTTTCCAATTCCCTTTTGACATTTCTAATAAATATAAAAACGTGCTTAAGCGAAGAATTGTGTGAAAACTTCCTTGAATCGCAAGTCAACCGTTGTAGCTCCAATAAGCACAGTGAGCCACCCGCTACCCACTTACAGCCGGCACGCCAAGCGCTTGCTACAGCTCAAGCGCTGGCAAATTGCTGTTAGACAAGCCGCAGTGTGTTGGCTGGCTGCCGTCACTCCAACTTTAATGCAATTCATGCAATTTGTTACGCGCTTCACTTCATCGTCAACTTAAATGCAGTATGTCATTCTGCAATATCTTGGCCAAGCCGCTTGAGCCACTCTAAGAACGCGTTTAATTAGCAACGAACACGCCAAGCTAACAACACATCGCTCTTTACATCAAGTCGCAATATCGCTATCATGGCAGTGACTATCTTGGGTTGCAACACAATCGAATCATTGCTTATGCTGCTATTGGCAGCATTGTGTTGCTGGCAATTTGAGTTGCACCTGCGTGATTCCACATCGATGGTGGCGGCATTTATCAATGTGCGTCAAACGAGGGATATCATTATTACAGATGCGGTATGACTAGTGAAATAATAAATATTTGCCAAAACAAAATTAAGAAAAGCTAAAGGGTGAAATCGAGCGTTAAGTAGAAACTTCGAACGAAACTTTCAATACTCACATATATGAGTTTTAGTGAGTCCATTTCATTTTAGATGTCGCGTTGAATATAGCCCATTTTAAAATTTCAGTATCTAGTCGAGCGAGCTTTGCTCTTCTATTTTTCGAAGTTACCATATAATTTAGTTTTTTTGTGGCCACTCATCAGTAAATACATTCTCGTAGTTTTTTTGTATAGTTGAAAAGTGTATTAATTAATTCGTTTTCGAGGCAACTTCGAGATAATAGCGGCTATCCTAAAAAATGTATTTGTAGGTGGTAGTCCTAAGTAGTAACCCTGTCGAGAAACTACGTGATTTTTTAGATTATTTCAGGACTTTTTTGGGATACTTTTGGAACTGTTTATGTTTTTTTGACCACCTTTGGTATTATCTCGGCGTTATATTCGTTCAAACGGTTGCAGGGATGTCGACCGAAATGTGAACTACAAAAAGGGTTTTTACCGGGATTACTAAGTCTCAGGATGATGAAAGAGCTTTTAGGAATTACTTTAAAACTGTTTTCCGCATCTTTCGTAACTTTTTTGTGATGACTCTGGCTTTTTACAAGAATTTTGAGAGACTGCTTTCAGGAATTTATCGGTATCATTTCTGGACTTTTTATACCTTTCATGAACATGAAATGGTATTATAACTTTGGTCCGATGTTTGTAAGTATGAGAAGAAGAAGAGATAGATCCATCAATAAGTATACCGAAATGATCAGGGTGACGAGATGAGTTGATTTAGCCATGTCCGTCTGTCTGTCTGTCTGTTTGAACGCAAACTAGTCCCTCAGTTTTTGAGATATTTTGCTGAAATTTTGTATGCGGCCACCATTTTCCATTATAGGAATCATTTGTCGGAACCAGCAAGATCGGACCGATATTACATATAGCTCAAATACAATCGATTGTTCCGATAAACGGATTTTGGTAGATAACTCCTGTAGTTATATAGGTAGGAACGTGAAATTTCGTAACTGTTGCTATTTTAGAATGTGGAATGTCGATGTTAAAAATCAATGAGATTGGACCAATATAACACATCGCCCCCATATAATCGATAGTTCCGATAATTTCGGTATGAGCTTAAGTTAAATTCACAAAGGCTGTACTGGGATCAAACAATGAAAATCGTGACGCTTATTCATGAAAGGTATTTAGCCATCGGCACAGCCGAAATCCCTTTCATTTAATGCCCATATCTGTATAACTTACTCAATTTTGAAAAACTTCAAATTGGTGGCAACACTGTAAAAACTATCTAATAGCCAAAACTTGGATATAAGAGCTTAAATGTATAAAGTTACCTATATTCAAAAGTAGATCTAAATGAGTCAAGTCTTTTTCGAGATAATAGCGGATATACTAAAAAATAAATATAATGTGATCAAGTGGCAACCCTACATGGAAATATTCATATCATCTATCAATGATTCTTTTTGCGGGCCACACAGTGTGATTCTATTAATTGGCAATGATTGTCTTGATTCGGTTCGCCGCACGAACACAGCTTGCCCGACAGTAACTAAAAATACGACTTGAATCGCAGTCGGTCGTTGGTTAGCAGTCATGAGTCGATTTGTTTTGGATTTTTTTATTGCCTTTCGTTTCATTGACGAATTCGCAGTAACAAACCAAAAATATCACAAACAACCCTTTTGATTCGGTGCAAAAGTGTCATTGTACAAAATCTTGCGTATTGATCCCAAAATGGTCTATAAGTGGTCCCCAAGTGGTCCATAAGTGGTCCCCAAGTGGCCCTCAAGTGGTCCATAGCTGGTTCGAAAGTGACACAAAGTGGTCCGCAAGTGGTTCGAAAGTGACAAAATGGTCCGAAAGTGGCACAAAGTGATCCGAAAGTGACACAAAGTGGTCCGAAAGTAGTCCATAAGTGGTTCCGATGTTTGTCTTGAATTGTCAATCGAATCAGTTGTTTTTCGAGTTAGGTGTAAAGCATGGCAGTTGTCTTGCAAGTATTTAAACACCAACTCGCATCTTCGTTCATTACAGTGTCGTGCACTGCGCTCTCATATTCGCTCAGAAGCTGTTCGGCTCAAATGTTGCCTTAGTTTCGTGTCGTGCATGTAGCTAAGATTTTTATTACGCCGAACGAATGGCACTATGCAGGGCTTTACTATCAATTCTTGTTTGATTACATAAAACATGAAATGGGTGGCAACCCCAACTAAGCATGCTGGGTGGCTACATCTTGGTATAAATTCTTAGGAAATCTGGTAATTCTCTCGTTCACTTTTTAAAGTGGAATATTTAAAAAAAAGCCCAAAGAAAACTGTCAATTCATCCAGTGTGCAGACGGAAATTTTAGATTCCAATAAATTTCTTTGTGAATTTTCGAAAACGGGCGTGTCACCGCCCACTTTGAATAAGTAAATTTTATTGAAAACCGTTCAAGACATGATCGGGATCGAGAAACCCGAATATGAAATCAGTTTGGTAAGATAAAGAAACCTTCATGGTTTTTGGTGCGATCAGTTACCTCGTATCTACATTTATAGTATGCTAAACTTAGAAATTTGAGTTGGTTTTCTTCGTTTCCTGAAATATTTCTCTTTTGTAGATACGTGGCTGATTTTAAATATCGGATCTTAACATATATGTCGTTAAAACAATACCCCTAAGTAGAATCGGGCATCCTCAGACTTCGTCTCATGACAAAAACTTCAGCCAGATACTTCGGGCAATGTTTTTTTACTCTTACTTCGCTATTATATGTTTAAGCGAGTTTGCCCAACTTGGGATGCCTTTAAATGGCGGATCTTTACAAATGTATCGTAGCACACTACCCCTAAGTAGTATCTGGTATTTTTAGGCTTCGTCCTATGGCAAAAACTTCTGCAAGAAACCTCAAAGCTCGGGATTTTTCTTTCATTCTTACTTCGCTTTCACATGTTTATATGTATTCTCTTTTTCTTTATGATCTGATATAAGGCTTACGAGTTTTTATTAGACCCTCTTTGATGTGCTAGAAACTGGTACCACTAGGAGACCTACAATTCTAAACTGACACCAAACCGCATTAGCATTAGAAGAGGTGAATTTTTGCTCAGCTCTTGTCTGATGTCAATTTCGGCCACGGACTACTTACAAGGCATGCGAGGCTCTGCCTCAATTAAATGTGCTCATTTCAAAATATGCCAAAAAAAGTTACAAAAAATACTCAAATTTTTAGCGATCGATTCCGCACTGAATCAATTGTAGGGCTTGTTTTAAGTGACAAGGACAGTCAACATGGAAGGAGTGTCGTGTACATTGATGAATGTTTGTTCGAGCACGAAATGATTGCTAACCGCTATCGTTTGTGTCGTGTGTGCCATGCGCACGTGAGTTGAATCCAAAATTTTGCACACAAAAAAATTCGTTTTGTATGGCTAATTTTTATGAAGTGTTGCTTTTGTTCGATTTTCCATTTGCCAAATATCTGTGGTTTTTGGATATTTTATGACAACTTTGTAATCGGGCAAGCTTACTGTCACCTATCCTATTTCGTGCATTGTAGATCTTTTATAGAAATGTGTGGTTTTTTAGTGTTGAGTGCACGTGCCGGTATTTGCATTTGTCAAAATTAGATATGTAAATTTAATAAAAAAGTTTACAAATTTAACTAATTAAATACTTGGTTGGTATGTTCTAAAATCTTAAATAGGACATAAACTATTGAGGTGCTAAATTATTGAATATATAATGAAACCCAAAGCGTAGCCAAAACATATTTTCAACGTCGTGGAGGCCATGAGAATACACTCGAACTTGGAGAATATACATAAGGTTGGACAGCTCGATACTCGTCGAAGTGGCCGAAAAATCTTTACAAAAACGTGCCTCACAATTGATAGCAGCACTTCAAAATTTCTATGAGTGCTTATCGACTCTTTGAATAACGTTAATTCCGGTTTTTAGAACCCGGTATTTTTTAACTGAATATGCCTAATGAATTATTTGGCTGTGCTAGAGTCCCAGCGAGCTGTTTTCATATCCTAAAAAGCACTACAGGCGGTACTTTTACTATTTATACGTGGAGACGCACCCGAAGAAGCGGGTCTGCGAGCGAAACCCGAAACTATATTCCAAAAGGAAACAGGTCTGCCGCGCTCAGAGCTCACACTTGCGAAGTACGACCAATCAAGTGGATACTGTACTGTGATGTTGAGGTGGCTCACAGGTACATCAGAAAGCACGATATAACCACAACGATTAGATCTGGAAATTTATAAAACCGTAAAAACAGAAGAAGAATGTTTTACACTCTGAGACTGAGAATGAGGACCAGGGTAGAAAATAATACATACATATATACATTATAGTGCTACCGATTTCGAGTATTAGATAAAAAGAAAAACCACTTTTATTTTTTTAGTCTCCATAGAGTAATCTGAACTTTGACCCCCTGCGACACACCTAAACCATCACCAATTGGGATAACATTTTTTGTGTGGTATCTTCGGCTATATTACTATTGATTTAGGGGTTGAGCTTTTGAAAATCTTATGATAAAATAATCTTCATAGGCTTTCCATACATAGAGCAGCTCTGCCTAGGCCTGTCTATGGCTCTGACATGAAGAGCGTATGTTTCTATTCTAAGTGTCATTAACTTTTTTCGCAGGTTATGCTTAAATTGGAAAATATAGCATGGAGGCTTTAAGATGCCTAATCTGGGCTACGAGAAAAAGCTTAAAAAAAAGCGATGAAATCAGATTTTTTGCATGATTTATGATTGATGGTTCTCAAAATTTGCACGATTGCACGTTTTCAAATATTCAGCATGCACTTTGCCTGGGAATAATATTTTGAAAGCTAAATTCATTGTGAGTGTTTTTAGGCGCATATCTGTCCGAATGAAACAAAAGACTTGGGAAGCGAACTTTTATTATTATTTCTCCGATTGGAACGAAAGGCTTAGGAAGCGAACTTTTATTATTATCTGTCCGATTGTTACAAAAGACTTAGGAAGCGAACTTTTGCATTTGAAAGTAGTTTTTGACGAGCATAAAATAAGAATATTAATGTGTTTGGCTTGCAAAAAGTTCTAGGGTAATCTGATTTCATTTTGAAGGAGGTAAGCCATGAAACAAAATAACTACGAATCTCGTCTAGAATTTCCTATTTTTTTTTTTTAAAAACGTCTATCTCAGCTGAAAGTGTATTGCATTTACATAGACGTTCTTCGACAAAATTCTGTGATAGGAATTCGTTCATTGTTTGACATAATGATTTTCCACTAAGCCGTGGATATCCACCTGCATTATGGTTTAGTTTCTTAAAAATGTCTTCCTCAAACATAGGTGCAGAGGGGTATACAACAGGAATATTTACAACATAAAACCTGAATGAGTGCAATAAATAAATAATAATAACAGTTAATGTCTATGAAGGCCAAATACGGTTGTCAAGAGCTCTATTCATTAATAGTAAACTATACACAGATACCCATACAAGCATACCTACTGACACGCATTTACGCGCAACCTTCAACATTTTGCTTGATAGCTCGTCCAGACGTCAATTTCGCCAGTATACAACAGACAGGTAGACCGACATTTTACGTAAATCGCATAGACATAAGTCATGGCAGCGTCACAGTGACGCTGTTAACGCCTGCTAGTTATTGTCAACCAACCTACTTGAGTCACTCAATCAAAAATGTACTTGATAACCTTTCATTTTGCATTCAAGCCTGACTATTCTTAAACAGCCTACGCGTCTTAAAAATAGTTTATGACTTTATTCTTTATTTCTTTCTTTGTTCTTACAGGTGAAGCGGATTCGGCGCGACGGTTATCCGGTGGAGAAGCATCATGTACTAACCAAAGATGGCTATGCGTTGGCCTTACACCGCATACCACAATACAACAAATCGTCAACGTCGCCACCAACTATAGGTGGCACATATTCACGCCCGATACGTCATCCTGTCGTCTTTCTGTTAGCTGGCATTTACGCCTCTTCGGACGCTTGGCTACTGAATGGACGCGAAAATTCATTACCATATCTCTTGTGGCGCCAAGGCTACGATGTTTGGTTGGGCAATAATCGCGGAAATGTTTACACACGCCGGAATGTATGGTATAATGCGACTGAGCGTGAGTTCTGGAATTTTAGTTGGCATGAGATGGGTATATATGATATGCCTGCCATGGTGGATTATATTTTGCGAAATACGGGTGAGAAGAAAATGCATTTTATAGGCATCTCACAAGGTGGTACTACATTTTTGGTGTTGAACTCAATGCTACCGCAGTATAATGCGGTCTTTAAGACCTCACATTTATTGGCACCGGTGGCGTATGTGAGCAATACTAAAGGTGTGCTGGCCAAAATTTTCGGTCCCATATTGGGTACACGCAATTATGTGGCCAAAGTGTTGGAGGGCATGGAAATGGTATCTACCAATCGGTTTATAAAAAAGTTCCTATCGTCATTGTGTTTTGAGAATGAACGTCCAATGGTGTGCGTGAGCCGGCTTTGGCCTGCAGTTGGATACGATACACAACATCTTAATAAGGTAAGGGTGTGCACATATATCGACGGCTGAATGGAAGATCACTGTATTTCGAAATATTTTCAAAACTTTCTATTTCAGAAATCGTCTAAGGAACGCTCTAGTTCATTAATCATTTCATAACGCCCTATTTCAAAATTTTGTCTAAGAACGCCTTATCTCAAAAAACCACTTTAAAAAATCCTTTTTGAAGAAAATTCCATACACAATTTTCAGCAGACAACATTTAAAAAAAAAAAATTCGAAAATAGGACCATTTTGAGAAAAAAAAAAGAAAAAATATAAAAGGGGCTGATCTTCGACTGAGCCGTCTATATGTAGTATCACGCCTTCGAATGTGCCACAAAATAATTTAATGCATCTTTTCATTCACAGACTCTACTCCCTGATATTATGGCAAATTTTCCTGTGGGTGGTTCTTTTAAGCAAATTATGCATTACTTTCAAGGTTATGTATCGTCGAAATTTCGCCAATACGATTATGGTCCGGAGAAGAATTGGCAGTTGTATAATCAATTTGAGCCACCCGATTACAATTTGGAGCTCATCACAGCACCAGTAACTATGTACTATGCTGAGAATGATTATATTGTATCAGTGGCAGATATTTGGCATCTGCTAATGCGCCTGCGCAACCTTCAAGCCATCTACAAAATTCCACGCAAACGTTGGAATCACTTCGATTTTATTTGTGGTTTGGGGGTGCGTGAATTTATTTTCGATAAAATTATCAGATCAGCGAATTATTACGAATATATGTATAGTTAACGATTAGATTTAAATTTAATTTAATTTGCTTAACTTAGACTAATTAGATTTATTTAAAGTAATTAATTGTGATTTAGGTATATATTTAGAAATATCTATAATATGATTAAAACTAATGTGGCCATACGAAAAATTCAATATTTTTTATTTATATTAATTTTAATTTAACACCTAGTTGGTCGCCGTGTGAGACTTCGCAAACTCAAATAAAATTAGTATTCTATCTGTCACATTTTGCATTATCCTCACATTTCAGCATTTAGCGGAAAATGCAGCATTTGTTTCTGCATTTACCATATAATTTTTGACAGGTAAATTCTACTTCATGCAACTTCAAAAGTTGAGTAGGCAGTACTGGTTTCTTGATATTCTATCATTCTCTTTCATTCGTAAACAATTGTCAAACTTTTTGTGTTGAAGAACTTGCAAACTAGCGAAGCCTTTGGGCTTTAATTCGCTGGACTATGGTCAGATTTGCGTAAAGCTCATACAGCTCATCGTTAAATCTCCTTCGATACTCGCCGTTGGCATCACGGGACCATAAATCTATCGGAGAACTTTTCTCTCAAAGACTCCAAGGGCGATCTCATCTTCTCTTGACATTGTCCATGAATCTGAGCCATACTTCAGGACAGGTACAACAACAACAACAACAACAACAACAACAACAGGTATGATGAGAGACTTATAGAGCGTGATCTTTGTTCTTCGAGAGAGGGCTTTACTTCTCAATTGCCTACTCAGTCTAAAGAAGTACTTGTTGGCAAGAGTGATTCTCCGTTTTAGACCTATCGATGCTCTTCCTATTTTGGTGTTGGCTCGGTTACCTCTGATTTTCGCGTTCCCGATTAGTGGATCTCCAGGGTCGATATGTCTAACTTTAACACTTTCTCGAACCAGGGTCAAAGCTAATTCGATGACTTCGCCGAACACTTTGTCTACATATGTACATATGTAAGTATGAACTTACAAAAATGTCAGATCCCTGTCTAAGGTTCAGGCAGGTTTATTTCAAAACTATTCATGTTAAATTAACATGGAAATCCTGTTAAATTAACTTTAGATAGTGTTACCTCAACGAGGCAGGTGGTGCTGTTTTCACAGGAAGACATGTTGTTTTAACAGTGAGTAATGTTAATTCAACAGGAAGTGATGTTAATTTAACATGAGCTTCAACTTAAAATAACATTGATAATAGTTTTGAAAAATGGTAACCTGAAATAGTGTTAAAGAAGAGCTGGGTTCACAGGAAAATTTTTTACTTTGAAATATTTACGCAATTCATTACCTCTACTATTTCGTGCTATTTGCCTACTTTTTTGAAAAATTGTTTATTCGAAACTATGGAAACATATGTACAACGATAGACGAATACGACACTCTTGTGAATTGCCCAATTATTTTTAACAACTAACTAAATCACATCACATTTTCTCATAAGACTTCATTTCCTTCAAAATCCGGTCGTTGACCAACTTTCTCATTTGTATACCAACAATAAAGTCCATATGATTCCATGTCACATCTGGTACACGATAATCCTGAACATGCTTTTTCATTTTCTTTACCAGAGTATCAACATCTTTAGGACCGCACAATGAATCATTGGCGCCTGAATACAAATAAGTACGCGCCGTTATCTTGCTCAGATCGTAGTCTGGTGGTGTATCCTGATTATAAATCTCCCTATTCTTTGCGATACCATAATCAAATTGACGGAATCTTTGCGATGCAAACAGTTGAAGGTAGTGAATAACCTGATTACTTGAACTACCACCCGGGTGAGTTTCAATGAGCACTTGTAGCGAAGTCTGAAAGACAAAAGGAGATCCAAGTTTGAAAGATCAAGCTTATTGAAGAATATTTCCATGTACCTACCAAATTTGTATTTCTATATCCATCTGCCGCAAACCATAGAACCACGTCTTTACATTGTTTACCTAGTTTGGGTTGTGCGCCACACAGCGTATCTGCCAGACGATTTACATAGTCATTTTTCGGTATTAATTCCATATCTTCAAACAATCCATTCATGAGGGTACCAGATTCCGAAACAAATGGTGCAAGTTTGACTACAGGACTCCTCGCATTCTCGACGAATGCACATGGCGCCAAAAGATGAGCCGTCTTAATTTTGGCATTATATTGCGTAAGCGTGGACATTAACGCCATATAAACGGTAGTACCCTGTGAATGGCCAGCGTAATGTATTGCCTTTTCACCAGTCACATCCCGAATATAATCAATCATTGCTGGGATATCTCGCGTGGCGATTTCATGCCAGCCGAATTTCCAAAATTTAGGACTATTCAATGTAATTTTTGAATTTGCACGTGAATAAATATTTCCTCGTGCATTACCCATCCAAACATCAAAACCAGCATCAGCGAGCAGATAAGCCAGCGAGTGGTCAGGTCCACTACTCAACCAACAGTCTGAGTTGCTAAACAAACCATGTTGCAAGAGAATAGCTGGTTGTTTTTTTGCGGGCTTTTTTCTCAATCTTGGCGAATAAGGTATGCGGAAAAGGCCCAATAGATAGCCATCGCTAGTCTCCACGGTATGCGTTTCAGCTGGATAACCATAAGACAGTATGCGCTCAGCCTTGAAAAAAAAAATAAAAAAGGATAAAAATAAAATAAAGAAAAGAGGGGAAGGGATAAGGAGGAGTTGTTCCTCCCACACAAATGGGATTTTCCAACTGAATATTTGTGGAAATATTAATGGAAATAAAATGGGTAAAGAGTTAAAAAAGATGAATCTCTAACTCCTCAAGAAACAAGCGGAGAGAAAAAAAAATGGATTGTCAACTCCCATACAGAGGGATTTTTTCTAAATATCTTTGGAAGTATTCATAGTAGAATTTTAAAAATGGGAGGAATGGAGAACGGGGCGTGTCACCTCCAATAGAAATGGAAATTAATACCTTAAGAAAGCGATAGGGATATGGATATGAATAGAGACAAGGATAGGGACTTTTGATATACATAGCTACTCCTCTCCTGAGGAAAAAATAACACGGCTGTGAGAAAGAAGATGTCCTTTTTTAGTAGCGGAGAGAGATTGCTCTCTCTGAAACAAGGATGCCACTTAATCTTGACTATGACTACGGTCCCATGTCCTTTGTCTGGGTACATAATTATTTTTTATATGTAAAAATTATGTCACCCATCAACGGCTCTACTGTTATCACCGCGTTATTGAATTCGGCTGGATTTAATGTTGTGAAAAAAACTTTAGTCCAATATTCCTTGTTTTGGTCCTTTTCCTCAAAGTTATTGATTCACGTTTTTTGGACTGGCACTAGTTTACATCTTGGTAGATTAGCGATGCTCTGATACCTTAGCCAGTACAAGAAAAGATAACACTGTACAACAGCCAAAAAATCCCACAGGGGTCTCATCGGTTTCTAAAACTTTTGAGTGTGCTGAATCCAAATATGAAGTCAGATTTTTAGGGTTACCCTAGGCTTTCTCTCCAGAGAGTAGCCTGCTTAGAGATCGGTAGTAGTAAAAAATTGTTTTTAATTAAAAAACAAAAAATCTTAATACCTTACTATACCCAACTATACCCCAATTTTTTGCACTATGGAACAACCCAAACATAAAAATCAAAAATGGGTAAATTGTTAAAAAAAATTTTTTTTACAACTACCGATCTCTTCACAAACCACCCTCTGGAGAGAAAACCTAGGGGGACCCAAAAAAAAATCTGAACTCAGATTCGGACTCAACACAGCAAAAAGCTTGAGAAACCCGGTGGGACTTTCAAAAACTTCAATTTTGTTGCACAGTATAAATTGTATTTGAGCTCTTCGGCCACCCCCTTGTAGAAAACACTATACCACTATATGACTGACTTCATGGCACTTTGGATTTTGAGCTTTCGGCCTCAACTTGAGCCCTGTATCCACCCCTGCGTGACACTAGCCCAACCTAAGCGAAAGCGAGTTAATTTCTCCACCACTTACCACGTTCTTTATCTCTTCTTAAAAGGGACTCTTGAGTTCATTGTGGAAGGTGAGAAAGTGTGATATCCCAGATTGTTAGATTAGTCATCGAATTGCACAGTGGCTGCCCTTTGACGGAGTGCTGCAACAAAAGTGCCTCCCTCGAGCTTCGCACAAAAATTTTCAAAGTAGAAAAAAAAACTTACAGATGTAGTGAATTTCTTTAAAGCTATTCGCTCCTCGTCGAAAGTTAACGCCGATATCACTTGTATGTATCCTGTCGCCAAAAACAGACCAACAGCTCCAACTAAAATGTTTAACTGCATCTCTAAGCATTCAACACAGCACTAAGCCTAAAACCATGTGATATCGCCGTTTTATATTATTGTATTCATAAAAGATTAGCTTTTCTAAGAATGTCAGCTATGGGGTATCACCTGCAAAAGGCTTATCTAGAAGTGGTAAACTTTGATTTATTGCATTTATTCGATCAAAATATAATAAACTACAATTTCACTTTTAAGAAAAACGGAGCAGGTCTTGCTAGTCCGGCGGCCGCAGTAGTGTGCGGTTAAGTGTTCGGCCTTCTACACCAGTACATGGCGGTTCGATGCCCGGCAAAAGTAACATCAAAAGTTATTTAGAAAAAAAAAAATTTCTAAACGGGGTCGCCCCTCGGCAGTAGTTTGGCATACTCTCCGGGTGTATCTCTGCCAGGTGAAGCTTCTCAGCAAAAAATTCATTTGCTTTGCAAGTACCATTCGGAGTCGGCAAAAAACTGTAGGTCCCGTCAACTTGTAGGAAAACTCAAAAGCAACACACCACTAGTTGGAAAGAGAAGCTCGGCTAAAAATCTCGTTAGAGGTTATGATAACCTGTTGGTATATCGCCGCCATTAGTTTTTTTTTGTTTTGTTTTTTTAGCCCCGATAGTTATTGACCGATCTAAACTTTGTACAAATTAAAAAAAAAGTTGCATTGCTTCCCTTTGGTACTCGTTCTCCCCACCGCCTCTTACTATTTGATTGTGTAATTTTAACTACCGGTGGAACGACAAAAAAATCGACATCGACACTTATTTTGAAGCTAAAATACTAGAAAACGGCTAGTCGGAGACAATTTTAGGCTTGACCAGTAAAGGTGATGAATAATTTCTAAGCAACAATACAAAGCGGTTTGACAAGATCCTTCAACAAGAAATTGCAATCATCGTAGTTGGTATTGTATATAGCACTTTTCAACCTGTTTTCGCCAAAAACTTAAAAGAATAATTTGATAAAAATTATGTGACTGGTCAAAAGTCCACAAAATTTTCAAAGTTCGTAAAATGAATATAGTTTTTGAAAAAAACCGAAAAAAAAATTTTATTGGCCCAGTCTAATGTGTTAGTTTACTTTGCAATTTTTTTATTTTAATTACAATTTATATCCTCCTTTTTCGATTTTTCTACTACCATTGCCTTGACGAAAGAAAAAAACATTCCTACTTTTTTATTCGCAAACGAAACCCGTACACATTTTCATATTGGGAGTGTCAATAATAAACGTCAAGGGAAGAGCAAACCTTATAATTGAATCATGGATTAATACGATACTCATATATTTTTTGTGTTTTTTTTTTT
The DNA here is from genome assembly GCA_964058755.1 of Campiglossa producta. NCBI lineage: Eukaryota > Metazoa > Arthropoda > Insecta > Diptera > Tephritidae > Campiglossa > Campiglossa producta. The sequence goes on from CAXKVI010000001.1 coordinate 40,083,932, forward strand.
TTTTTGTTAGATTTTTTTGTCATTGTTACTGTAGTTTTTAATACATTTTTTGTGTAATTTTTACTACATTTTTTTGTAATTTTTACTATATGTTTTGGCTAATTTTCACCCCATTTTCATGTGTAATGTTTATTATATTTTTTGTAATTTGTACTCTTGGTGTAGCTTTTACTACATTTTTTATGTAATTTTTATTACATTTTTACTTTAATTTTTAAAACATTTCTTTTGTAATTTTTACTATATTTCTTGTGTAGTTTTCACTACATATTTATTTGTTTTATTTTTACTATATTGTTTGTGTAATTTTGAAGTCAGTTTTGGTGTTTTTTATGTAATTTTTACTATATTTTTTGTGTAACTCTTACTGTAATGTTTGTGTAATTTTTACTTTACTGTTTATGTAATTTCTACGTCATTTTTGGTGTAGTTTTTTTTACATTTTGTGTGTAATTTTTACCACATTTCCATGTATAAATTTGGCTATATTTTTTGTTATTGTTACTCTATTTTTTTGTGCAACTTTTACTAAATTTTTGTGTAATTTTCACTACATTCTTAGTGTAATCTTTACTAGATTTTTTGTCTTATTTTTTCTACTTTTATGTGTAATTTTTATTATAATTTTGTGTAAGTTTTACCAAATTTTTTGTGTATCTAATATTTACCTCATTTTTCGTGAAATTTTTACTTTACTTTATATTTTGTGAGTCATTTTTAAAGCGAAATATCTCTAAAAATGTTCATCACAGCTACCTTGTAATTAAAAGGAGGTTGTACGATATCAATATCACTCTCACAAAAAAAGGTACCTGTTATGTGAAAAGGTTGTGAAAATTCGTTTATTTCGAATAAAGAAAATACGTGTGAAATCGTGAATTTTGGAAATGAATTAAAAATAAATCTATTTTGTGCAGAGCGAAGTCAGCGGGATCGGCTAACTTTTTTAATATTATTTGATGTTATTCAGGACAATTCTAAACAATTTTTCACTATGCGGATTTGTGAGCAAAAATGTATGAAAAGGTGAAACGGTTTGCACCGATTCACTCGAGAAAATTTTTTTAGAATTTGCATGATTATTATTTTTTTGATTTAGTTCTTTTTGTTATTTTTTTGGTTGCTTTTCATATATATTTTCTTTATTTTAATATAATTTCTTTTCAGTTTATTTATTTTTTAATTTTTTTTATTTTACTTTATTTTATTTTATTTTCTATTTCTCGTTAAAGATTTGTTGTCGCCGACGTCTTTTATCGCGGCAGTGTGGATTGCGTTCAACGAGAAGTACAATTTCAAGTCGTGCGGCAACACTGATTATAAACGATAGGTCTGTTCCCTTGCCATCACCGACAAACAAAATGTCCTACTAACCATCATTAGATAAAATCTTGGGGAATTACCGGGTAGTGTTGTTCAAAAAGTCGGATAAAAAGCGGGTAGTTTTCTACCCATGGTGAAGGTGTTAATTAGTGTTGGAACTGGTAATTGTCTACTTTAGGTGTCAACTGCTAATAAAATAGCTAAAATTATGGGAGAGTGCTCAAAAAACGTGTTTTGTCCTCAGGTACACGAATCCGGAATCGATTTTTTAATTTTTTGTTTCAATTAAAAGTTATGGGCAAAAAACCGAAAAATTACCCAAGTGTGGCCCCAGTTTGAGGGCGGGATCCATGGTATTTGTGTGCAGAACACCTTCTGAGTTGGTGGCCTTCGGCCGCGATTTTAGGAAATAACCCTGGGCTACGCCATGCCAAGTCCGGATGTGTGACATAACCGTGGCTACCGCAACGGATGCATGGTTTTTAGGGACGGCCTAATGTGATTAATATCTCTTCATAGAAGCAAAATATTAAAAAAGCAATTCTGATTCCTGATCCTGAGGCCAAACCCCGTCTTTTGAGCCCACTTCCATAATATCAGCTAATTTATTAGCAGTTGACAGCTAAAGTAGATATCGAACTATGCCGTCGCGTTTACTAAAAAATCGGATAAAAAATCGGATAATGTTATTCAGCGTGGCGCCTTTTCTACCCATGTTGAAGGTGCTAAGTAGTGTTGGAACTTTTTGAATTATAGAGGTATAGATATGGAATTGTGAGTTGGTATTTCGACGCCTTCTTGCACACATAAACATTTTTGCTATTGCACAGCACTCATTTTTGATTTTGTTTTCACCATGGATTCTTAAGCCCTTCAGCGAACAGTAAAATGGTATTGTCGGGCGACAACTATGTACCATCGCTTTCGAAAGGAACTTACACTCTCGTTTATTGACATTTTGTAGCTAAAAAAAAAACAAAAATTTAATTTTTTATTAAAATTTAGTGAAATTCATAATACAGCTGATTTATTTATTAAATAATCAACATGTCTATTGAAATCGAGTCTGCTGAGTAAGTGTGCGATGTGGTGACGTCTTCGCCACCGGTCTGCGTAGTGTCGCACGTTCTCATGCATTATGTCTTGTTTATTTGCAGTGTTATACGACTAATACAGCAATATTTAAAAGAATCAAATTTAGGCAAAACATTGCAAGCATTACAAGAAGAAACCGGCGTCTCACTCAATACGGTGGACAGCGTAGATGGCTTTGTGCAGGACATTGTGAATGGGCATTGGGATACCGTGCTGAAAGTGACGCAGTCATTGAAACTACCTGACAAGAAGCTACTAAATCTCTATGAACAAATTGTACTTGAACTAATTGAACTGCGTGAATTGGGTGCCGCCCGATCCTTGCTACGGCAGACTGATCCCATGATTATGCTAAAACAGCACGAGCCGGAACGTTATATACATTTAGGTGCGTATTGTGAGTGGATTGAATGATGTATATTGAAAAATCTTCTATTTAATAGAAAACATGCTGCAGCGTGCATATTTCGATCCGAGAGAGGCATACCCAGAAGGTAGCAGCAAGGATAAGCGACGTGCCGTCATTGCACAAGAATTGAGCGGTGAGGTACATGTAGTACCATCTTCACGTTTGCTAGCGCTGCTTGGCCAAGCACTGAAATGGCAACAGCATCAAGGTCTATTACCGCCAGGCACTACAATCGATTTGTTCCGTGGCAAGGCAGCAATGAAAGATCAAGAAGAAGAAATGTTTACTACACAACTGTTTCGTCAAATTAAATTTGGACAAAAGTCACATGTTGAATGTGCACAGTTTTCTCCTGATGGTCAATATCTAATTACGGGCAGTGTTGATGGTTTTCTGGAAGTTTGGAATTTTACCACAGGCAAAATACGTAAAGATTTAAAATATCAGGCACAGGATCAGTTTATGATGATGGAACAAGCTGTATTGGCAATATCGTTTTCACGCGATTCGGAAATGGTAGCATCTGGCGCTCAAGATGGACAAATTAAAGTTTGGCGCATTATAACTGGACAATGTTTAAGAAAGTTCGAAAAGGCGCATACAAAAGGCATAACATGTTTGCAATTCTCACGTGATAATAGTCAAGTGTTGAGTGCTTCCTTTGATTATAGTATACGTTTACATGGATTAAAATCTGGTAAAATGCTGAAAGAATTTAAAGGTATGTTTATTTATAATAGGTTTTCTATGTTAAATTTTTATCACTGCTGGACACTTTCCGAAGGTATTGGTGAGGACTATCGGTGCAACAATTTTTGACCGTATCTAAGAAAGTCCTTTGAGATACTAAATCGGTCGTCATTGGAACGATTTGATTCAATATCGCAAAAGATTCATGGTTATTGTGTTAACGACGACGTTGTCACTACTTTGCCGAGATGAAAGATTTCTAATGTCGAGAGGATTAAAAGCCGTGAAATCTGCAGATCAGCCATCGAGTTGCAGGTCACTACCTCGGTCGATGGCGGTTGTTGTTGTGGTAACGATGTGTAGCCCTTCCCAATTGTAAGCGCTTCTTAACATAATTTGTCACTAATCCCTTCTGACGGAATCCTAGGAAACAGGCCATTTTAATAAGGTTGGACCAAAGTACGCTTGTGTTGCTGTTGTTGTAACCGTACATCGCCCTGCCTAGTTGTTGTTGTAGCCCTGCCTAAATGTCAGACAGGGTCACCCCGAGTGTATTGCTCTTGGCCAGGTCGATATAAGAAAACGGTCCGGGTCGTTTCGGCACGATGGGTACAGCACAAGTACTGGTACCGTTCTCGTAGAACCGGCAATACAAGAAACTAGCCGTGTAGGCTATGTAGGTCATTTAGCGTTACCCAGGGTGCACCAACTGGGACGCGACCTACTTTTACACCCTGCCTAGTCGGAAGATTCACTTATAAAAAGTTACGTGACGGACCAGACAGGGTTGTACGGGTATGGACAGTCCTTTGCCGGATATGATTCCGGTACGTTCCGGTGAATAGCACCTAGTGGTACTAGCCCGACTGTCTTGGGAACGATTTTTTTTTTTGACACCTTAGCCGGCGTCGAAGTAGATTTGCCGCATGCTGGGTATTCATTCGACATCTTTGGGTACGGGCTGAATAAGTGCGACTATAACATGTTACAATATTGGGATCGAAGTGGTGGTGTATTAACAGGCCTACATGACATGTGTATCTTATGAGCAAAGCGAATTCGGCCCCAGCGAATTAGGGCTTGAGAATATTCCCACCTTAAGGCATACCTGTCGTAAAATTCGACTAAATTACACAAAAGGTAATAACGTGTAACTTGATGGTTGATCTACGGATATGATGACTCTCTTTAAGTCCTCTTCTTTCTTACGGAAGAAGGTTGCACTAGTCATACCAAATCGCATCCGCGACAGTCGGCAAATTACCGCAAAATATCTGCATGAAGCGTAGCGGAAGCACATTCAGTGTTAACGAAGAGAAATATTGTATACTCGGACTAAACACGGGTTACTGGGGTCTGAACCCGTTTTTATCAGGAAGTTTAATTCATTTTAGAAAAACAACTCAGTTTATATGCCCATGATAATCCATCCTATATAATAACGACTTCTTATATTTCTTCTCTTCCAGGTCATACATCCTTCGTCAATGAGGTAACATTCACACCAGATGGGCATAACATACTCAGCGCATCTTCAGATGGTACAGTTAAGATTTGGTCATTAAAAACTACTGAATGTGTATCAACGTACAAACCGTTGGGCAACGAGTTAGCTGTGAATACCGTTTTAATATTACCAAAAAACCCGGAACATTTTATTGTATGTAATCGCTCAAATACGGTAGTCATTATGAATATGCAAGGACAGATTGTACGTTCCTTTTCGTCTGGTAAACGTGAAGGTGGTGCATTCATATCAGCGACAATTTCACCACGTGGTGAATTCATTTATTGCGCTGGAGAGGATCAAGTACTTTACTGCTTCTCAGCTACATCTGGCAAATTAGAACGTACACTGAATGTAAGTAGCTATGAATAATCAATAATTGTGCGCTAGTTCATTAAACTTTTATTTATTTTAGGTGCATGAAAAAGATGTCATTGGTCTCGCACATCATCCACACCAAAATTTATTGGCTACTTATAGTGAAGATGGACTTCTCAAGTTATGGAAACCATAAATATAACTCTTTTTTTTTACTTAAGCTATTAAATATTCATATAGTTTCTATAAAAAGTAGTATTTAAATCAATAAATCAATAGACATACAAATGAAATTATGCATTCTAGATAACATTCACTCAACTCTACGTACTAATGATCCGAAATATAGCTAGCGTTTGTTTGTGTCCCCTAAGCCTATCTAAATTGATTTTAATTAAATAATATGCAAATGCACTGAAATTCGAAGGTATATGAAACTTGACGGCAAGAGGGTGTATCAATTCAATGCATAAAAAGCACACACACGTGTAGGTTTGTGTATAGATTATTTAAGCCTCTCACAGTTTATCCGATACTAAAACTAGCTGTCTTAGTAATTTACAGTGTGTTCACCTTTACGGACGTTTAATTTTGTTTGCATCTGGACCATGAAGAGCGAAGCAATAATTGAAAAAATACGAAACAAATTGAAGGATTCCAATCCTGATCAACGTACTGTATTAAGCATATTTCAATTTCATTTCGCCGATGCAGATGGTAAATTAATCAAAAGTGTAGGTAGGTTTAGACAAAAATAATCAACGTAAAAAGAAGACAAACCTTTTTAATTAATGTGATTACAGTTTTTGATTTTAAGGAACTAAATATTTACGACGGCACAACTGATTCAGCTGATGCTGAGATTACCGTATCAGATGACGACTTCTATTTGGTAGGCACAAAGGCTACAACATTCGATACTCTTCTAGCTGAGGTAGGAGATTGTACGTATAACAGTGAAATGGTATTCGATCTTAAATTTTTATTCTCATTTCTTTCAGAACAAGGTGGTTGTAAAAGGAGATATGAGTGCTATTGACAAAATGATTGTAAAGTTTCGATCGAGTGCAGAAAAATAATTATATATGAAATATTAAAAATAAGATACTTACTAGATACCTGTAGTCTATGTAAGAGTAAAAGCCCATGTTTGGGGTTCACCATACTCGTAAGGACACCATCGCTTAAAAAGTTGTGTGACTGAAATAAATTTTTTTATCAAGCCAAACAAGCTGTTTTACCGAAAAATTTCCAAACAATAGTTTTTTTTTGTAAATACAACAATAGACAAATGTCTATCTAAGCATATCAACGTTAATCAGAAGCGTTTATTGGATCTACTGTCGGTTTCTTAATTCAACTCAGAAAGATCTGAGTTACACTACTTACCGTGGAGACACTTGAAACAGTCGGTCTAACACTCAGTAATGACTTTTGGTTAGACATGAATAAGGACGGGAATTAGCCGAGCAAATTGACACTTCCTCTTTCTGTACTGTGAACGGAGACACCCCAACAAGGATGGCTGTTAACTGCAGTAGCTCCCCAGACTTAACTATTGTTAGCCCGGGGTTAATTAACAGCATTAACTGGCAACCAATGGTGGCCTTGTCATCCGACCACCTGCCTATCATCCTGTCCGTCGATCGTGCCACGGATTTTATCACGTCGGAGAAAAGAACATACGTGAATTTCAAAAAGGCTAATTGGGTCGGCTTTTTGGAATTCACGGAGAGCTCCTTTGGTGATCTTCCCATTCCCACTGATGTACACGTTGGCGAGCGTAACATACGTGAGGTCATTAAAAAGGCTACAGCCCGTTTTATACCAGCTGGTAGAATAGAAAATATCAGGCCTAACTTCCCAGCTGAGGCCGCAGCCTTGGCCAATGAACGTGACCTCATACGCAACATCGATCCCTCTGACCCACAGATCGGTGATCTCAACGTGGAAATCAGGCGGCTGGTTAACGTACACAAACAAACCAAATGGGAGGAGCACCTTAGGTCTTGTAACCTCTCTACCGGTGTTGGGAAATTATGGTCCACCGTCAAGTCCTTGTCGAATCCTTCGGGTCCACCAAAAAATGTCGACATCACCTTTGGTGACAAGACTTTAAATGACCCCAGGAAATGTGCGCAGGCTTTTTGTCGACAGTATGTCCCACACCCTGCGCAAGTTAGGACAAGTCGTGGAATCTTCAGGCGCGCGCATAAACACAAAAGCTATGCCCCCGTTCCCATCACCGCTACAGAGGTTCAAGAGGCCATCCGGAAGGCCAAAAATTCCAAAGCCATCGGCCCTGATGGCATAGCCATGGTGCATCTCAAGCATATCGGCCCAGCGGGAGTCAAATATTTAACTGCCGTCTTCAACCTGTCTTTGATCACAGCTGTCATACCCGACAAATGGAAGCAGGCAACTGTGATCCCACTACTAAAGCCTGGCAAGCCAGCTAAGGTTGGGGAGTCATATCGTCCGATATCACTCCTCTCGCCAGTAGTAAAGACACTTGAAGCGGCCCTACTCCCGCTCTATACATCACACTTGATGTTAGCCGAGCACCAACATGGCTTCAGGAACGGCAGGAGCACAACATCTGCTCTAAATGTCATAAACACTCAGATAACTGACGGTCTAAATCAAATCAATCAGACCTAATGACAGGACGGTTCTAGTTGCACTCGATCTGAGTCAAGCTTTTGATACAGTAAATCATGGGCAGCTTGTATCCGATTTGGAAGACTCGTCACTCCCCCCCTGTCTCAAGCGTTGGACCGCCAATTATCTCAGTGGTCGTCGGTCGTCTGTTGTATTCAGAAACAAAAAATCTAAAGCCAGGAAGATCAAACAAGGGGTACCACAGGGTGGTGTCCTTTCCCCGTTATTGTTTAACTTCTATATTTCGAAGCTTCCTCCTCCACCAGAAGAAGTTGCGATTGTTTCTTAGGCAGACGATTGCACGATATTGGCTACTGGTACTTCCGTTGATGAGCTGTGCTCTAAAATAAAAGGCTATCTCCCCTCTCTAGTCGAGTTGTTCACCGCCCGAAGCTTGACATTGTCGCCAACAAAGTCTTCGGCGACCCTATTCACGACGTGGACAGCGCAGGTTGGCATGGAACTAGAAATTTATGTAGGTGATCATAAAATACCTACTGTCGCTCACCCAAAAATCTTAGGAGTGACTTTCGACACCATGCACACTTTCGCTGCCCATTCAGCTGCAATTGTCTCAAAATTACAGAGCCGTAACCAAATCCTCAAATCACTAGCCGGCAGTACTTAGGGTAAAGACAAAGAAACGTTATTGGTAACGTACAAGGCAATTGGTCGGCCGATTCTGAACTATGCGTCGCCCATATGGTCGCCGGGGCTTGCAGACGTTCACTGGAATCAGGTTCAGGCCTGTCAAAACACCGCGCTCAGAACCGCTACGGGGTGCGTCCTTATGTCACCTATATCTCATACACACAATGAGGTGGAAATGCTTCCAGTTAGGGAGCATAATGAAATGCTAAACAAGCAGTACCTACTGAATTGCTGTAAACCACAGCATCCCGGTAGACAACTGCTTGAACTCATTCCGCCTCCTAGGACCATAAGATCGCATTTACGTAAACAATTTGATGAGATCCGGCACTATATAACAACGCCGTTTGATCTACAGGTGCATAAACAGGCCTTGGGGCATATCCATACAACGTCTGTTGGCCATTACTCTGCGCTCTGTCCGCTAAACAATGTCTTACATGCCGCAACACCTGGCATTTCTGAAGAGGAGCGTCATCTTCCTCGAGAGACAAGGGTCACTCTGGCTCAATTACGCTCTGGATATTGTAGCAGGTTAAACTCCTACATATCTAGACTGAACCCTGATGTGCCGAATGTATGTCCGGCATGCGGCTCGTCCCCCCCACAATACCAATCACTTATTTTCTTGCTCATTTGAGCCCACTCTTCTAACACCCATCTCTCTTTGGTCCAACCCTATTGAAACAGCTAGTTTCCTTGGACTCCCGTTAGAAGATATTGATGACAATTTAAAAAAAAAAAAAAAATTAGGTTAAAGAAAAATACGCGTTGGGCAGGACTACACCTCGTTACAACAACAACAACAAGGAAAGCATCTATATCTGTTGGCTAAGGTTGGTGGGGTCAAATCAAGGGTTGAATTACGCCACTCAAGAAAGCATTGGACGGCGCCTAAATAGTTATCTAGCCTTAATATATCTACACCCTTAAGTGTCAGTTTAGATTTGGTTAGGGACTGTTAGTGGCAAAGAGGATTGCCGTGATTTTTTTATGTGGATTAGGTAGTTCCAAACAGCGTTCTCTGCAAAAGATCTTTTACCTACCTTCGAAAAACGAACGCGAACGTCAAATAAAACAAATACAAATTTAAAATACGCAAACTCATTTCTTTTTGTATTTCAATAAAATTGTGTTTTAACCGATTACAATAAGACTTAAAATTAGGTTGACATTTTTTTAGCTGCTAACAACATTAATACTTTAGTTGACAACATCAAGCCATTGGCTGTTCAAAGAATAATAAATCTAACTAGTTATTTATAAGCAAGTTGTTTTTAATAACTAAGTAAAAATATACATTTATATATAAACTAAATATAAGACATACATACATACATATGTTGTGTGGATAGTGGTATTTGTAAACCATTTATGGTGTTCTCTGTTATGTTCGCTTTATATACATATGTAACATAGGCATATGCACGGTTAAAAATTTAAACCTAAATTTTAAAATTTTTTGGATTACATACATGACCAAACCAAATTTGGTTTCAAATTTCATCTAGACCAGTTTTCAAAAAAATTGGTTTAATAAAACGGGTTTCAATTTTAAACCACAAATGCTTTAACGATTTTTTAAAGAGAAAATAATACTTTGTCCCTTGGCTGGGACAGGAACCAAGACTCCCCCGCATCATGGCCGTCTGCTCTACCACTGAGCTATATCGCACACACAATTTTGAATAAGCTTTCAAAAAATAATGAAAACAAAACGAGGATTGTAGGCCGAAAAGGTTTTAATTTTAAACCGGAAGGTTTTAGTTTTATACCGAAAAGTTTTAATTTTCGAAACAAAAAGTTTTAATTTTAAACCGAAAAGTTTCAATTTTCAAACCAAAAAGTTTCAATATTAAACCGAAAAGTTTTAATTTTCAAACCGAAAAGTGTTAATTTTCAAACCAAAAAGTTTTAAGAGTAAAATATAATTAAAAAAATGTGGCTCTTGGCACGACTCGAACGAAAGCGCACATGAAGTTTTTGTGGGCAAAACTCAAATAAACAAAAAAAAAAAAGTTTAGACTGCTTTTTTATTTAATCTTAAATCAAAACGAGAAATTGAAATTCTTTTTAAACTTTAAGGTGTAAAATAATCGAAAAAAAGTTTAAAAAATCATTTACACTTTAGAGGAGTTTAAAATTTAGGCAAATTTTTTTAACCCTGTAGAGATACACAGTTGATCGAACATGTCAATTCAACTAAACTTGATTATTTATCCATTATTATAATTTATCTGAAAGTTTAAGTAAGACGTTCGGCAAAGTGGAAGATCGCTCTATTTTAAAATATTTTTCAAACGCGCCCTATCTCAGAATTTACTTGTAGAGCTCTTTATCTCATATAAAAATTTATTGAATTACAAGGGGCATTGAGATTGAGTTATTTGGGGAGTTTTGCAACAAAATTCTGAGATAAAAAAATGCCAAGATAGTGCATTCCTCAAAGAAATAATGAGTTAGAGCTTTTTTCAATCGTTTTCTGAGATAAGTTATCTTCCACTCGGTCTTTAGAACATTCTACTAGTATCTCAGAATTTTCAGAAATAAGGCGTGTATAAACAGTAGGCTCGATCTTGCACTCAGTCTACGGCATTTATTACAAGAAAGAGAAAAAACATAAGTTCCAATAAAACATCAGCAACGATTCGCTCAAACATACATACATATGTAGTCGTATAAGCTATAGTAGATAATTATAATAGATAATAATATTTGGGGTTATTGCCATGTTCTTGTGTGTGTTTTCTTTAAAAAAAAATTCCCAGCCAATGGGATCGTGCTTTTGCATTTTTCTTCTTAATCTTATTATTTCGGTCTCTTGTTGTTGTTTTTTTTAATTTAATTTCTTTGTTTTGTTTTAAATTCAAACACACTAAAATTTACGTACTTGTTGTGTTCTCATGTACAATCTAAACAATAATTCTTGCTATTGTTCTCCATAATACAATATTTTAAACAGTTTTAATTTTTTTTTTATAATACGATTTTATTTTTATTTTAGCTCGATTTTTTTGTATACTTTATTTGTATAACTTTTAATTTTTCGTTTTTTAAATTGTTTGTTTATTTAATTTTTTCTCTATAATAACATGCCTTTGTTATACTCGCTTTAACGCGTGTTTCCTTTTAAATTTTAGTTAATTTATTAATTAGCTTATTAAATTTAATGTTAACATGTAATTGCCTACTCTCTCTGCCGCTACCATTTTACTTTATCAACCTTAAATGTTGATTGCTCTCTGATTTTTCAAGTTGTTTTTTTTTTATATTAATTTTTCTAAGTCTGCATTTTTTAACGATTTATTTTTATTTATTTTTTTATTAATACTTTTGATTCTCAAATCTTAATGAATTTTTTTTTAAATTATGTTTTGGTTTTGTTTTTCTGATTTATGTTTTCTTTTTACAATTTTTTTAGCCCAAATTTTTAATATTTCTTTTTACTTATTTAGTTAATACCAAAAACGTATCGTTTGCTTAGTGACAGGTCACCCTGTTTTAGCTGCCTGTTCGAAAAAGCTTTATCTCAGATTAGTTTTGAAGAACTTTCTATCGGTCTTTGTTTATTTCAAGACGACACACCTAAATTTAGAATTTTGAGTCAGGTTCTGCAATTCACTTCCAAGTAAAATTTGAGAAAATTTTGTCAAACTACATAGAAACCAGAACCTGCCTAGGCCATACATATTCAAGAACTTTTCACAAAGACTATTTTTCTTAGAACACCTCTATCTAATTTTTTTTTTTGAAAAATGCCCTATCTCAAGCGAAAATATATTGGCCCGTAGTTATAGTCGAATTAGAATAGAGTTTACTACCTTAACATGATTCCAACATAAACATCGTTCTATGTCTGTTATAGTCAACATAAAATACATTTTATGTCTAATATGAAGTTGTAAAATTAAAATGAAGAAAATACCATTTTATCATTTTAATAAAGCGGTGTGTGTCTATGGTTATATGGGTGACAGTACATGAGTTTGCCCTCTGTCGGTTATTAGCACAAATGTGCAATGGTTGTGACACAGATATGCTATTTTAGATGGCACAGGGTGATCCTGCCAAAGTTAAAAATAAATTCTTCATACCAACAACCAACTTAATTTCTTTTCAGGAGGGGTTCCTCTTTTCAGTTAATATGTTTGTTTAGTATGACTATGATTTACCAACATTTTAAATTTATTTTTAAGTTTAGTGAAGATATTAACTAAAACGCGTATTAAGCAACGTATGAGATTACGGGCCATGGAGTTTTAATGTTAAAATGAAGAAAATGGCATTTTAACATTTTAAATAGCGGTGTGTGTCTATGGTTGTGTGAGTGACAGTACATGAGTTTGCCCTCTGTCGGTTATTAGCACAGATGTTCTATGGTTTGTGACACAGATATGCACAGGGCGATCTTGCGAAAGTCAACCAAAATTCTTCGTACCACTAGCCAACTGAATTCCTTTGATAAGGGGTCCCTGTTACATTTCTTTTTTTCATAAGTGAGTAGTCGATAATTATCATAATAATTCACAGCGTAATGCTTATGTAGTGTTCATGCTGAGTTTTAAATGCTGCATTTACCATTTTCGGACATACATACATACATTTCGAAGATGCGCTCATGCTGCCGCATTTACTAATGTATTTAGCTCACGGTAGCAATTAGTTTAGGTTATGAACATGTGTACAAAAAGTCGAACTTTTTTTACACATTTGGTCGATTTATATTATTTCTCAAGCATCACCTTAATTGTAGTTTCACTTTTTTTATTTTATTTGAACATACGCATACACACACAATAAATTTTTCAATTGTTCACGAATGGAAAAATGTCAAGAAAAAGCCACTAGTGATGGAACTTTTTCAAGTTCGAAACGATTATTTTTTAGCAGAATATAAGGTGTGCTCCTGCATTAACAATGCTAATGCAAAAATAATGTCGCATTTAGCTGGTTTTGGTGTCAGAATTTGTATGGCAAATGCTAAAATAAATGCTGCATTGAGGGCTTAATGCTAAAATGCAAAATTCTAACTCAGCATGAATATATTTTATAACCTCTAAAGAGATAAAGCTTTCCTGAACCAAATTCTTTGCTACAGCGGTCTTGGGTCGATTTCTGACTTATGGAATTTTCCAATAGAACCGATATTGAGCGATCACCAACTAAGCCAACGATACATCCATATGTTATTCGCGTTCTATTTATCATAATGATAAAGATTAATTAGTTAATTAAATTCATACAAAAAAAAAAAAATAATAATAGAGGCCATTTTTTTTTTTTTTTTTTTTCAAATAAACCTCAGTTTATTTAATATCCCGCGTTCACATATCAATAAAAATATGTACATATTTGCTGTTTTAATCTTTTTAACCCTTGTTTTAATAAATTTTGTTTGCCTCTTTTAAAACCACTAATTAGTCAATTTATCAATTTGTGTTGTTGTTGTAAAACGTACGTGCGCTATGAAACCAATACTTTTTACCTATAAATTTTTTAAATTTTTTTTATATAAATTTTCTTTTAGTGTTAAATTTTTAATATTTTCAATGCTGGTTTTATTCGTGATGCGTAGATACTTAAATTTGTTTTTATTCAAAATATTTATAATCAAATATTTTATGTTTGTTAGATTTACCAGTAATTTGCCGCTTTAGGTGTCTAGTGCTGGGAACCCGTTAACTTTTTTGAAAACCTTAAACTTTTTGGAATGCTAAAGATTACATCAATGTATCGAAAGGAGCGATAAGTCGGTAAAAGCGTAGACTTTTTTTGTTGATTTATTCCAATTTTATATCAGAAGAGAAGAAATGTATTTCAGAATAGCTGAAATGTTTTTCAGAAATGAACAAATATATTTCAGAAAACCACAAATGTATTTCAGATATTTCATTTGTGATTTTGCATTTGTGGTTTTCTGAAATATATTCGACATTGTCTAAAATAAAATTGAGCTTTTCTGAATTATAACTGAGGTTTTCTGAAGCACATTTGTAATATCTGAAATAAATTTGGTGGTTTTTGAAAAACATTTGCCCTTTTCGGAAAATAATTTCACCTGTTCGAAAAAAACATTTTATCATTTCTGAAATGCCGTTGGAAAAGGTGTAGTAGAAACCAATTAAAAAATTTTCTGAATGCGGCGATTTCATCATCAATAAACAAACAATTAAGTTTTCTGATGTTTGTTGATGAATAGTCGATAATTCTAGCAACTTCCCTTTCCAATGAGTTATATGTGACTCACGGAAGCGAATTGAAGCAAGTAAATGAGTCACATGTGACTCATTTCTCTATACAACTTTTTTATCATTGATACTTGAAAAATTTAAATTTTTTTTCATCATCTCTCATTGAGCGAGAATACTTGAAAATTGAGAATGTATTCATATTATCTACTCAGTTAAGGCCCAATTTCACAGTGCCACGTTAACTTACGTTGGTGGTTTAACCTCTGGACAGATATCAGAAGATCGTCTACCAACAATTTATATGGAAAAAATTCAGTTAAATAACTTAAATAAAACTGCCACTGTAAAATTAGGCCTACAAAAAACTAGCGCGTTGTGACAGGAAAGTTGCTAGAGTTAAAGAAAAAAAAAAAACGTTTTCATCGAGTGAAATTTTTTCACTCAAAATACCAAGAAAGTGAGAAAAAGCTTCCCTTAAAAAAAATATTTAAAATTGGCCTGATATTATAGAGCATTTCAACCTGCTAAACGACATCGACACTTTCATGAAAAAGCTAATCTGACAAAATATTCGAAAAAATTATTACACGCGAGATTTACTGCAACTCTGTCCTGTCTACGAATAAAAAAAATTTAGTTGTGAGATATACTCAAGCCCAATGGTTTTAGGTAATTTTTCTTTCTTTTTTATTATTTTAATTATTATTCTGGAAGATTTAGTTTTGATAGTCATATAGTGTGTTATTATTCCAATTTATTTCGCAAATATAGAGTAACAATCATTGATTTCTTAAGAGTTTTTTTTATATCATCATCATACTTCTATACCAAGGCCGGCCATGCGTGCACATTGTGCACTTTTGAGTTTATACTCAAACACCAACGCTAACGATGTGCACGCACGAAGTTGTGCTTTCGGTGGTTCGTCGTTGTTTCACTCAATTTGCGGAGTAAGAAAAACAGTGAGCGCAAAAGAAAACGTACATAAATACTACTTTGCGTAATTTAATGTATAATTATTTCCCTTTTATTTTATTTGTTTTATTTTATTTTATTTCATTTTTTTATATTATATTATATTATATTATATTATATTATATTATATTATATTATATTACATTATATTATATTTTATTTTATTTTATTTTATTTCATTTCATTCCATTTTATTTTATTTTATTTTATTTCATTTCATTTCATTCCACTTTATTTTATTTTATTTTCTTTTATTTCATTCCATTTTATTTTATTTCATTTCATTTCATTCCATTTCAAAGCAAATAATAAAATATCCTTTTGATTTTATAGTTTCACAGTCCGCATTTTCTTTACAGCCACTGTACGCAAAATCACTCAAAACTTACGCACACTTATGCAAATGTTTTAGTATTTGTTTGGCCGGCCCTGTTCTATACCGTAATATTGCCATTGAAAAGGTATTTCTAGTGCCTTAAATTTGTTTGTTGTGGCATTGAGTTTTAATACATACATACTTACATATATGCATGTGTGTATATATGTACTACTTATTTAATAGCATACATATACAATACATATAGGCTGTTTATTTGTTCAATCGTATATATTATAAGACTCGTACGTATTAATATATGTATTATTGTATATCATTTACTAACGTATTGAGCACATTTTAGAATCGTTTTTATTGATGTATCTATCATACTATATTTATTTATTAGTTGTGTATTGTATATCGTCGGTGTTTATGCAAAACAATGTAATGGACAAATGCAAAACCACGTAAAGGACACTTTCGATCAAAAATGAGATTTGCTTACCAGGGCCTCTAGGTACCCGGATGCATTTATTAGTAAGAAAAAAATAGGTGTATGAGCAATAGAATGTCAAAAACGACATTGGAATTTGACCCACCACGTAGTGGCTCGTACTAAAGTTACACAGTTTTTGTCTCTCCTGTAAAATTTGAGTAAAAGTTTTTACGTGGTTTTGCATTTGAACGCTAAGTTGTTTTGCATAAACACCGATGATATTTGGATTTACTTGATGACTGAATAAGGACAATGATAAAATGATTTAAGAAGTGATTTAGGTTTAACCATATATTTGTTTAGTCGAAGGATCTTACCTCGTTATTAGACTTTTTTTTTGGTGAAAAAGTGTTCTCGAAGTCGGAGTCGGCAGTCAAGAAGATTTGTAAATTTTTGGTGTTCTGAGAGTTCAATAACTCTACACTACAATGAAGAATACTCCCTAGGCTACTTTCATTATACTTCAGAAAACTGAAGAATTTTCGAGGTAGGACACAAACACAGAGGCGAAGAGCTGGTAAAAAGCATGTATAAGCTCTTATACGGAATATGGTCAGACGAGTGCATGCCTGCGGATTGGAATTTAAGTGTGCTCTGCCTAATCCACAAGAAAGGCGATCCCGCTAACCGCACCAACTACCGCGGAATCGTAAACAGACTGATTGGACCTTATCAGTGTGGCTTTAGACCTGGTAAGTCTACCATCGACAGCGCAAACAAAAAGGAGTTGCCTGTAGGCCGCCATGTCTGAATTTGAGTTCCCTGCAGCTCCGTGAGAATCGGTAAGGACCTCTCTGACCCATTTGAAACCAAACGAGGCTTCAGACAGGGCGACTCCCTTTCGTGCGATTTCTTCAACCAGATGCTGGAGAAGATAATTCGAGCAGCAGAGCTAAACCGCAATGGTACAATATTTTACAAGAGCGTGCATGCGCTGACGTATGACGATGATTTGATATCATGAGAAGTAAAGTCCGTTCAGGACAAGCAAAGATCACGCCAACGACAGTATCGCTTTATGCAGACCTGACCATAGTTCAGCGAATTAAAGGCCAAAGGCTCCTCTGGCTGGGTCATGTTATGCGAATGGACAAAGAAGCTGCAGCACTTAAGGTTTTTCTATCGACACCCGAATTCGACAGCAGAGGAAGTGGAAGGCCTCGACTGAGATGGAAACAACAAGGGGGGGTTTCCAATTGGCGTCAGTTATCGCTAAGCGTCAAAAATGACGCAAGCCAAGATTAGATTAGGGGTCTGCTAGTGACACTAGTGTCAACATTGGAAATTTTTTTTTTTTTTCAAAAATTGTATTTCAGAAAAAGTTTCCAAAGAAGCTGTAAACTTTTCAGCTTTGCTTATATAACTTTGATTCTGAAAAGGAGCTTTTTTAAGCTTTTATGGATTAAATTTCAAGAAAAGAAAAATGTATTTCAGAAAAGACTTTCACATTTTTGAGGTAAGTATTCCGAAATTCGAGAACATGTAACTTTAAGCTTTGAACTTTTTCTGGCATTTATTTGCTCTTTTCTAGATATAATTCGCTCTCTTCGGAATTTCTTTCGAGCTTTTATAGTTCAAGTAGTAATCTCCTAGATAAATATAATAAATTCAATGGATTGTAATGAGAGAATATAATTTTTGCATTTATGATTTGTGTATATATGTGAATAAAGGGTGATTTAATCGTATCAAATATAAAAATTAATAACACTTTGGCTTTTCCCTTAAGTTTATTATGAAAGGAAATTTCCTGTACGTACTTTAATTTTTTCTTAAATGTTTTATTACATATATCGCCGATACCTATGCCAAACCACCTATCTGAAAGCAATCAAATTTTACAGAAGTGATATATGTATACCTGAATAACCGAGAATTGAACTAAAGTGTTAATTAGTTAGCTATGTTTTGTGTGACATTATTTTGCCTATAGACGGTTTTACAAATAAATTTGCTGAAATTTCTGTTTTTTTTATCAAGCGATGGGTGGTTTTGCAGCTAAAATTAAACTATACCACTACATTCGCTAGGCAGCTTTCCGCTTTTTGGATCATTTTTTGTTGGAGTGCGAAACTCGATGTCTGGAACCCAGGGTTACCAACTCTCATTTCTATCACTTGCGTAGTTTGGGAGGTTTTGCATCTGGTGGATAGGTAGGCGTCGACGATATATAAAACTTGTGTTTTTGTTGTTTACCTATATACTAGGCATTTGTGTATTTATAATACGCTTCGGTATTATTTTTTACGTATGTATGTATGTACACTTTTGTATGTAAATTTTTACTATTTCACTTTATTTTCGTTTTCACTGAAATCTTTACTATACATTAATTTACTACTTTTGAGCTGATTTACCATATCTGTATTTTTTTGTTTTTTTTAGACTTTTCGAGTTACTTTCTCGTTTTTATCATTTTTGATACTGTTAACTTTAAAATGTTGAATACGCAAAATTTAAAGTTATAACAAATTTTCACAAATTAATTTTAAAACTTATTATACATTTTTTTTTTAAATTTTTAAATATAATGAAAAATTAAAATTAAAAGCTAGCCAATACGTAACAATATTAAAATGCGTGTAAAATTTTATTAAAAAAAAAAAAATATTCCTTTTTTTAGAGCTGCAAAGTTATCGATAGTTACGGTTCTCGATATTGTGAAAAACAAGTTTCGATACATGCCAATGTATAACATTTTTTTACAATATATATTCAAATGAAATTAAGATTGAAGCATACAGAATTCATGTATTACAACAAAAGTTTCAAATATTTACTACAAAAACTTTCAATATTTAAATATTTTAAAATTTTCAGTCAAAATAGACCATATGTCTAATAAAAAAGCACTGATTTTTTCATGTTTTTCGATGACAAAAAATTGAGAAAATGGATAAACAAAAATAATCGATATAACCAAAAATACCGAATACTCGATATACCAAATACTCGATTATTCGATATTTTACAGCACTAATTTCGTCTCAGCAAACCAGCTTGCCTTCCTTACCAACAGTGACCAACTTTAATTTTAAACTATTTACGACTTTTAAACTCACTAATATCTGTTAAAAATTCCTTTCGCTTTATTTGGTTTTATTTTTTGTAACATGTTCTTTCTTTTGAAAATTTATTTTGGGATTTTTTAATTTTTTCATTTATTTTTCGGTTTTAGTTTTCATTTTGCATGTTCTATTACTAAAGTCCTGCCTTAATTAAATCTATCATACGTATGTACTTCTATTATTTGCGCTATTTTTTTACTTTTATTTATAATTTTTTATTAATCATTTCTATTATTTTTGTTTTTAATAATTGATTTTTTAATTTTTTTTTAATTTTATTATGCTTGTAAATTTCTATAAAATGCCGCATATTGTTTCAACAATTTAATTACGTCTTTCGTTCCATCTAAAACTTTCACCAATTGTTAAACATTTGCCAAATGATGCATATGTTCCAGACTAGTATCATCATCGTCGAAACGTACATCATTTATAAATATTTCATGTTGTACATCGTCAAGATCAATTTCGTCGTCATCATCGTCTAGACCATCGTCATCATTGATTAGTATGCCCGCACTTAGACCATCGACACCGGCAATACAAATATGTGGTGGTGGTGGTACACTTGTCGGTGGCAGCGGTGCAGGTGGTATTATCAATGAACCGCTATTGATGCCATGCAAACTGCCCGACATGCTCGGACCACCTTGTAAATGTCGACGACTTGAACTTAAACCTATGGTGTGAAGAAATATGGTAAGTTTAATATAGGCATTAGCGTGCTTAATAACTGGCAATATATGACTTTTTTGTGTTAACTGCAAATCTGATTCTGTGTGGAAAATAAATATGTAAAAAAATAATTTACTAAAAAATAAATTTGTACCGACTATAGCTGATTTTTGAGCGACAATCAAGAAAATAATGCACCACGCTTTGGGAAAAACAATATTAAGGGAGTGGTAGAGGGGGTCGTAAAGTAGAAACTGAAGGAAGTTTCTTTCTATTTTATTAATTCGACGTCCCTGCGAACCAGCAGCAGATAAAATATTGGGAAATTACCGGGTCGTGCTACCCAAAAATGCGGATAAGAAAGGGGGTAATTTTGTTCAGCGAGACGCCCTTTCTACCCATGTTGGAGGAGCTAATTAGTGTTGGAACTTTTCGAATTATCGAGTTATATCGAATAATGCGTTTATGAAGTTATTATATTTTTTAGAAAATTCGATTTTAAAGTTTAATAAAGCTAACTATTTAATTTTTATTTTTTGGGAATATGGGGGAAAAATAAAGCGAATACTTGCAACACGTTTCAATTGCGTTACTGTTCTTCAGGTAAGAAACGAAACAAAACTGTATCAATAACGCTATACCAAAAGGCGTAACGAGACTGCGAGTAACGATACTTCTTTGTAACAAAACTCGTTATAATTTCCTGGAAATTTTTTCAGCGGATACAAAACCTGCAACGAAACAAAACTAACAACGTTACCTTAGTAACAAAACTGTAACGAAACCTTAATTAAGGTATAGAAACAAAACTTGTAACGAAGCCTCAGGAACATACATAATCTACATTATTAAATGTATATGACATTTATTTCAAGTTGTTCGATTGCCGAAAAGCTAGTAGACGACTACGTTGTGGAAACTTCAGGGTTCGATACGGGAGGCGCTATTAGTTTCGTTTCTGTTTACAAAAGTTTTGTTCATGTTGTTTTGTTACACAGGGTTTCGAAACTCTGATGTTACTCATTGGAACCGTTCCAATCATTTCGTTTCTAATTATATTTCGATGTTACTCGGAACAATACCCAGCAAACATTAAGGTTTGGTTACTATTAGACGACGATTCGAATTCTAATGACCTATGGTAGAAGGTTAGGAAGGTCTATGGTAGAAGGTTAGAGAACGACTTGAGAAACTGTCGAAAAGGCGACTTAGTTCTCGATATCGAGAAAAGGGTTATATTTCTAATCGAATTTTAATGTATTTCTCTAATGTGATTACGTTAGTTCTCTAGTCGATTTCTAATGTAGTTTTGCTCGACTCGAAAACTACACTAGTTTCTAATGTACAGAACAACAATTTCTCTAGCGTTAAAATCTGTGTTTGCTGGGTAACAGCAGAAGCGGGAGTTAAGTTTCTATACAAGGTTTGGTTACAAGAGTCTGAAATAAGTAAATAATACAAACCAATAATTTCAGTAAATTAGTAAAACACGAGCTCTTATACATCGCCAAATCTATTTATACTTGCATTTAATTGACTATGTATACATATAAATCTCACAAATAATAAATGTATGTGCCTTAACTAGTAGATATGGGTTTGCCGTTAAAATCGTTTAAAAACTGAAAATATACAAAACAAAAGAAAAATTTAAGATTGCTAATGAAAACAGAAAACAAAAATAAAATAAACCCTGCAAATAAAAGCTTACGAAATCTTAAAGAAACCTTTTAGAATATCGGCAATGTATCCGATATCTTTGAGAATTCAAAAAGAAAGCCGTATGAAGTGGTTGCTCCGAACTTGGAAAGAAATTTCTACATGATTTCTCAAAGAATAATAAGAATGAAATAATCTAAATAATTCCTATGGGGAGAATTTTATAAGAAACCATAGCTAGGACCCTGTCCGCTTCGCTGAGCGCGAACTTTTCACTATTTGACCATAAGGCCATATGTTTGCTAAAATTAAATATACAGCTATGGTCAGAGTACTTTCCCACAGTGAATAAAAATACTCCGCAAATTACACTGTACAACAAAATTAAATTTTTTGAAAATCCCAACCGTTGGGAAGGTTTCTGAAGCTTTTGGATGTGCCGAATCCGACTTTGAAGTCCGATTTTTCGCGTCATGGTTTGTAAAGAGATGGGCAGTTATAAACAAACAATTTTTCTAATAACTTAACAATTTTTCTGGGCTCAAGCAACTTTAATTTAATATTTCTTTTTATATTTGGCGGTATATAGATGTTCCATAGTGCAAGAGCATAGTTGCTCAGAACGCTAACGCAAATGAACGACGGTTGTGATTGAATTGTTCTGCTTCCCAAATCTCTTCCGCTTTGTCTGTTCGTTGTGTTGCAGCATAAGCTTATTCCTTTTCCTTTCGTATATATTTTTGAGCAAATGAACAGGAAAAGAGATGTTTTGCAGATGCACAAAAATCCAAAAATCCCTCAAGAGAGCAAAAATTGTCAAAAAAAACTTAAATAAAAAGAACACTTACGTTGATACAACAGAGACGCTGAGAGACAATACAGGGCGTTCTTATCTTTTGAATGTGTGAGTTATTAGAGAGTTAACATATGTGGGAGCACGAACGAAGGTCAATTGTCTATTTTCTCAGTTCTCTTACCTGCACTTCTCTTATTTTATTGGGATATTGGTCGATATCTCACAAACCATTCTCTTTCCCAAAGCCCTTTGTATAGGTACAACATCCTCCGCATTTGTAATTCGAACATTTAAAAACAAAAATTATCAAAATCGGTTGGCTATTTAGTTAGTTAGAGGGATACGAACAAAAATCCAATAACTATCAATTTCTTTAAGATTTCTTAAGCATTTAGATTTCTCTGAAATTATGGTTTGCAGGGAAAGTAGTGCGCAATAAAGCTTGTCATAATATGAGGGAAATCGTACGATTCGATTGAGTTAGCCCAACTGCATACCTAGATCCATAAAGCCTTTTCTTGCACTTCTTAAAATGCATTCGCATTTTTTCATTATTTCACTAGTTCAATCGAATGCAGGTTACCAAACCCTTCAAACATTATTTTCATTCATTGTAAAATAAACTTACCTGTTGCGCTCGTTTGTGAATCATAGTGAGCATTACGATGCAAACCAAGTTGACGTATATGAGCTCTACGTTTTCTTCTGGAGTGATAGAGTGTGCATAGGAGACAGATTAGGAACGAGACGACGATTAGTGTTATTATAATTAGAACGCCGTGATCCTCCTCGGGCGCTTGTGTGGTACCTTCGATTACAAATTGTTTATGGTCCCATCCATTTGAGGTATTCGTTGCATATAGTTTTTTGTTTACATAAAAGACAAATTATATAAATTGTAATTTGTAAATGTGTGATAAATTATTACATAGTTATTACATAAATAGTATACACGTGTTTGAATAACCTATGTATATATTTCTACTAAATATTTAATTAATGTAGAGCCCGATTTCACACATGGTACTCAAGTTATAATCTTAGCTAAAATCAATTTCGATGTGAAAATTTTGCGTACGATGTGTGAAACTGGCCATTATTAGATATTGGTTTTTGTTTCTTAACTTAAGTAATAGTACTGATAGTGTGTATGTGTGTAATTATTAATGATATTAAACTGGATTTATTTATTAATTTTTGTTTATTTATCGTATTTATTATAATACTTTTCGGGGTGACAGGTAACAAGGTCAATGGAAATAGTGTCAATTGACTTTATTTCGCATTGTAAATGGAAATAGTGTCAATTTTCACTTAAGATCCGTTGACTTAATTTCTCTTTGTCAATATATTTATTGGCGTTGTTTCCTAATCGAAATGGAAATAGCGTCAACATTGCTTATAGCAGGTCAAATGAACATCACGCGATGTTTAAGTTTATTGATGTGATCTTCAACATTACAAAAAGCGTCGCATTTTATCATATGATTTCAATTTAAAGTACTCAATGGTCCGAGTTTTTTAATTGTAAATTTTTATTTAATAATCTGATATAAATTTAAAGTAATCATGGACTACATAGATTTCCAATTTATTTCAAATTCAAAATCACGCAATTTTTGATTCCAATTTTTTATTTTTTAGTATGATTTTATTTTAAAATATTTAATTGCTTGACTTTCAAATTGATTTTAAAAAGCACCGCAGGCAAAAATTTGGAATAAAAATCGCGTGATTTTTATTTCGAAATTTTTATATTTTGGAATGATATGATTTTTAAATATTTGTTTGGAATTAAAAATCGTGCCATTGGAGTATTTGAAATTGAAATCATATTATAAGATGCAACGCTTTTTGTAAATCACATCATTAAACTTGAACATCACGTGATGTTCAGTTGACATGTCATAAGCAATGTTGATGCTATTTCCATTTCAATTAGGAAATAAAATCAGTGGCTATATTGCCAAATTTCTCTTGACTTTACTTCTTTTTACAAAAAAGAAATAGTGTCAATTGACACTTTTTCCATTTGCGATGCGAAAAAAAGTCAAGTGACACAATTTCCATTGACCTTGTTACCTGTCACCCTTTTCGGAGTATGCTCAGTTGAACAAAAACTAATAAAGATTTTAATGAGTGTGAGTTAAATAATAGACAGTTCTACTAGCTGAAGCTCAGTATCCATATTTAGGAAAATCGGCATTGAAATGTATGTAGTAGTAAGACTTGTAAACCATTTTTCTGACCATTTCGAATGTATACTTTTTTCTGTCTTCTTGGACCTGAATACTAAGCTTGTTGGGGCCGCACTGTGGGTAATAATTGAAGTTTACTGTTCATAATCCTCTACAGCCTTCATTTTTCATCCGATTTTGATAATTTTTGAGATTTCAAGAGCATAGCTGAGCCCGATTTTTGAATTTCGGTTTGTTTACATTTTTTTTTTTTTGGAGCAAAGTGCGGTTGCTTAAGTTAGCAAAGTTTATTTTAAAAAAACCTATTTCAAAGTGAAGGTTAGAGTAATATGAAACGAAAAAAATTATCATTTGGAAATTTTGAAAAAGTTTAAAAAAAATGTTAGACAAATTCTGGACTATTAGTAAAAAAAAAAATTTGAATTTTGTTTTTTCTATAATTTGAGTATGCAGTTTTATAGGTCATAAATTTTGAGTATGATGAAGTGCAAATTTTAGGAAGCTAGCTGTTACCGTTGAATTTTAATTTTTTTTTGTGTTTGACATCCTCGTATAGGACACCTTTGGATTTTTTTTAACTTCTTCAAAATTTTCAAATGATAATTTTTTTTGTCTTGTATTACTCTTACTATCAATTTGAAATAGCTTCTTGAAAATAAACTTGGCTAACTGAAGCAGGGTAATACCGTTTTTTTTGCAGAATTTTCCGTTTTCCCGCACTTTATACCAAAAAAAAATAATGTAAACAAACCGAAATTATCAAAATCGGATGAAAAATTAAGGCTGTAGAGGATTATGAACAGTAAACTTCAATTATTTCCCACTGTGGGCCGTGCCAAAAAAAATTATACATTAGTGCAAAGTAAAATAATGTATGACTTAGGGCTTTGATGTGCAAAAACATATTTACAACATTTGTGCCTCAAACATACATTCATACATACATATGTACATAGGCAGTACTAATTTAGAATATATGAATTTTGAATAAATTGTGTTTGTACAATAAGGCGTGCTCAACTCTTTGTGCATAGATTTTTTACTTAATAAACTTTTCAAAAAAAGCATAACGAAAATAAGAGTGGATGATACGTATTGAAAGAAAAATAAAATAAATAAATGCAGTTATCAGGCTTTTGTGAAAGTAGGTTGGTTAAATCAATGAATTGCGGCTACAGGCTTTTGTA
The DNA here is from genome assembly GCA_964058755.1 of Campiglossa producta. Taxonomy (NCBI): domain Eukaryota; kingdom Metazoa; phylum Arthropoda; class Insecta; order Diptera; family Tephritidae; genus Campiglossa; species Campiglossa producta. Next base: position 40,110,150 of record CAXKVI010000001.1, read on the forward strand.
GTGTCCGGTCAATATAGACATTTGAAACAACAATAATTTCCACAGAGCCAAATTTTTGCATAAACCTTAGGTTTACCTTCAGATAGAAAACCTTAAAAGTCCTCATCAATCCCATGTGTGCTAAAAAAGTTGTTCGGGGTCAAAGGTCAACATTTTGTTGTTCCGAAAAATTACTCAAGACCAAGCTGTAGACCTGGAAATTTTCTACAAAAATGGCATTTTTTCTGTAAGAGTTACCACTTCTGAGAAATCGCAATTGTAAAATCATCATCATCATTTATTGGCGCTTAACCGCCTGAGCGATTTTGGCCGTTGCATATCAAAGCACGCCAGTCATTCCTTTTTAGCGATAACTGACGCCAATTGGAAACCCCAAGGGAGTTCAAGTCATCCTCCACCTGTTGTTTCCATCTCAGTCGAGGCCTCCCCATTCCTCTGCTGCCGAATTCAGGCGACGACAGAAAAACCTTCTGTGCTGGAGCTTCTTTGTCCATTCGCATAACATGGCCCAGCCAGCGGAGTCTTTGGGCTTTAATTCGCTGGACTATGGTCAGATCTGCGTAGAGCTCGTACAGCTCATCGTTAAATTTCCTTCGATACTCGCCGTTGGCATCAAGGGAAGGACCATAAATATTCCGGAGAACTTTTCTCTCAAATACTCCAAGGGCCATCTCATCTTCTCTTGACATTGTCCATAAATCTGAGCCATACATCAGGACAGGTATGATGAGAGACTTATAGAGCGTGATCTTTGTTCTTCGAGAGAGGACTTTACTTCTCAATTGCCTTTCTTTGATGACAGCAAATACTTCGTCTTGTCCTCGTTCACGGCAAGACCCACTTTTTTCGCTTCCTTATCCAGTCCAGAGAAGGCAGCGCTTACGGCGCGGTTGTTAAGGCCAATGATATCAATATCATCGGCATACGCCAGCAATTGCACGCTCTTGTAAAAGATTGTACCATTGCGGTTTAGCTCTGCTGCTCGAATTATCTTCTCCAGCAGCAGATTGAAGAAATCGCACGAAAGGTAGTCGCCCTGTCTGAAGCCTCGTTTGGTTTCAAATGGCTCAGAGAGGTCCTTCCCGATTCTGACGGAGCTGTTGGTATTGCTCAACGTCATTTGGCAAAGCCGTATAAGCTTTGCAGGGAAGTCAAATTCAGACATGCCGGCATACAGGCAACTCCTTTTTGCGCTGTCAAAAGTGGCTTTGAAATCGACAAAGAGATGGTGTGTGTCGATTCTTTTATCATGGGTCTTCTCCAGGGTCGGGATTGAGCAAGGTCCTTTAGCAACCACACTCCATTACAATATATCTATGCCACGTATGGGAATTTCAAGATTTTTCTCGAAAACTTTAATAGGTATGCATAAAAAAATTTCTTTTACCGTTTATTTGTCACGAAGTGCATATAATTCTCGAGCTAGAGCCACCTATCAAAAAATACTAGTCCGGTAAATTTAGTTTATCTTGTATATCACAAATTCTGACAGGGAAAATTTTTTATGTAGGGCTTATGTTCACCATCGCTCCCATTTGTGCTAAAAAAGTTATTCGGGGTCAAAAGTCGGGAAAAATAAAGAAAAAAACGTAAAATTTGGCTTTACAAGAATAACTATTTTCGTTGTCAATGGGGAACTTCGTAACAAATAAACGGTAAACAATTTTTCTACGCGCTCTACGTTTTTCGAAAAAAAATCCTGAAATGTCCATATCTAAGTGGCATATAGTTTCAAATAATTTCCAGAGCTAATTTTACAGTCGCGATATCTCAGAACTGATTACTCTTAGAAAAAAATGCTAGGACTATATTTGTAGAGAATTTCCAGGTCTACAACAATCGAACAAGGAAGTCAAGCAGACCACGCCCACATTTTTGGTTTTTTAATTTTTTCAATACAGCAATTGGAAAAGCAAGATTAATTTCGAACTTCGAAAGCCCATAACTAAATTTTGGAGGCTAATTTCGGAAAACGTGGTATGTCGATTATTAGTATATATCTCAATCTCTTCAAAAAAGTTGGTTAGATCCCTTACCCAGTGTATAGTGTAATGGGTCTCATGCATAAAATGTGAGCATTTGCACAGACTCCAATTTTTGAGTAAAAGTTATAGAATAAGAACAAAAAGGTCACCTTTTACCTAGAAACCTTAGAAAATGCTCGACTTTTATGCATGAGGCCTCTAGTTAATATATGTCTAAGGACCTAATCTTTCAAGAGCAGTCACCCCAGTAAAAACTTAAATGTATATAAAAATAAATAAAAGTACAAAAACAAATAAAAAGATGAAACACAGTGCAAATAAGGAAAAGGCCGCCAAAATAGTTTAAATCTTATACGCACTTCGGAAGGCTTGTTCAGTGTAATTAAGGGTAGATTTTGCTTAAAATTTCAACTCGCAAACACAGTAACAAGCTTAAGACTTCATACGATTACATCGCTTTATCTGGTGTGGCATATGTATGGAAGAACAAATAAGCTCGCAGCTTACATTTCATGTTGAGCAGTATAACATGGCGTATGAGTAACAATTTACTGTGAACAAGACGCCGCAGTTAAAAAACTATATAAACTAGTATCGCCCGTGATCGAAAATTCGACCAATAAAATCTGGTGGTGGTGATTGAAGGGGGTCGTGGGGTCACTAGCCCCGTATACCCTATTCTTAAATTTCGGGGAGCCCCCTGAAAATATACCGCCTATACCTCAGTTTTTTTCAATTTCCTTTCCATCAGTTCATATTTCATTCAAATCGGTATTTATATATACATTAGAGCGTATCACCAAAAAGAAGTCGACCATATCTCCCCTCATATGAAATGTTTTTGAAAAACATTAAATAAAAAATGTTTTTTCTGGCAACCCTAAATGTCGCCAAATTGCATTTTTCTTCGAATCTTCGGCAATTATTGTCGGATTTTAAAGTGTGATACACCAATTTTTTTGTCTCAAGGAGTGGATTTCTCCTAAAAAAAAACTCGTTGAGCTCATGCGTTTCGTTGTGGTACTTACCCACCATATCTCAGTTTCTACCACCCTACTGTAACGACCTAATGTCAGTTAATTGAATACCGTTAAAGATTTACGATTTACATAGATCGGTACATTACGGTGGTAGCAACTGAGATAAGGTGGGTAGGTACCACAACGGAGCGCCTGAGATCATTGAACTTTTTTTTAAAATCCGACAATAAATGCCGAAAATATGAAGAAAAATGCAATTGGGCGACATCTAGGGTTGTCAGAAAAAACATTTTTAAATGTTTTTCAAAAACACTTCATGGCCGACTTTTTGTTGCTGTAAGTCGACTTTTTTTTGCTCTAGTGTATACATTTTGTCTATAATATTTTACCAGATAATGTGCTGAGAATCTAAAATTAATTTGCATCAACAAGTTAATTTCGAAAAAATTATTGTTACGGAAATTCCGCGAAATTATGGCGGTTTGACCTGAGAATGAAAACCAGATTTTAAAGATTTACCAGTTTTATGTAAGTGGGTCTTTCATCCAAGTTAGAATTATTCCGCAGCTGTTGCACAGTGTAATCTGTTTTTAGGCCCAGCTTTTCCAAGCCATGTTAGGGTTAAGAACAAATATTAATATTTCGGTCTTCGGTGACTTTAAATCAGGACTGCAAACCGGGTTTGAACCAAACCGGGTTTTCCACCACTCCACTTCTTTAGTCTTTGAAGCGAACCACGAACCAGAACAGACTAAGTAGTGCGAACCACTGAACCGAACCGCGCAGATTTTCAAAGTGGTTAGCAGCCCTGCTCAAAATTGTCAAAGGGGTGAGGTTAAACTGGGTTTACCTTGTTACTTGTTTTAACTTATCACTAGAAAACTGATTATTATGCACATGTACCTAAAGCGGCAGGCAATAAAAAATCGTTACTAAAAAGCTGGGCTGATTGTGTGAGATAGTAATGAGTGATTGAATGGGTTAAATGGAAATGCCACTACAGGGTTAATATACATTTGAATTGGTGTGTACATTTGTGTTTATGTATACAGTTTTCCTTGTAGTACTAGAAATGTATATGTAATTGATAATGTTATAAGAATAGTAATGTCATACAGATTTGTTGTAAAGTTGTAGTATTTGGAAAGACTCACGTGCTTCTGAATCAGAGATGTGTTTGTATATGCGATAAAAAGGTTTGTAATGTCAACAAACTTTTCTAAACATAAGACCATATGAGCTTTCGCTTTCAACGAGTCAAAAGTAATTTTCGTTGGTTTCTTTAGTGCTTGCGTTAAATTGATATAACAATTTTCAAAAAGTTGAATCGTTGCAATACGATTTTGTAAAAAAGTTAATTTTCTGTATAATGTTTTTAAACCTAGTGTTTGTTTTTGGTTTGACACGGGAAAATGTTTAAAACTTTTTGAATTGCATCACACCAACTGCCAAACCAATTATTTGTATTAATGATGGCATCAGCGGTGTATTTCCATCGCCTGCGTGTATTATTATGGAGGAGGCGTTAAAGACAGGAAGAAAAGTTGATAAAAAGAAGTGGCAAATAACAAACAAGAAACAGAATGGCAAGTATGTAATTGTTTTTTTTTTGTTTGTTATTTTTCCAAAAAAAAGCATAAGACAACAAGGTTGAACAAGTTCATATGAGCAAGAGAATAACAAGATGAAGAAGAATAATAGGAAAGTATGAAAAAGAAGAAAGAAAGAAGTTTGTATGAGTAAACACTGTAGCAAAATAAAAATCTTAGAATAGAAATAGGGCCTTTAATTTTAAAGCTCACTTTAAATCAAGGAGTGAAACCGAAACCGTAACCGATAAAAACCGATTCATTTTTCAAAACCGAAACCGAAACCGTAATCGTTATTTTGATCTGAAAAAGAACGAAACTGAAACCGTTTAAAAAGCCGGAACCGGTTCCAAACGGTTTTGAGATTTTTTGATGTCTCTGTGCACATACATATGTAGGTATTTTCTTTTACAAACAGGTACTCTGTTCTTATCTCAGAAAGCACCACTCATATTAATGTTTTGCATATTTCATTTAATTAAATAATTTTCTAATAAAAAAAGGTGAATTAATTTTAGGAATTTGTTTTGCAGAATTTGGATTCAAAATGATCCCAAAATGACCTAAAAACAATCCCAAAATGATCCTAAAATGTTCCCAAAATGATCCGAAAATGATACCAAAATAAAAACTACCCCAAAATGACCATCAAAGGTTCCCAAAATGATCCAAAACTTATCCCAAAATGACTCCAAAATGATCCGAAAATTACCCCAAAATTGTGCCAAATTAATACAAAATTAAACCCAAAATGATCTCAAAATAGTCCCAAAATTATTCCAAAGTGACCCCTAAATGATCCGAAAATAATCCAAATATGAACCCAAAAATATACATTACAAATACAATACGGTAAAACGGTAACCCTGGGCGGCTACCATACTTGAAAATATTTAAGTTGGTATTTCGGCGAAAACACCTTTCATTTTCTACCCATATTGACATATCTAACTCCATAATTTAAGATAGGTGGCAACCCTGCACACCCCCGAAGTGGCAACCCCCAAGTGCATAGTCTTAGAATCTATCATACTATCTACATATATCTAAAATTTTATCCAAATCGGTCAAGCGGTTGCCGAAATAGTCCGGATATAAAAATATACTGCGGTAAGGTGGCAACCTTACTTGAAAATATTTGGCATGTCACTGAAAATTTCTTTCATTTGATACTCATATTGGCATATTTTGCTACAAAATTTAAAAAAAAATTGAGATAGGTGGCAACCCTATAAACTGACCCAGGTGGCATAGTCTTAGAATCAACCATACTATCTATATTCAAAATTTCATCCAAATCGGTCAAGCGGAGCCCGAGATAGTCCAGGTGGCATAGTCTTAGAATCAACCATACTATCTATATTCAAAATTTCATCCAAATCGGTCAAGCGGAGCCCGAGATAGTCTGGATATACAAATATACAAGTTTAGCTCGTTTAATGTTATAAGATTATTATATTAGAGAATTTCCATCATGGCCACAGGAAAAAAGTTATAAAAATTCAGACCTATTTTGAAGCTACATAGGCACTTGAGTATTTTAATAGTAAAATTTATTGTGTTCGTGTTTTTATTTGGAAACCGAAACCGGAACGAAACCGTAACCGAAACCGAAATAAATGTTGAAGAACAAAACCAGAACCGAAACCGGAACGTTATTTTAATCGGTGTCATACCTTGCTTTAAACTTTTCTTTTTGTGAAAAGACGGCATGACCGATTATTTAAAGTGACTTTTAAAATTAAAATATAGAGAGAAAACCGTTCCTTTATCTAGTTTTTTGAGTTAAATATGTGTTTTGAAAATGAATTTTAATACATGTCATGGGCTTATAGATTCATACAAAATAGTTATCTCCTTATCTATTCTAGCTAGAGTAAGTAATTAATAAAAGATCTAATTAATTAGTAAAAGTTTTAATCAAGATCTAACAATTAGTTATTGAAAAATAGCGGATGCTTTACTCAACGTCATTGATCAAAAATATTTTGTCTTTGCGAAAACACGTTTAAGAATAGAAATTTTAAAAAATTAGTTATTAAGATTATTTTCGCTAGGGGCGACTGCCTAAAAAAGTTTGTTTCCTCATATCCTATTTAGGGTTCATAGCAGAATTCCCTAACTTGTGAAACAATTGTCAAACATTTTGAGCGCCAAATTCAAAAACAGATTATTACACTCTCTGCTTGGCCTCACCAACTGGGAAATTGTTTTTACGCTAGTGCGATTGCGATGGTTGGACCGACCGTTCAATTCGTGGATGCTCAGTAGAATGTCCCAAAAGATCAAAGTAATTTTTTAAATTTTTTTTTTATTTTTAATTTTGACTATTATTGCCGACAGGGTGAATAAGTGAATTAATTTGAAACGATTTTCCATCATCCCTTATAAATTTTGGTTTTGAGACAAACCGGTTTCGGCAAGGCGCCATAATCAATGTCGATTTTCGTTCGTAAGTAAGAAAAGCTTTCAATAGTTATAATGATTGCAGATGAATACTTAAAAATTCATAAAAGAATACATTTAAAGACCACACTGAGTTGATCAAGTCTGGTTGTGCGGCATAAATATAAAATATCAGTGAAAGTAAATATTTAAAGAAAGTCAAACATATTCAATGTACCAAAAAGGAATTATATCGCACACCTAGATCTAAACAGGATAAACTCAAAAAATCAAAATGTTCAAAAAACTCGAAAAACTGGCTGCTTCTCCCATATATCCCAATGGCATTTTAAATTTTTAACAGCCCTTTTATCGGTGAGTAGTGTAGGTATTAGTTAATCGAGTACAGAAGAAGAGTTTAGCATAGAAATTTTGCAAATGATTTATCGACTCTGCAAAACACGGGAAGAAAATCTAAAAAACTTCTATTTTGAACTTCATAGCAATTTTTAAGCTATTGCATAGATTTTATCGCAGGCCTTGGCGGTGGGGGTGAAATGAAAAAAATGGTAATGTTAAAAAAGTTCGTAGTAACGGACTTTTTTTCAATGTTGCAAGGTTCGGCGTTAGCAACATAACTTGACAAAAATAAATATAAGCGTTGCCTACATTTAGGCGTATGACGTTGTACTAATGTTAGCAGCAGGCCGATTACATAAAATTGGGGCTGTACAATACATTACATTAAAATTTGATCTGTAAGCGTTGCCTACATTTAGGCTATACTACTAACAATGTGACATTGTACATAAAATTGGAGCTGTATAGGCTATACTGTTAACAGGTTAAGGCTGTACTGCTCTAAAGTCATAAATATTATAATTGCATAAGTTGATAAAAAGTGATATGCAATAGCTGTACCGCGGCAGTCCCCGAGTGCCACACGACCTTTTTTATTTGCACTATTCCCCCTGCTGGTAACTACTACTTCGTTTCAACGAACACTGCTCAACCAAATTGTGCTAAAGTTATTACTGATTTGGTTCAACGAACACAACTAAATTAGAATTGGCCTTGAGTTTGACAATCTGCCCATTTTTATAAATAACAAGTAAGGAAGTCTAAGTTCGGGCGAAATCGAACATTATATACCCAGCTGTGCACATAAAGTGGGCGTGATCGTTCACCGATTTTTCTTATTTTCTGTGGTAGTACTCTACATAAACATAACATGCCTGGTACCTAGTTTCGTAAATCTATCTCACACCGTTCTGAAGTTGTTAGCAGTCGAATTTAAAAATTGCTTGACTCATAAGTGGGCGGTGCCACGCCCACTTTCCAAAATTTTGAAAAAATTATGTAAAGAATATGAAAGTTGATGTATGTACCAAATTATATTATTATAGCGAAATCAGTTAATTAGATATGGACTTTTCAATATTTCCACCTCCTTTCAATATAACTTTTATGAAAAAGTAGGCGTGGTCGCGAAGCGATTTCGTTTATTTTCTATAGCTGAATTTACCACAACAATAGTATGTCCTCTACGAAATTTCGTTATACTAGCATAAACTGTTCTGAAGTTATTAAGAGTCAAAATTTTAAAATTTCTTCAAATATACGTGGGCGGTACCACGCCCCCTTTTCAAAAATTTTTATAAAATCGGCCTTAGAACATCTAAATCAATACATATTGCAAATTTTATCATTGTAGCTGCTTCTAATATTGAATTAACCCATTTTATACGTTTTTCGAAATTTTCGATATCGAAAAAGGGGCGTGGTTATGGTCCGATTTTACCCATTTTCAATAGCAATCTATTCTGAACCCAAATAAGTACGCATGCCAAATTTGGTGAAGATATCTCATTATTTGCTCAAGTTATCGTGTTAACGGACAGACGGACGGACGGACGGACGGACGGACGGACGGACGGACGGACATGGCTCAATCAAATTTTTTTTCGATCCTGATCATATTGATATATGGAAGTCTATATCTATCTCGATTCCTTTATACCTGTACAACCAACCGTTATCCTAACAAAGTTATAATACCCTGTGTACAAGTACAGCTGGGTATAAAAAAGTTTTAGTTCGCCTTGTTGATAACTCAACCTGTATAATTGAGTCATGCCTTCGGCGTTTCATATAAAATTCCTTAGTGGCTTTTATACCTCAATTTTTCTTGAAAGCAATTATGAAACAAAATATGGGCGTACAAGGAGGAGTGAAAGAGATAGCAAGAACAAGTGTACACTTCCCCTCTCTTATCACCCCCTTAAACAAAAAAAAAACGATTGCTTAAGCGCACATACACAGCAATAAAAAGCCAAAGCAAAAGCCATTAAGTAAAAGCGAGATGGCCAGAATTGTAATATTTGTATGTATATAAGGCAATTGTGTATGTTCAAAACTTCGATAATTGATAAGCGGCAAGCATTCACCGGCAGATGACAGGAAGAGCTGTATTAAAAAGCCAGAAGTAATAGCGCTGATACATTAGCGCAAATTTCGAATTAACTCCGCTTTTGGGAGTTAACTTGAGCATAATTTAAATTATAAACTCCCAAAAATGAGGAAGATTTGAGCCGATTTTAGAAAATGAAATTACGATTTGTCCGCTACTGTCACGGATAAAAAAAAAATAGCAAGAAATTTTAACAAAATTGCGATTTTACCGCTACCTGAAACTAGATGTCACCAAATAATAAACAATCTTCAGCGACATCTAGTTTAAACCGCAAGAAATACAACCAAAACACAAGAGGGCGCTGATTGGTAATGTTCAATTTTGTGTGTGTCAGCGTAAAATTTTGGATCTGATCAAAGAAGATTTGTTGGAGATAATCTCCGTGTGTGTATCCATAGTATAAGAGCACAAATTTTAAACGTTAAAACAGAAATCATTTGTTTTTACCACGCTTTTATTAGCTTCACTTGTATGTTTGCTTGTTTGTTTGCTTGTTATAGAAACATACTGCAGCTCACAGCGCATTTGCTAGGCAAGCCGGGCTTTTCGGCTTCTATGAAAGGCATGCCACTGATCGGTGGGTATTGAATGGAAGAGCGCGGTAGTATGCATAGCTCAAAATTTAAGATTTTTGAGTGAGCTCCCTTTAGATCTAGGTGTGCGATATGTATCTATGTATATTATTTTAGTTAATTTAGTCGTAGCGTTATTGAAACAAATTTAATAAGAATTTGAGTAGAAGTTTAGGAAACATTTTTGTGTTTCTTACATATGGAATAGGAAAAGAGAGGGTTCTCAATTTGCTAAATATTTCACTTGATTTTACTCATCTTGTAATTGGCATGCAGTTTAATATGTATGACTTCAAAAATGACATTAATAGTATTTTACGGATAAATTATTTGTAATATAGGATGGAGTGTTAATTAAGGCAATAAAATATGAATATCTACACTCCAACCCATATTACAGAACTCAAGGTTATGTTTAATTTTAGTTAGTTTTTATAGATAACTATATTACGATTAATACTTGTTAATATATGTTTCGAGTTTAAAAGGAAGTAACATAGAGGTACTTCATTAAAACTTGCAAATATCTCGTTACTTTGAAAAGATCGTACCCATTTAAGTTTAAATAAGTTTTGCACGTTTTACGAGATTTCCGAGGCAGTTGCAAGTTTTCATGAATGCGGTTGCCCTATTCCAAAGCACAATATCCAATATGTCCACATTATACGTTCTACGTTCCAACAGAGGCCCAATAATAATTTTCTCCACAAAACAAATACTGCTTTTTGAAATAGGGCAGCCGAATTGTCCCTTTTGAAAATAGTTTTGATATATTTAATTAAGTGTCGTCGGGTTCAAGTTATTGATTTTAAAACCAGTTCAAGAAATGAATACGAAAATTAAAAATAACAGAATTGTAAATGAATTTAATGAATTAGTATACTTTGCGAAAGAACATAACATAAATCAAACAGAATATGAAAACAGAAAAGATTACGCAGCTAAATAAAGTCCAATTAAAAAGTTCCAATTGAAATAGATTTTAACAGTTTATTTCGAATTTTGTTTTGTTTCATAAACATTTACCCAATAAACTAGAGACTAATTATGTTTTAAGATTTTTCAATGAATACGAGTAAGTTAAATATGAAATCGAACTGTGGGCGTCTTAGAATTTTATGTAGATATATTAATTTATGTTTTATGATGAATAGTTAAATGGTTTTTAAAAACAGTAAATGTTTAATCGTTTACTTCATTTAAATATTTGTATTAAGTATATATTTAAACTATTTATTTTATCATTTTGATTGTAATATATATGTAAATATGTTTTGTAGTTCTACATAAACCATTAACTTCCATCTCTCTCTCTCTCTCTCTCTCTTGTTTAGAATCAAAGCAAATGTCGTAAATCAACTGAAATTATAAACTTAAACAAAATTGTAAACTTAAAAATAAATATAATTAAAATAAATAAGAAAGAAAATGAACTGAACCGTTCGACTCACTCACGACTCACAGTGCAATTCGTCACTATCATCACCGGGACCACAATTTTTGACGCCATCACAGCGTAATTTATCGGAAATGCAATAGCCCACTTCACATTGGAAATGGTATGTTGATTCGCAGAGTAGTCCAATGGACGGAGGTCCAGGACCAGAGTCTTGTATTTCAGTCCATACAATACGGAAGCCCTGAAATAGAGATGGAAGGATAATTCAAATTCAAATTATGCCATAGAAAACTAACACTTTTAAAACTTCTTACGAAAGCTAACACTTTTTCAAATTCTGTACGAAAATTAACACTTTCGACTTGTGTCTGACGAAAACTAACACTTTAATTGTGTGTATGAAAACTAACACTTTTTAAAATTCTTTACGAAAACTAACACTTTTGACTTGTGTCTGACGTAAACTTACACTTTTATTTTGTGGCTGACGAAAACTAACACTTTTAGGTAGCTAGTTTTCTTCTGACACAAAGTGAAAGTGTTAGTTTACCTCAGACACAAAACGAAAGTATAAGTTTTCGTCAGGTACAAAACGAAAGTGTGGCCTAATTTGATCCCAAAGACCTTCTATTGAGTACTAGGAAGGCAATTCACCATAAAATGCAAGAACTACTTTGAAAACAATTGCTGATTGGGGCTGAGTGAGGGTCATGGAAATGTAATTTGTGACCCTTTCCCGAAATAAAACAGCTAAGGAAAGCTGATTGATGACGATTTTCACTGTTCGATCCTCAGTACAGCCTGTGGAATTTAACTTTAGCTCTTACCGAAATTATCGAACCAATCGATTATATGGGGGCGATGTGTTATATTGGTCCAATCTCATTCATTTTTAAAATCGATATTCCACATTCTAAAAGAGCGATAGTTACGAAATTTCACGTTCCTACCTGTCTAATTACAAGAGTTATATATCAAGGTTTGTTTATCGGAACAATCGATTGTATGGGGGCTATGTGAAAAATTAATCCCATCTTGATGATTTTCAACACCGATATTGCGCATATAAAAAGAGCGTTACCTACAAAATGTCACGAACTTACCTGTATAATTACAGGAGTTATAGGACAAAATCCGTTTATCAGAAGAATCGATTGTATGGGAGCTATATATCTGATCTCTCTGGTTCCGACAAATGACAAAATATCTCAAAAAGTGAGGGACTAGTTTGCGTTCAAACAGACAGACAGACAGACATCCTGATCATTTCGGTATACTTAGTGATGGGTCTATCTCTTCTTCTTCTCAAACTTCCAAACATCGGATCAAAGTTATAGTACCATTTCATGTTCAAGAAAGGTATAAAAAATAACATAGTTGAAATCTAACTCACCGGTGCACCAACGGTTTTATCGCTGGTTGTAAAACTGATACGAACAGTTTGTCCAGTGGATATATAATACCACTGTTCGATTAATGGCTTTTCACCACACAATTCCAAGGGCGGTTGATCCGAGTCGACATTTACCCAAAGGCGCAACACAGCAGCAGGGCAACCGCGATCTACATATATCAAAAGCAAACATACAAAATTACAAACGTGCGCTATAGCTGAAGTAAACTTATACTCACTTGCTGGATCGCCTTCGATAGAAAAGTGCTCAAAATTGATGGATAGCTTATAGCCAGGACGTGCCGTCATGATCCAGTTGCATGCCATCGATGCCATATTACGAATGGGCGCTTTATAGCCAGCTGGATAGTTAGGCGATGTGATAATACCCGAGTCTTGATTTGAAAAGTTGCCACCACATTCGCCCACATCGGAACGGGGCGCCTCAAAGAAGTAGCGCGCTTTAAAACCACTCGCCACATTTTCTTGATCCGTATGTAATGTTATACGTAAACCCACTGCACCGACAGGACTTTCAACGGGACCGGGTGCTGTAAGACCACAATATCGACCAAGGAAACGATCGTTGTTGTCACGATAAACAACATACATTTCCAGCCAGTCTTCAAAGCAAGCGCTAGAGCTGTAAAAGAGAAACAGCGGAAAGAATTTTATTTATTTTCTTAAGTTTTAACAGACGAGACGTTAATGTGGATTAACTAGCAGAAACACATAGTGGGCGTCATGTATAAAAAGCTAGAATTTGCTCAGACTCAATTTTGTTAGTAAAATGAGGTTTTTTTTTATTATAAAAACATGAAGACATGCATGGATGAAGGGGGTATGTCGCATTCTCACTCAATTTCTGTATTTGGCATTGGTGAATAGTGTTTATGCAGATCTATATTTCTGTCTTATCAGAATCTGCCTATCGTGAAAATTGTAGAAGATAATTCATGGATGAAGGGGGTATGTTCCGATTTTTTCATATAAAACACTAAATATACACTTATGCTTTTTATTGCATATTATACAACGTCTTTTATGGCTTTGCATAATTTTTTTGTCAGTTTTCCATAAAGATTCGAAAAAACCTCAAATGTTTAAGCAAAACTTTAAAGTCAATTTTCTCGTTTCACTCAAAATGCGACATACCCCCTTCATCCATGCATGTCTTCACATAATACCTTGCTTTTACTCAAAAAATCGAGTCAAAACAAATACTCGCCTGTTAGACATGACGACCAGACTTCAGCATTAGCTCCACTGTGTGTCTGTTCTTTACACTAGCGAGCTCCTAGAAACATAATTTTGTTTGCTTACCCATAAGCTCCAGCCGTTGCATTTGAATTACCATCAGCTTTAATTTTAAAATGATCAAAAACTATTGTGACCTGTTCATTGGGTTCGCCTAAAAATAGATACGAACAATTCGTGTCGGATGGGTAGTTGGATGGATAACGCGGACTATTCAATTCGCCACGTTTTTTCGAAGTGCTCACATATGTGAAGCTGCAAGTGCCATCGGGTGCCGCTGTACCTGGAATCTTGTATTCCGTCTCAAATGTATATTTGCCCTTGAAACCACGTCCTTGCAATTCGCCTGAGCTAAAAACCATTGCCAATCGAGGTCCATCGCTGAGCACTCTTTGTGTTTCATTGCCACACAACTCATAGTCGAATTTGTCATAGGCATCGGCAGTTTCTTGTCCTTTTAGATAAATTTTCAGATAACCATCCGTGCAATTGGATCTGTAAGAAAAGTTTTTAATAATTAAATTTGTTTTTCTCTAATAGGTTTGTATGAGACCCTGAGCTAGTTAGATACTTACTCGCTCTTATCCTTATGCTCCACTTTAGGTATATTGAAAGCTGAAAACTCCAGTCGTACGCGTTCCAAATGCTGTGCATCTTGCATGCCGTAGATGAAGTACCTTGATGGAGTTATAAAAAGTGTATATATGTATAGAGATTCAAGGAAAAGATACAAACAGGGCCATAATTGTGCATTTTATTATTGAAGAAAATTTTATGTTTCGCCAACATCTCACAGACTCGTATTGATGTCAAGGTATCGATCCGAAGGTTTTAAGGACAGTGGGCGAAAGGGATCACCATGGTGTAGTGGTAGTGTGCTCGGCCTACTACACCAAGAGACCTGGTATCGACCCCCGGTCAAACCAACATAAAAAATTATTTGGAAAAAGCATTTTCTAAGCGGAGTCGCCCCTCGCCAGTTGTTTGGTAAACTCGCCGAATGTATTTCTGCCATGAAAAGCATCTCAGCAAAAATTCATTTGCTTTGCAGATTCCGTTTGGAGTCGGCAAAAAGCTGGACCTACAGTAGGAAAAAACTCAAACATCGCAAGTTGGAAGATAAGTTCGGCGAAAATCTCGTTAGAGGTTATAATAGCCTGTTGGCAGTCTTTTCCCAGATATAAACTCGGTACTACCAGTGCAACCTTCTAGGCCATTTTACTGAATCTGGACTTCAGGGACTGATAAGTGGAGGCATAAGCAAGCGATTTGGAAATACCTGTTGGGAGAAGTTTCTAGAAAATCTGTGGTCTGGGAATCGTGGCTAGGTAGTATGAAATCCTGTAGATTGGAGCCAAGGTAAAAGATTCTCTACACGATATTATGACCACACCGAGTCTCCCTTATGAGGGTTTATCTGGTGTTAAGCACTGGCACTGCTTCTTCTGTGCGGGACTCTTCTTATGACAACTATATTTCTAGAAAAAGTACCACCCAAGCTGCCTATAGTTAGCCAGAAATTTTAGCTGACAATCGGCAATTAAAGTACTAACCTCAGCTGTGAGTTCTAGGGTTGTAATGGAATGCCTGACTTTGCTGGATGTTGCTTTGGACTTCTTGTTACCGAGTCATAGTCACAAACCAGAAAATTATTATTACATATCTTTTGGCTATAGCACACACTTTTGTACCAGACGTTCGTATTTGGACTTTGACATTCCGATGCCCACTCAATGACGAGGTGGAATGAGCGAGTCTTCCCGAAGGTTTTGTGGAATGTTGTCGAACTAACAGTCCTCACGCTCTGAACAGCATAGCCGTACTGACCGACTGTTGTGGAAGCGTGAAACCTTCTAGGTCATTTAAGAGGGGTAATGAAAGGTAGGTGGTATTATATCCGAAGAGCAACCATCGAGTTGCACGTCATTACCTTTGTGCATATATAATCTAAACCCCGAACCCACGACCCGCTACTCTGTTGATAGTTCGAGGTTGTCCAAAAATTTAGTCTGTTCGATCAGTGGATCTAATTCAATCTAGCACTTCACTTTCAGCAGAACCGATTCGGAGATTTGCATGCTGTGGCTTAGCCACACGCCAGAAAATTGTCACATTGATCTCTTGGCCCGAGCGTTAATTTTTTTACGAGTGCTGCTAAGTAGTTATTTGCATGCGGGCAGCAGTCGACACGAAGAGTACAGCGGAAAAGATAGGGTTCATTTGCGCTCAATTCTCTTTGGCGATAGAGCAACACCTTTAGCGTCAGAGCCCAATAGGAATCCCAATGGGAATCCCTGCATTACATCTGAACATATTGGACGACCCTAGCTGAGAGATGACGAGGTGGATTCATCTAGTCACTTCATGCTTCATGCAAATACTTGAGTGGTTTGAGAAAATATCCAGGGCCGAGGTTTGATCTAACCGTAACGTAATACGGTTGCTATAGTGCGGTTGGATAGATGCATACAAGTGGATGGAAAGGTACTAAAGAAGGGTTTCCATGAAAAGTTGTAAAAAGTAATATCGCTAGTAAATAACTTACTTACAAAAAGATAAAAATAAAATAAGTAGTATTTTTTTACTTACCTACATACAGTTTTTGGTATATATGGATAAGGATAATTTGGTGAGAGCACAAAACCAGTCGACTCCTTTCGCGACAAAATCTTTTGATCACATTCCGAGCCACGTATGTGAATGCCATCATTTTCACCTAATATTTTATAATGATGTAAATTTTGTAAGCATTTTTTGGATTTGTATTCAGTGCCGATTGAGTTTTTAATGAGCGCAGTATTGTTGTTGCATTTTAATGTTTTTTGCAGTTTGGGAGGAGAAGGGAGGGAAATTTATAATGTTATTTTAAATAGAATATCCAATGAAAATGTAAGAATTTTAATTTGGTTTGTAAAATATCATCAAAGTATATTAAAGGATCAAGTGAATATGAGGTAAATATGTAATCTTCTGTTTTTTAGTAAAATGCATCAAAAATTTACGCTGAATATCATTTTTAAGCATGATCAACAACCACATACAGATAGCTAAAAATGTTATCGAAGCGTTTAGATTAAATAGAAAGGTCTCTCCATGTCAAAATGTTAAATAGTTAGAATCGGCCCCTTCCGATTTGAATGAAGTTTGGCGCGGATTTTCTTTTTATCAAATGATAGAGATATACTGGAATTTCCACACAGCGTTTTTCGTTTTTAATATTATTTTAATAAATTTAAAATTTCTTATTTATGTCGCTATGACACCCCTCTAGTTTTTCCTGTATTTTTGTTTGTATTTTTTGTAAACTGATTTTGTGATTTATTTTTTTCTATGAAATATACAGAAAAAAATATAGGAAAAATACAAGGCATTTTTTTAGTTGTTTTCGAAATATTAAAAAAAAAAACTATGCAAAACAGGGAAAAAGAGACGATTGCAAGACTTTTAATTTCGTTTTATGATAAAAGAAACTCCCCACCCAAATTGATTCAAGTCGGGTTCTACCTATTTGACGATTTGACATTGAAAGCCCCTTTTGGTTTACGTTGAAATTATTTTAGAATTCTAGGTGTTCCAAAGGAATTATACTAAATAAACATATTTGTTTACGATGATTTATGGTTTATTAAAGGGTAGGAGCTAAAAAATTAATAGTACGAAATTTACTTTTCTTTATGAAGTTTTTTGCAAAAACTCGTCATGAGAATGACCTGAAGATCACAGAAAGCTCGTAGTTTTTTACCTAATAGCGCGAATAGACATGTGGTAATTAAACTGTAGTATAAAAATGTTTACTGTATACTACAAATACTCGTAGTAGCTGATCCACTTCCGAAACAGTCTGATATCAGACTTTTCTGAAGAAAATTGAAAGAATGTCGACTTTACTTAAATAATTGGTAATTATTTCGTAAAAAAAAAGTGTAACAAAAATTTGGTTATCGGATAAAAAAAAAGGTTATGAAATGAAAGCCTAACCTAACCTAAAAAGTATGCAGGCGCTTCGGCTCGATACCTGCCAAAACCTTTTCAAGTTAAATTTTTTTTTTAACTACCGATTTTATTCTAAAAATTCGTTATGAAGTCGCGTCAACACTCCCATACAAATTTCTCAGCAACTTCGAAAGCCAATCGGTTGCGATTTCGGAAAAATCTTTCGACGCAACGTAAAGACTTTGGAAAAAAGTCGAAATTAATTGTTTAGTGGGTTGTTGTATAGACCATAGTATTGATACTATACTAAGATGTGTGGCCTTGGAATAGGACAATTTTTTAACTGGAATTTTTCCACTTACAACCAGGTGTGGACATTATTAGAAACGATAAAAAAGTTATTTTTATTACATATTTATAAAAATTTGAGAGATGCGGGATCATTTCTGAACTGTTTCCGTAAAATTTCGGGATCGTTCTGGGACCACCTCTGGACCAATTTGGGGATCATTTTGTCAACATTGCTTTTTTTATAAGAAAAATAACCGGTAACGCATCACTCAAAATTTTATAAACATTGAATAATTTTTTATTTTTTTATTTGAATAATTTTTCATTCGCAGTGGCCCAAGCCTGCTTACAACAAAAAAAAATTAAAATCAATTCCTATCCTAAAAACATATCATATAAAATTTGATAGTGTCAAACTTAACAAATGAATGTTTAACCAATATTTATCGATTACTTACGTATAAAATCTAATTTAACAAAACTTTCGCTAAATTCATAAATTCCTTTAAAGCCACGATTTTGGGTATTTGCTGTTCTCGGTAATGTATAAAAATGAACAAAAAGGCTCGATTCGCTTGAGTATAAAACTAAATTCCTTTGCTGTCCGCAATATGTACCAATTAATGCTGACGAATTATCGGGACCATCATATACTTTGACATAGTCAAATGGGCAACTGTTGAGAAAATATTCCAATTAAAATAGCACAACCCAAATTACATACAAACATTTGAAAGCACATACATATATGCATTTACATATTAATTATTTTATGATACAATAATATTTATAATCGATAATCCGAAAATCTACGTTAAATCATTTTCAGTGGAGGCTCAAAAAAGTTCGGTTTGTGAAGGTAAAATAAATTTTAATTTTCATCGATTTTGTTGTTTTGTTCCAGTTTCACTTCTTAAAAAATTCTTTCAAAATTTGACAGGGCGTTGATTATGTCCGATGCATATGCATACATTTAAGCGTGTAACATTTTTATGTTTGTATGTATTTGAATTAGTTTGTCCAGCATTCAGAGGTACTCACTGTGGTCCACCAAAAAATAGATCAAAATCACGAAATTCTAATCTAACTCTTTGATTTGATTCGCCAAGAAACTGATATGTACATGACATATCCTTTGGATAGGCACCAGGATAAGTTGGCGATATAAGTGCCCCAGTTTTATTTATACTCATACTAGGCGTGATGGTGTAGGAACATGGTGAACCCGCTATTGGTATACCAATTTCATATTCAGCTGAGAGAGTTAGGTATTATTATGAAATTATACAATTCAAACAAGTTTAATTAAATTTTGAGTTACAGAAATTGTTGGTACGCATATACTTACATGCATTTATAAATCTATAAGTTCCTTCGAATAAATCGGGTGTTGATACATTTTTATTTGTAAAAAACGAAATGGCTACAGCTCGGTACATGGAGATACGTCGTCTTGGCGGTATTGTACCGCAATAACGTCCACCAAATGGTGAATTTATTAATTCAGCTGGATCTGATGATTGCACTTCGGAATATATGTCCATGTACTCGTGAACACAGCTAAAATGTGTGTTGGGTGGTAAAGTAGTAATATAAAGGATATACTTAAATAAGAATACGCAATTTAACATTGTTTGTAAATTAAAGCAGGCCCTATAAAATTTATGACCTGGGGCAATTAAAATGTCCTCAATTACTCATACACATTATTTTTGTGACTACTGTAAGCGCGTTTAAACGTGCTCAGAACAGAAATAATACTTACGCTGGTAATTCACCGACGGCTGATCCGCTGCGTTACAAAAAGAAAAATTAAATATTTATTGCATTATTAAAAAGTTAATCGTGAAAATTAAACATGTAAATATATTTGTATGTGATTCAAGTAAGTCAATATGGTGCTGGGTAAGATGCATGAAAATTGATTTGAGACTATAAGTTCGGATGTAACCGTAGATAATATACTCAGCTGTGACTTTATTTTTTTGGAGGTATTTTTTGGAGTTATTTTTTCTTAATATAAGTCAAGCCTATATGAAATGCATGTAAAGGGCATCTTGTAACATTCCAGCCAAAAGAGGAAAAGTACAAAATTTTTGAAATGCCTTAAATTCCCACTGCTCCGACAGAACTTTAAATATAGGCCTTTTTATAATCAAAAGTAGGGGTAACTAGTTGCATATCCCAATTTCGATAAAACTAAAAAAACTTATACATAAATTCTATCAGAAAAAAATAAGAAATGTCCCTCGATTCACATTCTTTAACCGTTGTAAAAAGTTTCCAAAAGCTAATACTAATCTTATTTTAAAAGAATATCGTATTTTATGGTATGTACTTTCGATCATATACAAATTGTAGTTCAAAGTTGAAATGTAAAGCTAAATTCGTTTGCTCCACAAAGGAATTTTTCGGTGCCCCACGAGTCACACTGTGAACACTACCGTGAGATGAAGAGGGAAGTGAGACGGCTTTTCCGGGCGAAGAAAAGGGAAGCGGAAAAGCGCGAAATCGAAGAGCTTGAAATGCTAGCCAGCAGAAAAATTCGACGAATGACGGAAGGTTTTAAACCCGGGCCGACCTGGTGGCAGATGTTCAGAGAGTACTAAGGTTATGGAGGGATCACTTCTCTGCCCTTCTAAACGGAGGAACAGAGCAACAATCCAGAGAAGACGACGAACCCGATCCCACAATCGAAGACGATGGAATCGAAGTTCCACAACCCGACTATAACGAGGTGCGAATAGCTATATCACGGCTAAAAAACAATAAAGCGGCGGGTGCTGATGGTCTGCCCGCTGAGCTATTCAAATGCGGTGGCGAGGAGCTGGTAAGATGCATGCACCAGCTCTTGTGCAGAATATGGTCGGATGAATGCATGCCTGAAGATTGGAATCTAAGTGTTCTCTGCCCAATCCACAAGAAGAGCGATCCCGCAAACTGCCAACTATCGTGGAATCAGCCTTTTGCGTATGGGATATAAAGTCCTATCAAGCGTATTGTATGAAAGACTGAAGCCTGACGTAAACCGAATGATTGGACCTTATCAAAAACAATGTAATCATGGAAATCCATCGAAGGATAACTCTTGCAAACAAATGATACTTTGGGCTGAGTAGGCAAATGAGAAGTAAAGTCCCCTCTCGACGAACAAAAACAACACTCTATAAGTCACTTATCGTACCCGTCCTGCTATATGGTGCAGAAGCATGGACACTGACAGCATCTGACGAGGCGGCTTTGGGAGTATTCGAGAGGAAAACTCTTCGAAAGATTTATGGACCCCTGAAAGTTGGCGAATTAAAACCCAGCGGCTGCGCTGGCTAGGTCATGTGGTGCGAATGAACGAAGACCCTCCGGCTCTTTGTTGAGCCAACTGGCGAAACATGTAAGACGGCCAAAATCGCCCAGGCGGTTAAAGGCTATTTTAAGTAAGTAAGTAAGGGCGTGGATATCAACCGATTTTTTCAAAAGTTTACTAAAAATGTTTCTCACTCTAGGTACTTATAATAAGTGTGGTCCATTTCAACTCTGTCTTATGATACTTCAACTGATCTTTGAGCTATGGCTACCGGTACGTTAAAATAGCATTGGTCAAAACTAGACAGGTGCCCGGCCAGACTACGGTAGTGCATTAATATCGTATCGTAATCTCACTTTTCTTATAACCAACGAAATGTTAAAACCCCGATTTTTTAAAGATAGGAATGGGTAATTCTGACGACATAATATATTTTCTCTCTTCATGTCTTAAAATGTATTTTGCTATTTAAATAAAAATTATGTTCATAACTTACTCTGGTGGGCTTCCTCTTAAATTAAATGATGTAAATAGTACTTCGACTCGTTGTCCAGGTCCTGCTAGGAAAGTGTACAGACATTGACGTGAGTGATTTTTGTGGTTGTGTAGCAGCGGAGCGGAGAATGTGCCATTTTGAGGCCCACCAATGCGCGAAACGAATGTCTGGTCGCATTCTATGAGAAAAATAAGAATACAAGAGAAAACTAGATAAATACAAGGAAAATTTGATGAATATGTAGATAGATAAATAAATGTGCATATTTATGTACGTTTATGCAATGTTTAATTTGTGAATGTTCGGTTTTCATGAATACAAAGTATCTTATATTTCCGTTGTTTCATATTTTTAAAGTTTAACTTGTTCAAATATTTTGTATATCAATTGTGTAAAACTATCTCGACCGATGTGGTATCTAGCAGAGTTTTTTTACAGCGTTGTTGTGTTTAGTGTTCTGCAATAATTTCTAGCGTATCGGGAAGTTACTTGAAAAACGGATTTCTAAATTAAAAAAAAAAATCTTATTGATCAGTGCTGCTTAAAAAAATTGTATACCGAAGGGCTTTTGATTTCCTCTTGCAGGCACATTCAACTGAGTTGTATTTATGTATATTAAAAAAATGTTATACCGCGTTCCAGCAGAATCTCAAAAAATAAATCAAGCTGACTGTGGTCTTTAACTTGATCATCATCTTGCGTCAACCAACCAGTGTTGCCGTTGAAAATTTTCAAAAAGTGGGAACCCCTTTCTTATAGAAACGCATTTACATAAGCGTTTTACAATTTATTAGATGCTGAATGATTGAGTTTTATACTATTGCATAAAGGCTATACAAATTATAAGAAAATTCACATTGAAAAATTTACAATTTTTCCCCGTACAAAACGCATGGGAAAAGGAGAAGAAAATAGCGACCTATAATTTTTTTTATTTGATTCACCCTCATGTATACGTACATGTCGGAGTTGCCAGCAGTTAAGCAGCCATTAGCCATACTTAGCGTTCTGTTAAATAAAGTTTGGATGCAATCTATTACCCTACTTGACTTTACTTTCCAAGTTCAGTGAGCGCCGTGAGAGAACTTTTTAATAAAAATAAAATTATCCAACTATTCCATAGAGATAAGCCGCAAAACTAACTGTCAAATAAATTAAATTCAAATTAGGCCAACCAAAAAAGAAGGCTAGTCTGCTCTCTTGTTATTTTTCTAAGTGCTAAGTGGCAGTTCTCAAGACAATTCAAGTCTATGCTAAATATCCCTAATGTCAGCTTTAGACTTCTGTTTGGCATGACATTTGAAAATTGGGTAAGGCTGCCAATATAAGAGTAAAGTAGGACCAACATTTTTTTTTTGTTTTTAACAAAAAAACGAAAAATATGCATTTAATTATGGTGAAAAAGGGGAACGAATTTTCGAAAAGGGTCAAATATCGGACTTTTTTTTTTAAAGTGGGGTCCAGGAATTTTTCACAATAATAGTTTGAGAATTTTGCTAATGAACAGCACATATATTAGGGTATTTCCAAAGTAAATTTTTAAAAAATTTTCGTTGCGCCAGAAGCAAGAATCTGTAGCACATTGATGTTTTTGGCGCAACGAAAATGTTTTAAAATTGAATTTCTAATATATTTTTAAATTTTCGTTGTGCCAGAAACATGAAGGTGTAGTAAAATTGTTAAGTATACGCCATGGTGTCTATTTGTGAGGCAAACACATTCATGCTTCTGGCACAACGACAATTTTAAAAAACTTGGATATTAAATTTTTAGATGTTTTTGTTGCGCCAGAAACATGAATGTGTAGCACATTCGTTTTTCTGGCACAATTTTCAGAGATTGAACGACACATTCATGTAAATGGCATTGCGAATTTCCGGGGGTTCCTTGTACTTAGGAAACCCATGATTTTCGTGATTCGTCGAGAAACGAGAGGTTAATCAGCTCAGGCTATTAATTCAAAGTGGGAAAATTTGCACATTCTTGCCTCTGACAAGCGAGCAATGATATAGATATAGCTTAACTCCGTAGAAATGTAATGTTTGTAGTAGTGTAGCGGTTAGCTAAAGATTTGTAGTGACATTTTTCTCATTTCAATTTGTGTTCACAATTGAGTAAGCTGAAATAAATTGAGTTCCATGAAAATGGAATCGTAAAGTGACTGTAAATTTATGCATGCACTTTTGATTTTCAATAGAGAACACACAAAGTTAAAACACGTTCAAAGACACACATCTACTTAGTTACAGTAGAATATACATTCATATAAACTTGAAGTGGACTACAACAACAACAAAATATAAGCTGCAATAGATACACTGTCAATTCAGTTACTCTTATCACAAAGTTTCTTCAACAAAAAATTGCATTCAAAACAATGAATGAACGTAAAAAAGCACGACATTAAGCAAAACGAACTGTAAAGGAACACACAACCTACTTGGCGTTTTTGTTGGTCTCGGCAGAGTTTCCAAGTAAGCCACAACGGGTATCCATGGATGTGCCACAGGATTTGGGCCGCCGCTTGATCTCAATTCAGAAGCAGCCTCAAAATTGTACGCCACTGCCGAGATAGACAAAAAGCAAATACAATCATAGAAATAGTTTGACTTAGTTAACACAAAAATATGTGGACTGTGTTTGATAAGGGAGAGTTTGTTATCATTCGTATATAATGGAATGCTTATTTGTAACATTCTTTGAGTTTGAGTGAAGTGTGTAAGCTGAAAAGGCAACATGTAGGAGGAACTGTGGTTTGCTCTTACAATTAATTGGCGAATAGACTGTTCTTTATTCTTAGCTAGGGCATATTCTTTTGGTTTATATTAGCAGAACCGGCTGACAAATTAACTGATCTACCCATCCTTCTCCGTTTCTGTATCACATTTAAGGAATAAGGAGATATCTCTGAAACCACTTTAGCACATTTCGTTTTATATCTATACCGATTTTGGGTCACCCCTGGGGGCGAATTCGCGTTCTACGAAGTGATAAAATGAAAAAAAAAATTGCATACAAAATGTATGAAAAGAAATATATAAAAATTTTCTTGCACTCTATCACTTCATAAAACGAGAGTCCCCCCCTGCCCCACACACAACTCCGAAAACTGTCCAGTTATCGAAACAAAGGATATTTTTTTTAATTTTAAGTTAGGCTTTTAGTTTTGCTGGGGGTCATCTAAAAAAGTTACGCGTAATATGTAGGCTGTAGTGTGTAGGCTGTAGAGAAAGGAAAGTAAAGGGATGGAGAAGAAAGGTTAGGAAAGGAAAGGAGAGAAAAGCAAGAGAAAGCCAAATTAAGGAAAGGGAGAGAATGTAAAGGAAAGAAAAAACTTGTTTCCTTTCATTTCCTTTCCCTTCTCTCCCTTTTCTTAAAGGAAATGAATGGAAAGGAGACGGCAAGAAAATTTAAGGAAAAAAAGGAAGGCAAAGGACTCGCCGATGCATTACTTATGACACACACATGCGTCATTTATGATTTATTCATTAGCCATTTATCACTCATATATGAGTCATTTATGACTCGTCTTTGTGTGGCATATAGAACAACTTCTTACACACAAATATTAAAATAAAAAAATCCATACATACATATCTAAAAAAATCAGCAAATACTTTTTATAGGTCTGTTTACTGATCAAAAAAAGGTTCAGCGCAGGTTAGAGCAGAGCAGAGCAGGGCAGCTGTCAAAATAGAAATAGAGCAACTTGGAGCAACTCAGAGCAGAAATCCCACGAAACACTTGAATCTCGATAGTTTCTCTTTATTTGCTTTTTTTTTGTTTAAATCCTCAAAATTAAAGCATGTACACGTTTACTAAAATGTTGCTTTTCTTGCGAGCTAGTTTTTTTGAAGTTTTTGAAAAATAATTTTTTCTTGACTGATGATTGTTTTTCTGCTCTAACTTACTCCACAAAAAAAGCTAGAACAGAAATTTATGATCTGGATTATTCTAGTTTTGTTTTGAGCGTACTCATGAAACAAAAGATAGAGCAACCTAGAGCAAGAAAAGTGTTCATTAAACACAATTTTGTGAAATATCTCAACCTTGCGTAAGCTAGATCAGCTCAATAAACAAACCTTATATCTTCCAATCAGCTTTTGCTATTCTGGTACACATCCTGTGCACTGAGCCGTGAACGTATTGATATTCCATTTATTGATTCATGAAAGTTTATTATCTTTATGTATATATAAATGTTTGTATTTACCTTTAGTATGCATCTATTTGCATTGGATGTATCTAAGGGTTTATGAGATTTATTGTAAATATATTTGCCAATAGCGCAAAGCAATCAGCTGAATGCACTGCAACTGCATATTCATGAACTTTTACATAAGGTTTGTTTACTGACCAAAAAAAAGTTCAGAGCAGGTTAGAGCAGAGCAGAGCAGGCAGCTGTCATAATAGAAATAGAGCAACTTAGAGCAACTCGGAGCAGAAATGCCATGAAATACTTGAATCTCGATAGTTTCTTTCTATTTGGTTTTTTTGTTTAAATCTTCAAAATTAATTCAAATTCACGTATACACAAACATTGATATTCTTGCAAGCTAATTTTTTTGAAGTTTTCAAAAATTTATTTTTTCCTGACTGACAATTGCTTCTCTGCTCTAACTTACTCCATAAAAAATGCTAGAGCAGAAATTTGTGATCTGGATTACTCTAGTTTTGTTTTGAGCGTACTCATGAAACAAAAGATAGAGCAACCTAGAGCAATAAAAGTGTTCGTTAAACACAATTTTGTGAAATATCTCAATCTGGCGTAAGCTAGAGCAGCCCAATAAACAAACCTATAATAAGAAAATTCAAAATTCGCGATACTTTTTGAACACACCTCGTATACATATAATTTAAGACCCTCATACAGTTCCGTGTGAACGTGAGCGTGAATGAGTGGAGACTTTCTATTGCGTACGCAAAGGAAAAGAATTCCAAATCAATTCTTTTGTGCGTTCACGCACATCTGTCAAATGACTTCAACTCTCCAAAAAATTTAAAAAAAAATCTCTGTTTGGCGTGGTAATTGCCAAATTTCAACACTCACTTGCGAAGGGTTTGTGTCCCTTTGCGTTCGCACACAATTCACTGTGAGATAGTAAAATAAGCATTTCAAAGCATATATAACACTTTCACTTAAGCTTAAATGCAGTAATATCAAAGATATTTTAGTTGTTTATCCACTTACGGATGATTTTTTTTGGAAAAGTGGAGTAATATCAACATATTACACAAAAGAAAATTGTTCACGCTCACCCACGTTCACGCTCAAAAATAAGTGTATATAGGGCTTTACTCGCTTAAGTTGCGAAGCCTTGCGGATTTACGCAGCAAAAACGCATACAATACCAATCGGCTCTGTGCATGTTGGTGTACAGTACCCAACCCAACTTTATACCTATAGTTTTTTCAGCAAAGTTGCTTAAAATGACCCCTAGAACAGTTTCCGCGATGGCGATTTTTCGCTTTTTAAATCGACACACTCTAGTGTGCAGGTATAAAAACCAAACATTTGTATGCTTCCATGTGTAAAACTTGTCGACAAAAGTTTTTTTTCGTGTTTTTGTTTAAATTTTGAGTGCAGTTAATGGCGAATTTGCGTTGCAATTTTAATAAGCCAACTTTCCTGATTTATGGCCTTAATTGCCGTTGAAGGACAATCAGAATTTTACAACAACACTCAAAAAAGTCAGAGAATATATCAAAACTAATCCTACACCCCTAACTATACCTAACAATTTAAAAGTACACGGTTAAAAATTTGAGCCTAAATTTTAAACTTTTTTGGACTACATATTTGAACAAACCATATTTGGTTTCAAATTTAATCTAGACCAATTTTCAAGAAAATTGGTTAAATGAGACGGTTTTCAATTTTAAACCAGAAATGAAGAAAAAATAATACTGAGTTGATTTGATTTTGTGTTTTTCCGACAGGGTGGATACTAGATGTATATTGGAACGATTTTCCGTCATCCCTTGTCAAATTTGGTTTTGTAACACAACCAAATTTGACAAGGGATGACGGAAAATCGTTCCAATATACATCTAAAAAATAATACCTTGTCCCTTGGCTGAGACTCGAACCAAGACTCCCCCGCATCATGGCCGTCTGCTCTACCACTGAGCTACATCGCACACATTATAATTGTTGTGGGCAAAATTCAATTTTGGATAAGCTTTCGAAAATAAATGAAAACAAAACGAGTATTGTAGACCGACCAAATCAAAAATGTTTAATTTTCAAAGCAAAAAGTTTTAATTTTAAACCGAAAAGTTTTAATTTTAAAACCGAAAAGTTTTAAGAGTAAAATAAAATTTAAAAAATGTGGCACTTGGCAGGATTCGAACAAAAGCGCTCGGAAGTCACAGCCGACTGCTCTACCGCTGTGGTATGCTGCACATAAAGTTTTTGTGGGCAAAAGTCAATAACTTTCAAACAAACAAAAAAAAAACGTTTAGACTGCTTTTTTAGTTAGATCTTAAATCGAAACTAAAAGAAATTGAAAAAGCTTAAAGAATCGTTTAAACTTTAGACGAGTTTAAAATTTAGGCTAATTTTTTTAACCGTGTAAGAGCTTGTAATTGGTACTCGAAGTTTGAAGCGCCTAGAAGTAGAATATTTCAACCCAACCAATTGGGTCAAACAGCTGGACCTTATGGGAATAATAATTTTCCCCTCTTAAAGATCGTCTAGACTACTCTCGAAATAACTAAGATTCATGACAGATATGTACGGTTAGTTATCATTCAAAATCAAGCTCCGGCATGACGTCAAATACAATGTGGTGTGGAAAATTTCATCCATTGCCGCTCATCAGTTCACGCGTGATTGATGGTCGAAGAAAAAAAAGTTCAAAAAGTAACTGCGCCTTAACGGAAACCGTTATATGGAACTCGCCGGTTTTGGCAAGCAAACGGGAGAAGTTATGGACCTGGGCCCAATACCCAAATTTTTTTCAAAAAACATATGTAGCCTTCCAGACTATTAGCTATCTGGATGTCATAGTCATCTAAATCTGTTCAGTAGCCCGTTTCTGTACAAAATCGAGAAAATTCTCGATTACAATATCGTCACACTCGACACGATTCTGAATTGAAAAGGAAACTAAAATTGTCACTATAGTGGTATAGCTCTATAGTGGGGGAGTATATCGACAAAATTTATTTTTCTACAGAAAAAAAATAAATTAGTCTGACGTCATTACGACTTTAAATCGACTATTTCAGTCGAGGCGATCGATTAAATGAGCTACAGAAACGGTGTACAGCTTATCTCGTGAGTTTGATAGACAAAGAAAAAAAATTCAAAAAATAATTATTCCTAGGTAGGTAGTCCAAGTATTCCCAAAAGGCATAGTCTAGTCCTTCGGGCCACTAGAAGTAGCTCAGCCAAAAAATAAGATGAATAGAGCCTAGACGTAGTCAAATACGAAGAGCGAGGCTCATCGGACTGCATTTAGCGCCAACGCGCTTTTTTGATAACACAACTCTTGTTCCACCGCTTCTTACATCTACAGAAAATGACTCCTAGACATACTGAAGCACTTTAATTGGTCCCAGAAGTATAAAGAGCTAAATGCTAATAAAAAAATCATAGGTAGACTTGATAGGTTCATTTTTTTTCATACTCTGTATTGATCCATCAGTCTTGATATTATCGTTGTTGACCCTACTAACGGTGATGTACGCACACAATAATGGCGTACATGTCCTCCGGATAGAGGAGATCTTTGATTGCAAAACCTCGCTGAGTCCGGGACACCCGCACACCGCTTTGGATCTGATCGTGAAAACTGAATTATCTAATTTCCGATCCTTTCTAAGAGAAGAATAAGAATATTTTGAAGTTTGTAATGAGGACTGTCGGACAGATGTAGCTCGTTTTTATTATAAACGAATCCATATCAGGCAAAAACTAAAAGTGGGTCTTGCGGTCAACGAGGACAAGACGAAGTATTTGCTGTCATCAAAGAAATAATCGGCGCATCTGCGCCTTGGCAGCCACGTCGCTTTTGATAGTTACAAATTTGAAGCTGTGAGGGATTTTGTCTATTTGGGAACCAGTATTAACACCGAAAATAATATCAGTCTAGAAATCAAACGGAGAATCACTCTTGCCAAGAAGTTTTACTTTGGACTAAGTAGGCAATTGAGAAGTAAAGTCCTCTCTCGAAGAACAAAGATCACGCTCTATAAGTCTCTCATCATACCTGTCCTGATGTATGGCTCAGATTCATGGACAATGTCAAGATAATCTGAGATGGCCCTTGGAGTATTTGAGAGAAAAGTTCCCCGGAAGATCTAGGGTCCTTTCCGTGATGCCAACGGCGAGTATCGAAGGAGATTTAACCATGAGCTGTACGAGCTTTACGCAGATCAGACCATATTCCAGCAAATTAAAGCCCAAAGGCTACGCTGGCTGGGTCAAGTCATTCGAATGGACAAAGAAGCTCCAGCCCAGAAGGTTTTCTTATCGTCGCCCGAATTCGGCAGCAGAGGAAGGGGAAGGCCTCGACTGAGAGATGCAAACAACAGGTGGAGGATAACTTGAACTCCCTCGGGGTTTCCAATTGGCGTCAGTTATCGATAAAAAGGAATGACTGACGTGCTTTGATAGGCAACGGTCAAAATCGCTTAGGCAGTTAAGCGTCAATAAATGATGATGATATCAGGCAATAGTCTTTTAACATCCAAACCTTCGAATTAAAAAAACTATACACGTTTTCATATGTGGATCTAGCACTTTCAAGGATATTAACTAACTATACTTATAAAATAATCTCTCAGTAATCTCATGCTTTTACAATAAGTACATACTTTACCTCATCTTAAACGTTCAAATAACTATATGAACACTGAGTGGGTAATCATACCTTGGCTGAGTGGGGCTTAGTAAAAGAAATCACTTACGAGCACACATACATATACGTTACATACATACTTATTAAAGCTAGTTAGCGAAACTTTTCAAATAAGTTGTATATGGATGTGTTGAAATGATGAGCATATCTGCGGGATACAAGCAAACAAACATCTACACACATACTGATGCGCTATAGAATAAGTCATCATTGTCAGTTTAATAGTTGCTATGTTGCATGCTGCGCAAATTTTACCATGACTCACTAATATTCAGCTAATATAAAATCGATTTATAAGATATTTTCTAATTTAAATATTTTGTTTCTAATAAACACTTTTGCAGCTGTCAAAATTTAGACGAAGACAAACATTTGTGTGTACCTATGTATGTACATAGGCTGATTAAAATATCAAAATTGAGTAATTTCCTGGTTTTAATGGATTTCTGAGACGCGGTGGCACGGTAGTATATGTATATACCTATTCACATGTGTATACTAACTTTCATTTCAGCAAAACTGGCATGCTGAGCTCAGAACATATTATATAATGAAGTGATAACCGAAAAAACACAAAATCACCGTTTTCTCAAAAAACCTACCCTTGTAAAAAATTCAGAAATATGGGCAGTATATCAGTGCCACCATTCACCTATAGACCTGAATCTGGTGATATTCTTTTGTAAGTAAGAGGCCGCCGTTATGTAGCGGTAGTGTGTTCGGCCTTCTACACCAAGTAGTCGGGTATCGATGCTCGGCAAAAGCAACATCAAAAATTATTTAGAAAAATAATTTGTTTAATCGGGGTCGCCCCTCGGCAGCAGTTTGGCAAACTTTTCGGCTGTATTTCTGTATTTTAGAGGTTATGATAGTCTGTTTTTTAAAAGCTCAGTTAATTTCTTTTCTGATGATGCTAAATGTAAAGAATAATAAATTCTATCCCGCTACCTTACAAACTCACAAAGTTCAATTTCAATTGTAAAACAGAGTACGCTTGACAATCTGGGCTGTTCATCCGAAAGCCTATAAAAGTGGGTACTCAGATATGCAGTCGAAATAGGAAAACTTTTCGATTATTTCACGAAACAGACTAATTAGTTCATTGAACTAGATCATGGAAGTGATCGCGGGAACTAAATCCGAATTTCATATGAACTACTTAAACTATGTTGAATTTTCGTCAAATTTATAGCATCTATTGATGATAATGAGAAACTACCGGGAAACCAAACGCGTGCTAAAGTAACGTCCCTACACACCAGGGCTAGCCACGGTGAAAACAAAATCACAAATTAGTGCTGTGTAATACCAAAAATGACTGTGGTTAATAGTACATTTACACCAACAACAATTTCAACCACTTTTTTTAAAGAAAATGGGCGAATTATAACAGGAAAAGACAGGAGCCTTCTTGACTTTTCTTTTATTATTACTCTACAGGTGTTTAAATCATCAATGTAATGCATTTTCTTTCGATGGCTTTTTGTCCTGGTAGAAGATTCTTGCATGGAAGGTGAAGCCAAATGCAAATTTGCCAGTATAAACAGTGCCAAACTGGCTAATTTGAATTTGGCAATTTTAGTGCGGTGTAAATGTACTATAAGATTATGCATCGATATGACAACACATAATTCGATAATTTTCGACACGAATCAGCAACTTCAACATGGGTAGAAAAAGAACCTCGCTGAACAAAATTACCCACTTTTTATCGTCATTTTTGGTTAGCTCTACCCTCTATTTTCTCAAGGTTTTTTCCGCTGCTGCACGGCTAAAAAAATTAACCTAAATTTTAAACCCGTATAAAGTCTAATCAATTTTTCAAACTTTTTTGTACAATATTTCAAACCGTCCAAATACCTACAAAGATTTTCAATTTCTTTTGGTTGGATTTAAAATCTAAATGAAAAAGCAGTCTAATTTTTTTATTTTTGGTTTATTTGAATGTAATTGAATTTTGCCCAAAAAAACTTCATGTGCGTCATAGCACAGCGGTAGAGCAGTCGGCTGTGGCTCCTGAGCGTTTTCGTTCGAATCCTGCCAGCTGCCACATTTTTGTAGTTTTATTTTATTCTTAAAACTTTTCGGTTTAAAATTAAAACTTTTCGGTCTAAAACTTAAACTTTTGAGTTTGAAAATTCAAATTTATTTTTGAAAGCTTATTCAAGTTTGAATTTTGCCAACAACATTTATATGTGCGATGTAGCTCAGTGATAGAGCAGAAGGGCATGATGCGGGGAGTCTTGGTTCGAATTCCCGCCAACGGCCAAAAAATTTATTTTATCTTTAAAAAATTGTTAAAACATTTCTTATTTATAATTGAAACCCGATTCATTAAGCCAAACTTTTCATGAAAACTGGTCTAGATTGAATTTGAATCCAAATTTGGTTGGGTCATATATGTAGTCCAAAAAGTTTAAAATTTAGGTTCAAATTTTTAGCCGTGTGGTTAGCACGGTTTGTACTTCCTGACATAAGGAGGTATTTGTATTGTTTAAGAGTCAATTTCAAAAACCCGTTAAAAATTGTAGGAGGAGATATCAAAAGACCCGTCTCTGAATTATTGATACCGAGGGCAAAAGACATCTTTTGATACCGTTCCCAACATTTTTGGAGGTGTTTTAGCAGTTATTTCCAAAGGAAAACAACAACTAAGGAAACTATGTGAAACAAAACTAACTGATCTAAATAAACTAAAAATGAACCACATGAACTAGTTCTAGTTTAGGGGAGCTAGTTCGAAATCTCTGATCACTTTAATGAACTAAATTTCCTAACTCTCATTATAAACTGAGAAAATATTTACAAAACAAGAACTTGAACTTAACGCTTTTTTTTAATTTTAAATTTAGTAAGTTTTTTCATACGTATTTCCCTAATGCCAATTAACTCAGTAAACTTTGTAGCTATGAACTCAAACTAAAGAAAATTGTTTTTGGCGCTAATTGACCACTTTCGACCTAAAATCGTTTTTAGTCCGTATGTATGTAAAAATTTAGCCTTTGTAATTTGTTCCTCTTTATGCCAGTTTGTTTTCATCAAACGCTTCTATGAACAATATTGCGTGTCAAAGTTTCGGCCCCTTCTGCGTGAGGATAAAAATACTTGTTTTTTTTAATTGTTACGCATTTTCAATTACCCGCTGCTTTGAATGTCGCCGCCATTCAATGCTGGCGTTTACCGTTTACTTCTTTTTATGCATATTTTTCACAATTTTTTATACGTTTTATTTTTTTTCCAATTTCTTTCTATGCTTTGTTGGCAATATCCTTTGTATCAACAAAACAAAAAAAAAAAAAATTGCTGGAATTAAGTGGATAGAAGTGTATACACTGGTACTAAGCAAACAATAATGATGACTGTGTCATAAACACTTTGTGGACTTTGCTTTGAAATTTATTCGGATTATACTATGTCGCTTTGGGTGTTATAGGCCCTATACACGATGCGTCTGAGTCAAGAGTCACTTTAGGTGTATTAGTGAAAATGTGTATGTAGTGGTTACACCAACATTGACTCTAGCATGACCCAGGGTTGCCACCTTACCGCAATATACTTGTATATCCGGACTATTTCGGGAACCGCTTGGCCGATTTGGTTGAAATTTGGCACATAGATAGTATGATTGATTCTAAGTCCATCCACTTGGGGTTTTCCACTTGGGGGGTGCACAGGGTTGCCACCTATCTCAATTTTTTTAAATTATGGAGTTAGATATGCCAATATGGGTATTAAATGAAAGGTATGAAAATACCGACATACCAGCTAAAATATTTTCAAGTAGGGTAGCCGCCCAGGGTTACCACTTTACCGTATTTTGAGATCATTTAGGGGTAACTTTGGAATAAGTTTGGGACTATTTTGAGATCATTTTGGGTTCAATTTTAGGACAATTTTTGGAGTAATTTGTTGATCATTTTGGAGTCATTTTTGTATCATTTTGGGATCATTTTTGGGTAATTTTGGGAATATTTGAGGGTTTTTTGGGGTCGTTTTGGGATTATTTTAGGATTATTTTGGGAACATTTTTGGGATCTTTTTAGGGTACATTTTGTTTGTTTTTGAGTTCATTTGGGAATCATTTTTGAATCATTTTGTCTTATTATTGGTCATTACTTCATGAACTTTGACAATTTTCGTTGAATTTTGACCAGTCAAATAATTTTTAGCACAAAAAAAATGGATCAAATAAAATAATATAAAATAAATCAAAACGACATATAGTAAAATGAAATAACATAGAACCAAATAAAAAATGAATAAACAAAAAAAAAAAAAAAAAAAAAAAATATAAAAAAAAATAATAAAATTAAACTGAATAAAATTGATTTAAATCAAGTTAAATTGTATATGCTCAAATTAAATAAATAAAAATAAGAAATAAAAATTAAAAATAAGATAAGTTAAAATAAAATAAAAACAAATAATATTAAACGACATTTCCATACACATTTTGAATTATAAGAGCTTAATAAACCTTTTTTAATTTTTTATGAATATGAGGCTTAAAATTTAGAGGAGGGGTTTACGTCCGTGATGGAGAGTGGTGTGCTACAATTGATAGTACTTAATTTATTACTGACGATTTTCTGCTGAGCGATAGAACAGCAAGAGAGTTAACGGCTTTAACAAGGGACTAGGTGATGTTTTTTAAGAAATTTTTTCCAAGGTTAGGTGATTCCCATACCAACAAACGAAATTTTAAAAAAATATGATTCCGATTTCGGTTTCGGAAACTAACATCCCTTTCAACCCAAATATGTGCACAGGTTTTGGCAACTTCTTTGATGACTATAGTCATAAAGAAGCCAACGCATGACCGAAAGCCATAGAAACGAGGAAGTGTGAATTTACGAAATTGGAGTAATAAAATAAATTTGGATTGCGTGCGTAGTGTGGTACACACCCTGCAGTCAACTTAACTAGTTTTATACTAATCAAATACCAGTCAGCCGGGCGGCCTCAACTAGTTCGAGTTCTGTAATTTTTCCATATTACCAACTGGTATTTTTAACACGGCGATGTCCTACGAGATGGCAATTGTCCTTCTCTGCATCAGCACCATACCAATTGGCTGACTAGCCAGCCTCTGCATCAGGAATATACCAGTTGATATACTTGTTATTATATACATCAGAATAATACCAGTTGGCAGACTAGTTCATATATACATCAGAATCATACTAGTTGAAAGACTAGTTCATATATGCATCAGAATCATACCAGTTAACAGACTAGTTCATATATGCATCAGAATCATAACAGTTGGCAGACTAGTTCATATTTGCATCAGAATCATACCTGTTGATAGACTACTTCTTATTTGCATCAGAATCATACCAGTTGACAGACTAGTACATATATGCATCAGAATCAAACAATTAACAGACTAGTTAAAAAAATCATCGGAATCGTACCAGTTGTCATAGTAGTTCATATATGCGTCAGAATCATACCAGTTGATATAGTAGTTCATTTATGCATCAGAATCATACCAGTTCACATACCAGTTCACTTATGCATCATAATCATATCAGTTCACATACTAGTTCAAATTTGCATCAGAAATATACCATTTGACATACTAGTTCATATATGCATCAGAATATTACCAGTTGATATACTAGTTCATATATACATCAGAATCATACCAGTTGACATACTGCTCAGTCTATGCGGCAGGACATACTAATCATTATGCCCATTCAGATCGTACCACTTGTCATACTAGTCCACGAATTTGACATTCATTCCAGTTGGTATACTAGTCGGTATATGCACCAGTATCATAGTCAGCCTCTACATCAGCAATATACCAGTTTATTCTTTAGAAAGCAGCGACTATTTGTATTTACCCAAACACGAAAAAGCATCTGTGAATTACAAGATAAAAAAGAAGCAGTTACAAGAGAAAAAGAAAAGCAATTGTCCTCTTCTGCATCAGCACCATACCAATTGGTATACTAGTCAGCCTCTGCATCAGCATTATACCAGTTTATATACTAGTTCATACACAGCCAAAAATGAGCTAAAGGCTCTGAGTTCGATTCTCGGTAAAGTTGACACAAGTTTTTTTTTCTATATTTTTTAAATTATGTTGTTTATTGTATTTTTAATTTAATTATTGAATTCAACTTGCAATGGCTCCTTTCAAATTCCGCGTTCGTCAAGTTTGATTATATAGGTGAAGGCCCAATTGTATTCAACTTTGTAGGATCCACTTTCATTCAAAATTTTTTAAACGTAAAGCGAAGCGAAATTTTTGCAAATGCTCAAAAACGAGGCGCGCATTTGTCAAAGTTTTATGTAATTGGGGCTTTGGTGTTGTATTTTTAGGTAGGGTAAATTAAGGTTACTCAAGGTTAAGTTTGTCGTCCACTGCGCAGTTCCGGTCCCACATATGTATGTATATATAGATAAAAGTAAGTCTTATTTTTACATCAAAAAGAGTCAAAGTAAGACTGCTTTCATGCTGGGCCATACACTCGAGTTAAAGGAGCATTGTTAGAGTCAATTTATATTGTTGTTGTCAATATACTCAAGTTTATGCCGCAACGTAAAAAAAATGGCGGTTATATACCAACAGGTTGTCATAACTTCTAACGAGACTCTTGCCGAACTTCTCTTCCAACTTATAGTGTGCTGCTTTGATTTTATTTGGGATTTTCCACATAGTAGTATCCCGGGACTGACACTCCTAAACCGACACCGTTACTCCTCCTCGAACCACTTAGATGACTTTATGAAGGCCATCAAGTCCTTTATGTCCAGTTCAGCGGTCTGGTTTAGGCTATCCAGGAAGGGAACTCCCAAAAAGCGCGTTCTCGCGCCGCTTAAGACCGGGCAGTTGCAGATGAGGTGCTTCACCGTTTCCTCTTCCTCATCATTTTTGCAGCTCCTACAGCATCGTCGGTAGGGCACACCTTCTGCGTGCCTACCAATAAGGCAGTGCCCAG
This sequence comes from Campiglossa producta, assembly GCA_964058755.1. NCBI lineage: Eukaryota > Metazoa > Arthropoda > Insecta > Diptera > Tephritidae > Campiglossa > Campiglossa producta. The sequence continues at coordinate 40,148,027 of CAXKVI010000001.1, forward strand.
TTAGAACACCTATTAATATGGATATTTCTCTCCTTCTTAGGCCAGGTTTGTTTGGATGTCCGGCACCTTGGGGATTGTTGCCACATTTCGTTGGCTTGGAGTACACACTCCGTCAAGCCAACGAAAGGTAGCAACAATCCCAAGGGTGCCGGACATCCAAACAAACCTGGCCAAAATGGGATTATAAAAGATCTAGAGGGATCATAAAAGATCTGAATACAGTTACTTCAACAAAAAATACCGTTCAAACAACCAAAATTTGGTCAAATTCAGGATAACAGCACGAGATTGTAGATTTTACCAGTGCCTTTTTTCTGTGTATATAAGTACACAAGAAATATAGCAGTTGACATACTGGATCATATATACATCAGCATAATATTTGTATTTAGCCAAACACGAAAAAGCATCTGTGAATTACAAGAGAAAAAAAGAAGCAACCCTAAAATTTCAAATAATGTTTGCATAGTACCATGTACTACAATAGATCGTACTAATGGTTGCGGTGTAATAAGGCCTTATAATAATAATGTAGTATGAAATGGAATTTTTCTAATTAGTATTTTTCTAAAATAGATTAGGCTTTTTCTGACTACACCTTTTCACTTTATATTCAGAAAGTAACAATTTATATTTAGAAAATTACAATTCATATTCAGGATTTCCATTTGATATTCAGAAAAATACAATTGACATTCAGAAAATTACAATTGATATTCAGAAAACTTTCTGAATATAAACTGAAAAAGATGTAGTATAATTTCAACCCGAGATTCATACATACTTGCATACTAGTACGAACCAGGATTTTTGTGACTAGTATGATATTGCCCAGCAAATTATAGTTGTATACTAGTATGTTTTCTGATTAGATTGGCATTTATTGGTTTAAGGGTAATCAGCAAAGAACTAGTATAAAAACATCCATAAAATGTATAGTAAACGAGCTAGGTGTCTGCTGAGTAGTTTGGAATTGATTAGTTTGAAGGTATTCAGAAATTAACTGGTATGAATACACCACAAAATGTTTAGGCGTAGAACTATAATGTTGCTGAGTCGTTTGGCATTGACTGGTTTAAAGCTAATCAGAAATGAACTAGTATGAATACACCACAAAATGCATAGTCAATGAACTAGAATTTTCGCTGAGTAGTTTGGCATTGAATGGTTTAAAGCTAATCAACAATGAACTGGTATGCATATGCCACAAAATGCATAGTCAATGAACTATATTGTTTGCTGAGTAGATCGACATTGACTGGTTTAAAGGTGATCAGAAGTGAACTAGTATGAATACACCACAAAATGTTTAGTCATTGACCTATATTGTTTGCTGAGTAGTTTGGCCTTGACTGGTTTAAAGGTGATCAGAAGTGAACTAGTATGAATACACCACAAAATGTATAGTCATTGAACTATATTGTTTGCTGAGTAGTTTGCCCTTGACTGGTTTGAAGCTAATCAGCAATGAACTAGTATAAATACACCACAAAATGTATGGTCAATGAACTATATTGTTTGCTGAGTAGTTGGACATTGACTGGTTTAAAGGTGATCAGAAATGAGCTAGTATGAATACACCACAAAATGTATGGTCAATGAACTATATTATTTGCTGCGTAGTTCGACATTGACTGGTTTAAAGGTGATCAGAAATGAACTAGTATGAATACACCACAAAATGTATGGTCAATGAACTATATTATTTGCTGAGTGGTTCGACATTGACTGGTTTAAAGGTGATCAGAAATGAACTAGTATGAATACACCACAAAATGTATAGTCAATGAACTATATTGTTTGCTGAGTAGTTTGGCCTTGACTGGTTTGAAGCTAATCAGCAATGAACTAGTATAAATACACCACCAAATGTATAGTCAATGAACTATATTGTTTGCTGAGTAGTTGGACATTGACTGGTTTAAAGGTGATCAGAAATGAACTAGTATGAATACACCACAAAATGTATAGTCAGTGAACTATATTGTTTGCTGAGTAGATCGACATTGACTGGTTTAAAGGTGATCAGAAGTGAACTAGTATGAATATACCACAAAATGTTTAGTCATTGAACTATATTGTTTGCTGAGTAGTTTGGCCTTGACTGGTTTAAAGGTGATCAGAAGTGAACTAGTATGAATACACCACAAAATGTATAGTCATTGAACTATATTGTTTGCTGAGTAGTTTGGCCTTGACTGGTTGGAAGCTAACCAGCAATGAACTAGTATAAATACACCACAAAATGTATAGTCAATGAACTAGAATTTTCGCTGAGTAGTTTGGCATTGACTGGTTTTAAAACTAATCAACAATGAACTGGTATGCATAAGCCACAAAATGGTTAGTCAATGAACTAGTATGTTTGCTGAGTAGTTCGGAATTTGACTGCAGGGCACTTACACAAATGCTCACATAATGCTACGTAAAATATAGCAGCTACACACATATGGTCATAGGTATATACGACTAAATATCAAAGCTTTCCTGCAACGGTTTTGGGAAGGTGTGTGACTTGGAATTGAAGTTTGAGATGGATACTGCAAAATCTTACTTTCAAGTTTATTGTTAAAAGACGATTCCTCTCTTAAAAGTTTAATTTCTTGTTAGTAATTGAAACAAAAAACCACAATTATATGGTTCAATCAAAGCAAAGTCACAAAATTGAAATTTATCGTATACACATTTTTATTTACCGCATGAAACTCAGTCAACTTTTTATGGAAAATATCCGAAATACAACAAAGGTAAAAATGTAAAAGTTCATTGTAAAAAATGTAATGAAAAAGGGATTATTCGCAATGGTTAACCGCAAATTTGTGGCTTTTCTTTTTTTCTTGCTTCCTCTGAAAAAGGTTTTGATTTGTATAACTTTTAATTTTCAGCGTGCGCTGGTAGCAGTTTAGTGAGAGGCAGAGTGCGAAGAAAACCACATCAAAAGTGTTGTAAAAAATGTTTTTTAACTAATGTGATTGTTCATCTGACTGAAAGTGTACAAGTGAAAGGCAAATACAACAACATACATACATTGTTTGTTAACATTTTAAAGGAAACTTTAAAGTTGAGAAGGTCAAAGTCTATTTGAAAAACATACAAAGTCAAACATTTTTTTTTGATTTTCGAAATTTTCCATATTTTGATTTTCGAAATTTTCCATATAGAAAGTGGGCGTGGTCGAGAAGCGAGTTCGTCAAATTTAATCAGTTATAGGTATATTCCCTATAATGCTAGTATATCCGTAATCAGTTTAAAAGTTATGACCAGTCGAATTTTAAAAAAATGCCTCCATAAAAGTCTCACTTTAAAAAATTTGTCAAAAAATCATAACAGAGACTATGTGGTTCAACCTACCAAACTATGTCATTTTAGCCATTTTCGTCACGGAAATATGTCAATTTGGGTGATTTTCGAAATTTTCGATATCGAAAGTGGGCGTGATTGGAGGGCGCTTCTATCCAGTTTCATCAGGTATACTCCCAACGATACGAGTATGTTTTGTGCCAAATTTCATCGTTCTACCTTAATCAGTTTAAAAGTCGAATTTACAAAAATATCTCCCTTAAAAGTGGGCGTGGCACCAGGGGTATTCACCTATAATATTATATCATTTTAGCCATTTCAGCCATTCAGCTACCGAGATATGTGAATTTATGTGATTTTCGAAATTTTCGATATTGAAAAAGAGGGGGCTGTTATCATCCGAATTTTCCCATTTTCAATAGCAACCTACCTTGGCCAGAAAGTAGCCTGTATACAATTTCATGCAAATATCTTGGTTTTTACTCAAGTTATTGTGTACACAGACAGACGGACAAACGGATGGGCGGACAGGCCTTTATCAACTCCGCTTTTCAACTTAAGAACTTTCATATATGGAACTCCATCTCGATTATTTTGTACCGTTAAGTAGTACCGTTATATGGGCAAAAATTATAATACCCTTTTACTAGTACGCTGAGTATAAAAACACTCGCAAAATTTGAAAATTTACTTTTTGACATAAAAATATGTTTGCAAGTTATATTCTCATTATGCTCTTTCCACTGATATAGGTTTTAGGTTATTTTTCCTTCAGATCCTCATTTAAAATTTACAAAGTAAATTTTGTGCCACAACCATGAATGTGTACCATATTCATGTTTTAGGCGCAACGAAAATGTTTAAAAATTGAATCTCTATATTTTTTAAAATTTTCCTTGAGCCAGAAAAACGAATGTTCTTGTTTTTGGCTCAAAGAAAATGTTTAAAAAATTTTGAAATTCTATATTTAAACATTTTCGTTGCGCCAAAAACATGAATGTGTAGCACAATTTTCAGAGATTGAAATACACATTCATGAAAATGGCATTGCAATTTTCCTTGTACTTTGGAAACCCAGGATTTTCGTGAATCGCAGAGAAGTGAGAGATTAGTCACATGAGCCTTTTAACTCAAATCGGGAAAATTTTCACATTCATGCCTCTGGCAAGCGAGCGACGATATCTCGGTTAATTTTTAATCATCAAAACCCACCTTTACACGAACAAGGTAAATATCTATTAAGCATAAAATGTAAGTAAATACCAAACCGATTTTGATAATTTTTGCTTTAAAATGTCCGTATTAAAAATGCGGAGAATACTGGGTACAAATGGTTTTGGGAAATGCAATGGTTTTTGAGATTAAAATAAAGTCCCAATAAAATAAGAGAAGTAAGACAGTAGACAATTGACCTTCGTTCGTGTTCGTGTATGTAAACTCTCTAATAACTCACACATTCAAAATATAAGAGCGCTCTGTATTGCCTCTCAGCGTCTGTGTTGTATCCATGTAATTGTTCTTTTTATTGTGTTTTTGTGGACTATTTTTTCTATCTTTAGAAATTTTTTTCAGTTTTAGGGATTTTTGGATTTTTGTGCATCTGCACAACATCTCGTTGTCTATGGTTCATTTGCTCAAAACTTCTCGCTAATACATATGTATACGAAAAAAACGAATAAGCTTATGCTGCAACACAACAAACAAACGAAAGCGCAAGACATTGGGAAAGTAAAACAATTCAATCACAACCGTCGTTCCTCTGCGTTTGCGTTCTGAGCAACTACACGCTTGTATTATGGAACATCTATATGCCGCCAAATATAAAAAGCCAAATTAAATTATGGTTCCTTGAGTCAAGGAAAAATTGTTAAATTAATAGAAATTGTCTTTACAAAACACCCTCTAGAGAGAAATTCTAGGATAACCTGAAAAAACTGACTTTAGATTTGAATTTATCACACCCAAAAACTTCAGACACCGTTGAAAAACCCGGTGGAAGTTTCAAAACCTTCAATTTTGTTGTACAGTATAATTTGCTTAGTGTTTTTCTTCACTTCCGGAAAGTGCTCTGACCATAGCTGCATCTTTAACAAGCATACAGTCTTATGGTCATATAGTGAAAAGTTCGAAAAGTTTAGCTAGTACACTATAAATATTGGTTTTAGATAAAAGAAGGTAGTGTCAGTAAGGCCAACGACAACTTGATTGCTTTCAACCACAATCTAATCCGGAAAGTTTAATGTTATATTTAACAAATAAATATGAATTCCTGCATATGTTTGTCGGGTGCGCACCACCAACCACCACCACATGCGTTACAATGTCAGCAAAACTGCATACATATGTTAATTAAATTTACATGTTCAACACATATTCCATACAATATTTGCATAGTAAAATCCAAAATTGAAAACTCTTCATGTTTGTTTTCTTACTTTGCCTTGGCCACAAACGAGATAAAATCATTTTACAAACACCTGGCACACAGATCTAAAGTCATTCGCATGCAAATCCCATTTCTAACTTTTTATGTTATTTTGTTAACATTGTATTTATAGGATTAGGTGAGCATGATGAGGCTTTAGTGTGTTAACAGGTGCGATTATCTTGTTGCACAAACTAGGAAATGACTTTATTTTAATGTTGTGTTTACTTTCGATAGTACATTTTTCATTTTATATATGTACATATGTACAAACGGAGAAAGTGCATGTGTACTCGTAGTAAAAGTTTGTTCAGGCATTAATTCACAAACTAACTAAAAAAGAAAGCAGTACCCCATTTCTGTAAAAAATCGACAAAATTCTCACACTCGACTCGTTTCCAAAATTAATTTTTTTGTGACGTCATTATGACGTAGAATCGACTATTTCAGTCGATACGATCGATCGAATGGAGTTACAGAAACAGTACAGAGATATTCTTTTTTTATACCCAGCGTACTATATTATATATTAGTAGTATTATAATTTTGTCCACATAACGGTACTACGTAACGGCACAAAATATTCGAGATAGATATAGAGTTCCATATATGAAAGTTCTTAGGTTGAAAAGAAGAGTTCATTATGGCATGTCCGTCAGTCTGTCCGTCTGTCCGTGTACACGATAACTTGAGTAGAAATTGAGATATTTTCATGAAATTTTGTATACAGGTTACTTTCTGGCCAAGGTAGGCTGCTAATGAAAATTGGCGAAATCCGATGGTAACCACGCCGCCGTTTTCGGTAGCTGAAATGGCTAAAATGATATAATTTTATAGGTGAATACCCCTGGCCATTCTCTTATGATTTTTCCATAAATTTTGTATAGTGGGCGTGGCGCCGACCACTTTTAAGCGAGGAATTTTTTGAAAATTTGACTGGTCGTAACTTTTAAACTGATTACGATAGAAAGAGGGAATTTGGCACAAAGCATACTAGTATCGTTGGAAGTATACCTCATAAAATAGGATAAAAGCGTTCTCCAACCACGCCCACTTTCGATAACGAAAACTTCGAAAATCACCTAATTTGACATAATTCGGTAACGGAAATGGGTAAAATGATACCGTTTGGTAAAATGAGCCCACTTCTACTCATTCTATAATAATTTTTTGATAAATTTTTAAAAGCAAGCGTGGTTCCGCCCACTTTTCAGTGAGGCATATTTGAAAATTTCACGGGTCATAACTTTTAAACTGATTACGGTAGAACGATGAAACTGGTACAAGGTATACTAGCATAATAGAGGTATACCTGATGTAATTGGACGAAATCGCTTCCCAACCACGCCCACTTCCTAAATGGAATATTTCGAAAATCATATGAAAACTACCGCTGGGTATTTAATGTTCGGTTTATCCGATCTTAGACTTCCTTACCTGTTTTAAGGGTAAATTTGTTAGCATATAGTAATTGAAAAGAGACCCTTGGATTATCTGAAAAAAATGTTTACTGCTCCCATATAACCGAAAGTAGGTAGGTTCTTGTATTTCTAGAATAACACAGAAGATAGTCCTCGGGATTCCAAGGCTAGGGTTCAATCCGACATCTATCCACTAAAGCGAGTCGGCTTAGATAACGTGTGGATATGCGGACAACAAAGATATTCAGGTCAATGCACTGCCTGTGATCGAAAATTCGACCAATAAAATCTGGTGGTGGTGACTGGAGGGCGTCGTGGGGTCGCTAGCCCCGTACCCCCTATCCTTAATATTCGGGGTCGCCCCTGAAAATATACCGCCTATACCTAAGTTTTTTTTTTAATTTAATTCCATCAGTTCATATTTCATTCAAATCGTTCAAACGGTTTTTGCTCACAGGAGCTTCCTTAAGTTTTTCATGTGGCGTATTTATACTAGTACACCCGGCACTAGTTATCCCGCCCAAAGGTAGACCTAGTCTCACATTTTAGGAGATATCTTCTAAACCATCTTAGATATTCAAATTAATCGCATTTATTATGACAGCACTCGTTTGCACCTATCGTTTGATACATATATTGTACTACATAACTCATGTTTGGTCACCCCTGGTCCATATATGTTACAATTTTATTATATGTAAAATTTATTAAATATTATCTTTTCCTCACATCTCTTTCAAGCTTTCAGGATTTGTGCAGACAGAGAATACTCTCTTTATTGGTTTTTTGTTGCCGTTACCTTTAAAACTATACCTGATGAAACCCTTAACTATTGAAAATTTCGTAGTATTCACTGAAATCATTTGTCCAACGAATTTCTAGGAAAAACAAGCTGACGAGTTTTGAGAAAATGTGTATTTTATGACATAAACCTACGTATGAATCGACTTGACATAACACAACCAAACAAACGTATTCAACCAATTCAAGTAAAACTCATCTGAGTAATTGATTGCTTTAGTACAAAACAGTCAATATCCAAGCAACCTATGTGAGGCGGTGGGGTACGATAAAGCCATGCGAGATAACGCTATATGGCTCTATCTCCCATCCAATTGCGAGGTAAAGCCATATGGCATTATCACGCTTCGTATTGAGAGATAATGCCATATTTTTTTTTTTTTTGTCAATTGTGAGTTAAAGCCATATGGCCTTATCTCTCATATGAATTTATTTGTCATTGTGAATGTGCATTTAAGGTGACAGGTAATAGTGTCACTGGTAATAGTGTCAATTGACACTATTTCCAATTTACCATTGACACTATTGCGGTTTCGAAATGGAATTAGTGTCAACAAGAAAATGGAAAATAAGTCATTGACACTATTTCCAAACTGAATGGAAATAGTGTCAAAAGTGCAAAAAAACATGCCCATTCATTGAAATTTGTGCCGATTTACTTTGTAGGTCCTTTGGGGATAAATCATTTCCGTGGGGTTTAATACATTTTAATTCCGTGATCTTTTATAAAAATAAAACAAATATTTAGCAACGTAAATTGAATTTTCAAAGATTTTTCCTTTTACGAAAGGTTAAAATCACTAATAGAGCACTTTTCGTAAGAGGAGAAACTAATGATTTTTCCCTTTTACAGAATGTTTACACCTTCTTGATTGCATATAGAGCAGAAAATATTCCGTAAAAGGGAAAATCAAATGAGAGATAAAGCCGTACAAGATAACGCCATATGGCCTTATCGCTCTTTGAAATTGGAAATAAAGCCATACAGAAATTTTGGCGCGAATATGGCTTTATCTCTCTTTGAATTGAGTGATAAGGCCATAATATGGCGTTATCTCGCACGGCTTTATCGCACCCCACCATGTGAGGCACGTGCAAATTACCACTTCAAAAGATTTTCTCAGAATTTAAAGGCATTGTAAATCCATACGGTTGATTGGTTCTTTTTAAGGATTGACTCGCTACTGTCAACTTGATAACAGTTCGTTGGAGATGAATAAGACTGATATGGGATTTAATATGTGAGCATATTGTACGTTTTATTGTAAACAGATGTAACTCAACATTAATTTTTTTTAAGAACAGAAGCAAAGTTTTATTTACCACATGCAAAACCACCTATCGTACCTGCTGGCATCAAGCAAAGAGTCAGCGCATTCGCGCCTTAGCAACCACGCCACTATTGGCAGCCATAATTTCGGAATAGTAAGGGACTTTGTATACCTGGGAAGCAGCATTACTACCAACAACAATGTAAGCCTGGAAATCCATAGAAGGATAACTCTTGCAAACAAATGCTACTTTGGGCTGAGTAGGCAATTTAGAAGTGAAGTCCTCTCTCGACGAACAAAAACAACACTCTATAAGTCACTTATCGTATATATGGTCCTGCTATATGGTGCAGAAGCATGGACACTGACAGCATCTGATGAGGCGGCTCTGGGAGTATTCGAGAGAAAAATTCTTCGAAAGATTTATGGACCCCTAAAAGTTGGCAACGGCGAGTACCGAAGAAGATATAATGATGAGCTGTATGAGCTTTACGCAGACGTGGGCATAGTTCAGCGAATTAAAACCCAGCGGCTCCGCTGGCTAGGACACGTGGTGCGAATGAACGAAGACGCTCTGGCCCAGAAGGTATTTTTATCGGCACCCGCCGGTGGAAGTAGAGGAAGAGGGAGACCACCACTTCGATGGCAGGACCAAGTACAGGCAGACCTGCGAGCACGCGGTGTCTCTAATTGGCGCCAGTTGGCTAAAAAAAGAACCGACTGGCGTAACATGTTGGACGGCCAAAATCGCCTCGGCGGTTAAAGGCTATTTTAAGTAAGTCAGTAAAACCACCTATCTGTAAGCAATCAAATTTTACAGGAGAGCGAAAAAAAATGTCCTTTAAATCCTACATATCGTCGCTCGCTTGCCAGAAGCATGAATGTGCCCAAATTAAAGTTTAGGGAAATCGTATTTTAAAGTTTAATCCTCTCGCAAAATTTGAAATTTTGGTTTTTGACATAAATATGTTTTTGCAAGTTATATTCTCAGTATACTCTTTCCACTGATATAGTTTTTTTGGCACATTACTCTTTTAAAAATTTCCAAAGTAAATTTTTTAAATGTACTACACATTCATGTTTCTGGCACAACGAAAATGCCAGAAACATGAATGTGTTGTACTCAACAAGGGACACCATGGCGTACACTTTACAATTTGGTGCACATTAATGAAAATGGCATTGCAAAATTCCGGGGCTTCCTTGTGCTTTGGAAACCCAAGATTTTATTAAATCGTAGAGAAATGAGAGGTTAATCACGTGAGCTTTTCAACTCAAATCTGGATAATTGGCACATTCATGCCTCTGGCGACGATATGTATCCCTAATCTTGCAACTGAATTTTTGTTTTTGTTATTTTGGGAAATGATTTGCAAATAAATTTACTGATATTTCTGTTTTTTTTTTTACTAAGCGATTGGTGGTTTGTAGCTAAAACTAAACTACAACCCTTACATTCGTTAGGCAGTTTTCCGGTTTTCAGGTAGTTCTTTGTTGGAATGCGCAACTCGATACCTAAAACCCTGGGTAACCAAATCTCACCTTAGCCACTTTCGTCATTTGATAGGTTTTGCATATGCTAGATAGGTGTTTTTGCATAGGCATCGACGATATGTTATTAGTCTACAATTCTGAGGAATTCTTAATTTGCTTTATGGCAAAGCTTGCGATATGTTCCTAGAAATTCAGGTAGCCGCCAAGAAATTCGCAACCTATCGAAGACTTATTTCAAATTATCAAAGTGTTTACAATATGAAACCTAATAATTACACTAAGAGAAAAGCAATACTTTAATTGTGGAAGATACTATGACAGGTTTTCATATCAAATAAATGCTGGAGGTACAGCTCAGCTCAAATCAGCTATGTGTAAACATTACGTCATAAATCAGTGCTCCCCAAAAAAATGAAGTGATGCTGTCCTAGTGAGAGAGCGGTGATCGCATCTATGAAATGAAGTTGTTCCGTCGCTCACCATCTTTGAACAAAACATGCTGTTACCTCATTTCTTGCATACATTCCATTGCTTGGTCAATACGATTATCGCTCTCACTCGCGCAGCAACAATTTCTTTGTTGGTGAGAACAAGCAAAAAGCGTAAACATCGGTGTGAATTTGGCGCTCCGAACAATTGTTGAGGGACTTGTTATAAATCAGGAGTCCGAAACAATTTACGTGCTGTGTTAGTCAGAGAGCAATAATTGCACCAATGAAATGCAATTGCCTCACTGTATGCTAGTGAGGTAGTGAGTATGTGAAATTTGATCTCCGATTTTTTGAGAGACTATTAAGATATGAGGACCTAAAAACTGAAGTAAGCCTTATATAAGTTAAACATTTTATTTTGTTGTGTACATAAGTGTTAAATAAACCTAAATGTATTCAGAAATTACTCATATGATTAATATTATTTGCACTTTGTATAATGAAACTTTGCTAAAGTTTGGAAAGACTATAAATCTGTCATAAAATATAGACTGAGCACTAACTAATATGAGTTAGTATATATGTGTATATTTGTGTGCGTGGGTTTTATATTAATTATATTTATTAGTTAGTATGATTTCATTCATCGTATAAATAAAGCCAATATACATATGTATGTAGTCTTCAAGGATAATCAATCTTGCAGTGCTATTTTGAACTGACTAGGCAAAAAGGATCAACCTCTATAAGTCTCTCATCATACCAGTGCTAATGTAGGACTCGTAATCATGAAATGCGTCGAAAGAGGATGATATGTTTCTTGAAGTATTCGCCAGAAAAGATCTCCTTGTCCTTTCGCGATACCCATGAGTAATTCAGAGAATAAAGGTCATTCGGCAATGCTGGTATGGACTAAACAAAGACTGTTAAATGACCTTGAGCTTGGTGTAAATGGAAAACATGTCTTTATTCTTGCTATTTGCACTCTCTTTTTAAAATATTTTCTATTGTGGCCTTCCGCCTGGGAAGCGTAATAAATATCTAAGCACCGCACTTGATGGCCAGCGGCTCGTGAATCATTGTTACTTTATATACATATCTACACTTTCTAGTATACTAACATAAAGATACTAAGTACTTTATTTGTTTAAATGTATGCTGTAATTATGCATTGTGTGCATATCATACCAGGTGCAAGTATGAATATTTGTTTTGGTATTTTGCAGCAGCAAATGCTAAGTCTCTGCATGTGCGACTTACGGATGGCTGCGTTTTGTAGCATTCTCTTACAGTTAAGAACGAAAGGACACTTCAACAACAAGTTGGTACTCCTTAAGCTTTTCTATGAAAAACAAATATTTAACTAAAAGACAATGCAGACGCTCATTTAAGAATTCAGCGGCTGAAAGCGGGCTGCAATATGGTCAAGAATGGTGGTATAATGTATGTAGTTCTAAGGACTGAACGGTAGTATAAAACTCTGGAAACGCTCAGGAGGCTACATGGAGTTCAGTTTTGTAATTTGATACTTAATTTTCGGCATCACGATATCTTTATCTTTATACTTTTTCAAGGGCGTACCCAGCTCTTCTCAAAAGTTCGCAAAGGGAGGGCCATTTATAAATTTGCTAACTAACTATAATTTTTTTTGGATTTTTCATTCAGTTTCATTCGCTAAGGTTAGGACAACGGACCCCTGCTTTCTCCTGCAAACGCCCTTGTACTTATTAAGGCAAACTCACGATAATATTTTATATTCATCTTCTTTTTGCTGCGAATTAATGGGATTTTGCTTATATTTATGAAACCTTAAATTCTTTCCCCTTTTGCAAGCACTCAACCAAACACTATTTTAAACTCTTTGTTGCTTTTGACTTGTAGTCTATTGCTGTAAATACCGACGGTATTGTGAAGCAATTTTCGGGATTGTATGAAAATCTGTTTTTTTGAGAAAAATTTACCCACGCGCTGCAGGAACCAGACAAGCCGACATATGTTTCGATGATACTGGAATTACATCTCTTCATGGACTTTTCTTCCCGGCATTGTGAGAGTCGAACTCACAACACTGTAGTGACTTGTATGCTAGAAGGTCTAACACCTTAGGCCACTACCCAGCTTGAAGGTAAACCCTTCTCAGTGTCCATTTATGCATATATTTATACTTCCATATAGAACATTTCTTTAATTTCAATGCTAACTTATATGAAAGATTTGCGAATTTTTAGGACTTGGTGTGAAACCTATGAAAGAATTTTCTATGCTTAATGCATGAATATTTTTTCATTTAAACATTTAAACTCTTTGTTGCTTTTGACTTGTAGTCTATTGCTGTAAATACCGACGGTATTGTGAAGCAATTTTCGGGATTGTATGGAAATCTGTTATTTTGAGAAAAATTTACCCACGCGCTGCAGGAACCAGACAAGCCGACATATGTTTCGATGATACTGGAATTACATCTCTTCATGGACTTTTCTTCCCGGCATTGTGAGAGTCGAACTCACAACACTGTAGTGACTTGTATGCTAGAAGGTCTAACACCTTAGGCCACTACCCAGCTTGAAGGTAAACCCTTCTCAGTGTCCATTTATGCATATATTTATACTTCCATATAGAACATTTCTTTAATTTCAATGCTAACTTATATGAAAGATTTGCGAATTTTTAGGACTTGGTGTGAAACCTATGAAAGAATTTTCTATGCTTAATGCACGAATATTTTTTCATTTAAACATTTAAACTCTTTGTTGCTTTTGACTTGTAGTCTATTGCTGTAAATACCGACGGTATTGTGAAGCAATTTAATCAACTATTTCAATCAAAAATCAAAGAAAAATAAATAAAAAATGATAAAGTTAAAAATATACAATAAAGTGAAACTAAATAAATAAAATATAAAAAATAAAATATAAAATAAATAAAATAAAATAAAATAAAATAAAATAAAATAAAATAAAATAAAATAAAATAAAATAAAATAAAATAAAATGAAATAAAATAAAATGAAATGAAATGAAATTAAATTAAATAAAGGAAAATAAATGAAAATAAAATAAAATGAAATAAAATAAAATAAAATAAAATAAAATAAAATAAAATAAAATAAAATAAAATAAAATAAAATAAAATAAAATAAAATAAAATAAAATAAAATAAAATAAAATAAAATAAAATAAAATAAAATAAAATAAAATATAACAAAATAAAATAAAATAAAATAAAATAAAATAAAATAAAATAAAATAAAATAAAATAAAATAAAATAAAATAAAATAAAATAAAATAAAATAAAATAAAATAAAATAAAATAAAATAAAATAAAATAAAATAAAATAAAATAAAATAAAATAAAATAAAATAAAATAAAATAAAATAAAATAAAATAAACTAAAATAAAATAAAATAAATGAAATGAAATGAAATAAAATAAAATAAAATAAAATAAAATAAAATAAAATAAAATAAAATAAAATAAAATAAAATAAAATAAAATAAAATAAAATAAAATAAAATAAAATAAAATAAAATAAAATAAAATAAAATAAAATAAAATAAAATAAAATAAAATAAAATAAAATAAAATAAAATAAAATAAAATAAAATAAAATAAAATAAAATAAAATAAAATAAAATAAAATAAAATAAAATAAAATAAAATAAAATAAAATAAAATAAAATAAAATAAAATAAAATAAAATAAAATAAAATAAAATAAAATAAAATAAAATAAAATAAAATAAAATAAAATAAAATAAAATAAAATAAAATAAAATAAAATAAAATAAAATAAAATAAAATAAAATAAAATAAAATAAAATAAAATAAAATAAAATAAAATAAAATAAAATAAAATAAAATAAAATAAAATAAAATAAAATAAAATAAAATAAAATAAAATAAAATAAAATAAAATAAAATAAAATAAAATAAAATAAAATAAAATAAAATAAAATAAAATAAAATAAAATAAAATAAAATAAAATAAAATAAAATAAAATAAAATAAAATAAAATAAAATAAAATAAAATAAAATAAAATAAAATAAAATAAAATAAAATAAAATAAAATAAAATAAAATAAAATAAAATAAAATAAAATAAAATAAAATAAAATAAAATAAAATAAAATAAAATAAAATAAAATAAAATAAAATAAAATAAAATAAAATAAAATAAAATAAAATAAAATAAAATAAAATAAAATAAAATAAAATAAAATAAAATAAAATAAAATAAAATAAAATAAAATAAAATAAAATAAAATAAAATAAAATGAAATGAAATGAAATGAAATGAAATGAAATGAAATGAAATGAAATAAAATAAAATGAAATGAAATGAAATGAAATTAAATTAAATAAAGGAAAATAAATGAAAATAAAATGAAATAAAATAAAATGAAATAAAATAAAATGAAATAAAATAAATTAAATTAAGTTAAATTAAATTGCATTGAATGAAATTAAATTAAAAAAAAATTAAATTAAGTTTAAAAAATATTAAAAAAATGAAAAAATAAAAAAAATGAAATAAAATAAAATAAAGTAAAATAAAATAAAATGAAAGAAATTTAAACATATAATTAAACAACTAAGGAAGTCTAAGTTCGGGTAAACCGAACATTAAATACCCAGCGGTAGTTTGCATATGATTTTCGATATATTCCATTTCGGAAGTGGGCGTGGGTTGGGAAGCGATTTCGTCCAATTACATTGGGTATATTCCCTAATATGCTAGTATACCTTGTACCAATTTCATCGTTCTACCGTAATTAGTTTAAAAGTTACGACCAGTCGAATTTTCAAAAATGCCTCCCTTAAAAGTGGGAAGTGCCACGCCTACTTTTAAAAATTTATCAAAAACTCATAATAGAATGACTAGGGGGCTCATCCTACCACACTGTATCATTTTAGCCATTTTCGTTACCGAATTATGTAAATATAGGTGATTTTAGAATTTTCGATATCGAAAGGGGGCGTTGTTGAAGGGCGATTTTATCCAATTCCATCAGGTATACTCCCAACGATACTAGTATGCTTCGTGCCAAATTTCATCGTCTACCCTAATCAGTTTAAGAGTTACGACCACACGAATTGTCAAAAATGCCTCCCTTAAAAGTGGGCGGTGTCACGCCAACCTTGAAAAATTTATCAAATAATCATTATATAATGACCAGGGGGACGCACCCATAAAATTATATCATTTTAGCCACTTCCGTTACCGAATTTTGTCAATATAGGTGATTTTAGAAATTTTCGATATCGAAGGTAGGCGTGGTTGAAGGGCGATTTTATCCAATTTCATCAGGTATACTCCCAACGATACTAGTATACTCTGTGCCAAATTTCATCGTTCTATCGTTATCAGTTTGAAAGTTACGACCATCCGAATTTTAAAAACCGCCTCCGTTAAAAGTGGGCGGGACCACGCCCACCTTAAAAAATTTATGGGACAATTATAAGAGAAGGACCAGGGGAATTCATCTATAAAATTATATCATTTTAGCCATTTCAGCTACCGAGATATGTCAATTTATGTGATTTTGGAAATTTTCGATATCGAAAAAGGGGCGTGGTTATCATCCGATTTCGTCCATTTTCAATAGCAACCTACCTTGGCCAGAAATAAAAAAGAAAATAAATGAAAAATAAAATAAAATTAAATTAAATTAAATAAAACAAAGTAAAATGGAACAAAATACTATAGTTTAAAAAAAACATATCAAATACTATTTAAAATTAAATAAAATAAAATTGAATCAAATTAAAAAAAAATAATAATAAATAAATATTGAAAAAGATTTATAAAATGGTGATCTGCCCCTCAGCTTTAGAAAATGAGTTCGCATTCTTTTTTCATCATCTTTTCCATACTTCACATACAAACATCTACACTTCGCACAGACTCAAGTAGTTTCCATGTTGGTTTCTCTTTCAGACATTTCTGCTTATAAACATTTTTTTTTATGTTTTTCTTCTTTTATTTTCGCTTGAAGTGCGACTAAACAAGTGCAATTATTTTAATGCACATTTGACTTTTGACATTGTGCTCGAGTGTAAAAAGTTGCCAGTTCAGCCAAACGGTCTAGCAACCAACTTAGACGAGTAGTCAAGTGTGTACGTGAGTATAAATGTACGTATTTCTGCATGTGTCATCAGCATCATAAACAGTAAAAGCTAGGCAAATCAAAGTAAACGGAAAGTGGGCTAAAAGAAAAAAAAAAGAAAAAATGCTTCAGTCGCAGCCAGATAAAACGCTTTGACTGTTTGGAAAATTTTTATGAAAGCATAACTTTTGCTTACTTCTCTTTTTTATCGTTGTTGCTTTTCACTTTTCTCTTTGTGTTTTGTTTTTTTTTTTTTGTTGTGCGCAAATTTGATGATGGATGCCTCTACGTATGTATGTAGGTGGTGTTTGAAGGCAAAGAAGTTCTACCGCTGAATATGAGGTCATCTTAATAAGCAGAAATCGGTAGTTTCAAGGTCGAATTTCTTCAAAAGGATTGGTTTTTGGGTTTTAGTTCTGGTTTTTCTTTTTGGGAACATCATGGGAGGTAAAATTATCGTCCACCTGCTTTAGCCAACTCTGTGTGGGCCTCACAGAAATCATGCATGGACTATTTTGGAAAGCACGAGGCCTTTATCAAAAAGATTTTAGTTGCTCAATTGTCCGCTGATATTGTTTTCTTTAGTTAGCTTAGCCGATTATACATGGTACTTACCGTTCGTATTTTGTGTGTATATGTATGTGTAAGTACAAAATGGTGCATATTATATTCGTAACATACCTGAAAAAGAAAGAACAACAAATAGTATGTTAGGAATAAACAAAATGAAAACATTAGATACTATTTAATCAAACATACTTAAATGCGAATACTTTTTATTATTTTCTAATCTTTGACAAAGTATCATCGAATAATCGTTTGAAAATTTACTGCCAGCAGCTTACATCTAGAGTTTTTTATCGCTAAGCCAGAGCTGTTAAGTGTGAAATACAGTTCTGTTGCAATTCCATGTTTTCCAGGGACTATTTTGGGATCATTTCTGGACTTTTTTGAGATAATTTCAGTACTTTTTCGGGATAAGTTTCGGATTTTCTTCGGATCATTTCCGGAATGTTTTGCGACCATTTCTGGACTTTTTTGGGATAATTTCAGTACTTTTTCGGGATATGTTTCGGACTTTTTTGGGATTATCTCGGAATTTTTCGGGATCATTACGGAATGATTTTGAGGAAGATTTTGGGAGTTTTTCAAGACCGTTTGGGAAAAGTGGTCCCGAAAACAGTAATACCGAAAAGGTCCCCTAAAAATTCCATAAAAGTGGTAGGAAATGATCCCGAAAAAGTCTGGACCATATCCCGAAAAAGTACTGAAATTATCCCAAAAAAAGTTTCGAAATGGACTCAATATGGTGCCGAGAAAGTTTCAAAATTGCCCAGAAAAAGTGCGATTTGGTCGGTAATTTAGG
Organism: Campiglossa producta; assembly: GCA_964058755.1. NCBI lineage: Eukaryota > Metazoa > Arthropoda > Insecta > Diptera > Tephritidae > Campiglossa > Campiglossa producta. Next base: position 40,166,644 of record CAXKVI010000001.1, read on the forward strand.
CGGAAATTTTTTTTAGTGAGAACCCTGGTAACTACTAAAAGAAGTGAGACATTAACAAAATGCAAAAACCTTTGGAACCGGTTCCGGCTTTGGAAACGGTTTCGGTTTCGTTCTTTTTAAGATCAAAATAGGATTACGGTTTCGTTTTCGGTTTTGAAAAATGAATCGGTTTTAATCGGTTACGGTTTCGGTGTCCGTCCTTGATTTTAAATTCATACTAAATAAAAATTTGGAATTAAAAATCGCGCCATTTTTTAATCCAAATTATTTCCCGCATCATAAGCATCAAACGTGATAATACCAAAAGTGCAATAATGCCATAATGTCTTTTTGACATTAAGTGTGGAAAAATAGCCATATTGATCAATGTGGTCTTATTTCTCAATATGTTGAGAAATAAAGCCATATGGCTTTATTGCACCCTGCTAAAATTGAAATTGCTTTGGACTGGAAAAAGTTCAAATAGTTCTTGATAAAAGGTGGAGTGGATAATTTAAAAATGTCATAAAAGGCGGACAAAGTTGACTAGAGTTAACCTCATACAAATTGGCCGTTTAAACTAAGCTTAAACTCCCACTGAAGTTTAAACTTGCACTGAAAAACCGGCCCTAAAAAATATCTTCGGTATAGTAAAATTTTTATGAATTCGTCTTTGACACTCGACATTTTTTTCGACATATCGTACTGATCCCTTTGAGATCACCTGATGTTTCCAATTGTAGCATTTATCTAGAAGCGACTAGTGTACCCTTTCGGATGGCCAAATCCAGTTAAAAAAGTCAGTTTAGTGAGCATTAAAAAATATGAAATGGGCTGAAGAAAGACTTTGCTTTTATTTTAAAATCAATAATAAAATACAAAGATTTGGCTGTTTAAACACTACTTTAAAGAACTGCAAAATAGCACAAAATTCGCGGCTATGCTTCACTTCATTCTCTGCTTTCAATTGAAATCCGTCCATCAAAATTGATGCTTTGACCCTTACAAGATTGCCACATTTCATCATTCTTTCACCATTATCGCATTATAAAGGCTTTGTATTATTACAAACATACAAATGAAAATCCATATGTACATGAATACAAGGATGTTGTGGGTGCATAACAGTGATAATGCCAGACACATTGCTCAAGACACAAAAGTGCACTTTCCTCATCACACATTTTGCTACCCAGATGAATGAAATCACGTTCGTCCTGTTTCTGGGTTATTATGTACATATGTAAGCAAATTATATGACTTGTAAGTATGACTGCCGCCTACCACGCCGACATAGCACACAGCCTGTACTTGTTTATAAAACTACTTGAGCTGAACTGAGGTTGTCTTGTTTGTATATCCTCGACTGGCAGCGCTTTTCTTGTTGACAAGCAATGATTTTATTGATTAATTGGCATAGCTGGCGTAACAATGCTGATGTGAAGCGTTTAAATTTCAGCCGTTGTCAGTGTCATTTTGAAGTGCCTCATGTCCGTGTCTGTGCTCAAGTGGCCAACAATGAATGAATGACATAGAGATTTTTTTAAGTTAGCATAAATGCCACATCGTAACCCTGATCTACTGCCCTTTTTGTTTTAATGCTATGCCTTTTTGTCGTTTTTTTATTCTGGCTTTTTAAGTTATTATTGATATTTATACATACATACATATGTGTGTGCATATGTACATGCATATGAGTACTTTGGCATTGAAATTCTTTATGCATACATGGAAACCAGATTTCTAGGAGCATTTAATTTGCCTGCAACCAAGTGCACCGAGATAAATTAAAAGCAATGCTCAATGATGTAAACATTTAAATATGTAAATTAGACTGTTCCAAAAAATCAAACTTGTTTTACTCAAAAGCATACCCCCTAATTTTGAACAGTATGCACCAAAAAATATACCCTACAACGAAACCTCAAACTAGTCAGAAAAATACTAGTATACAACTATAATTATTTTCTGGCAGAACTCATACCAGTCAGGAAATATCCATTTCATACTATTATGCAGAATTTTCTGGCTGAAGTCCATACATTTTTCTGGATGAAATCATATCAGTTAAAAAATACAAAATTCATTCGTTTCGTTTGCTTCTTTTTAAAATTTTTTTCTCTTATAATTCACAGATGCTTTTTCCTGATAGGGTATATACAAATAGTCGCTGCTTTCTTAAGAATAAACATAAAAATAAAGGCAAATGATAAAATAAAGGGTGAGTCATGAAAATTCTAGTTGAAATCATACTAGTCCAGGTCCATGCTTTTTGGACTAGTATGGAACTAGTATATTTCATACTAGTCCTTTTTTGGACTAGTATGGGGATTAGTTCATTTTATGGAAATCGCACTAGTCCCGGTTGAACTAGTATGGGACTAGTATTTTACAACTAGTGTAATTCTAGTATATCATGACTAGTAGATGACTGGTATGTTATGGTCGAAATATGACAATTGACACGACATCAACACGTAAAAAATGCCAGTTGCTTATATGGAAAAAGACAAAAGACCGACTAGTTGGGCCCGGTGCAGATTTTCAATATGGGTATGAAAGGAGAGGTGTTCATGATGGCATCAACGTATTGTAAGTTTTATTTCGATTTTCGATAAAAAAAAATTAGCTAAACTTTTCTTATTTGAATAACTAAATGCTACTCATACGCCGTGTATGACCTATAAAAAGTGCACTATATTCCAAGTTTCAAGATATACACAATAATGTTTGCTAGATATTGTTACGCAATCTACTAAAATACTTGTGAAATTCCTTGTAAAGAATCCTCTTGTCCTTGTAAAAATTCGAAAATTAAGATTTGGTACACAGCCCCTTACATATGCATAGAAAAAATATCAAAATTATGTGATTTTTAAAGCCTTAATGTAGTTTTTGCGAACTTATTATAAGTTGCCAGCTAAAACTTCAAGTAAAAATCGGCACGGGTTACCGCTATCCCAGAACAATATAACTTCGCATACATATTATTCATGCTGAAACGCACCGATATGGAATATATGCATAACAAAAGTCGAACTAGAATTTTTATCCATACACTTTTGGGGCGCTTTAATGTACATTAAAGCACATATATACTTATAATATATTTTGAAGGTCCGTTTTAGTACTTTGTTTGCATATTTCCCCTAACGAATTTAACCTATGGCAAACGACGTCATCAGCTCAATATCAACTTCGTTGTTTTCTTTTTTATTTTATTTTTTCTATTTCATTTTATTATTTTTTTATTTTATTTTAAGTATTTTTTATTATATATCATTTGGTTTAATTGAATTTATTTTAATTTAATTGAACTTAACTTCACTTTAATTTAATTCAACCTAATTAAATAGAAATTTAATTTAAATTTCAATAAAAGTAAAAGTAATTAGTTTAATTAAATTAAGTTTAATTTAATTTAGTTTTATTTAAATTAATTTTATTTTATTTTACCAAACCTTAATTTATTTTATTCATTTTATTTTTTTATTTTATTTATTTTATTTTATACTAGCAACCGGCTCCGGCTTCGCACGGAAAAATGTAAATTACATGGAATTCAGTACGGCAATAAGGCCATGAATTGAAAATACATTCATACATATTATTTTATTTTATTTTATTTTATTTTATTTTATTTTATTTTATTTTATTTTATTTTATTTTATTTTATTTTATTTTATTTTATTTTATTTTATTTTATTTTATTTTATTTTATTTTATTTTATTTTATTTTATTTTATTTTTTTATTTTATTTTATTTTATTTTATTTTATTTTATTTTATTTTATTTTATTTTATTTTATTTTATTTAAATTTGATTTCCTCAAAAAAATTAGTTTAGTTTACTTTGACTTAATTCAATTTTATTTTATTGTAGTTTGTATTAATTAATTAATTTAATAACAATAAAAATATTGTATTTCATTTTATTCTATGTATTTTTTTTTGTGTTTTTTATTTTATTTTATTATTTTTGTACTTTTTTTTCAAATTATGAAGAGATAATAAAATGCAGTACTAAAAGTTCTGAAGAAAGAAGGCATCTGTGGGTTTAAAAAAATCTCTTTTATCACACAAATTTAAAACGCAACATATAAATAGTAAGTATCTTACCTTGTCAGTTCAAATTTCATGTGGTTAGTTTTCCAGCTTATTATTTCCTTGTTAATCAAAGAATATTTTCCGTTTTCATATTTATTATTTGTGAGAGATAAGTCAAGGTATAATGCATCACTTTTTCGTCAGAAAATTGCACCAGTTTTTTTCACTCGATGCCTTGAGAGTATTGGTTTCCATACGCGCATACGTTTTTGAGAGTTAAACGGAATTTATTTGATATTTTTTTAAAATTATATATTGATTTTAATTTTGATAGCTTTGGGTTAAATTTTTTGAATTAAGTTTATTTTAGCAGCAAATATGTACATATTGAACAGACATTTTTACAGAGAGCTTGTCAAGCTTTTTTTCATCTATTATTTTATTATCGGTTCTATTTTTTAATTGTCAGTCTGTGTTATTGTTACTTAAGATAATTTAATATTTTATTGATTTTAGCTACGTTTAATTATTTTCACTTGTTTGTGTTTAATAATTTAGAATTTTTATTTGTATAATTTAATGTTTGCTGATAGAACTTCTAAGGGTTTTAAATTCGCTACTTTGTTTGGTCTGCATAGCTGCATATTAGACACAACATTTCAACATTTATAAAAGACAGTTAACTATATAAATTACTTATGAGATGTTTAGACACTTCTTCATTGTTTTTTTTTTTTTTTGTTTTGAAGATTACATTAGCATATCAAGTAACAGTAACAGTTAATTTTAGAAATATTTTTATACATATTTTGTAATTTCTTATGTTTATTTGAGCCACCATTTTTTTGCTTACTTAAAACTTTTATTTTTTTTATGATTTTATTATTATTATGTTTACTTTTTCAATATATTCACTTTAGTATTTATATGTATTGCTAACAACTTACTTTTGTTATTATTGTATAAATTACTTATTTAAAATTATTTTTATTTGCAGTAAAAAACGTTATTTATTTGTACAATAAACACATCGAACCCGCTGAACATCAACGTTGCGTATACGCCATGGTGTACCCTTCACGGCTTAAACACGCGTATTTAAACCACAATGAACTAACTATGATTTAGCTTGAATGAAATCTGCTTCCATGAAATCAATAAACTGCTTATTCATTGAAACATGGGTTAACTTAGAAACCGAGTTATTTTATTTGATCATGGTTTAACGAATTTATTTGGAAAATGCCTTTATGACTATTTATTTTGGTTGGTTTCTTGTTAAAAAATCAAAAATATTATTTTCAAACTTGTTTGGCATTTTATTTTATTTTTTTTTTTGGAGGCATTTGAGTTCTGTATCCACTGATTACTAATATGTTGTGGTTTTTCTCATTGGAAGTGTAATGATTGGCCACCGTTTTAATAAACAAAATTTAGTTTTGATTGCGACGATAATAAATTTGATTTGCAGAAATTTTCATGATGTATGGTTTTATGTTGAGTCATTTTCATTTATACGGTTTTTGTAGTTTTCGTTTATAGCCATTTCTGCCACAGAGCGCGCAATTCACTGGCAGTTACATTTTCATTGCAAACAATTGAGCGATGGATATTTATCTAAACTTCATAGAGAGGTATTTGTTTTAGTGATCTTTCATTTTTAAATATAAGTTAAAATCTTATGAGCTATAGACCGTGCTTATAATTCTTATTGAAAAATTATTAGCACGGTTTATAACTTCATAAAGGCTTAGAAATTTTGATGTGTAAACAGTTTTTTTTGCTATGAACTTATTTATTATACTACTTAAAAAAGATTCAGTTGGTATGGTAATGGTATGGTAATGGTATGGTAATGGTATGGTAATGGTATGGTAATGGTATGGTAATGGTATGGTAATGGTATGGTAATGGTATGGTAATGGTATGGTAATGGTATGGTAATGGTATGGTAATGGTATGGTAATGGTATGGTAATGGTATGGTAATGGTATGGTAATGGTATGGTAATGGTATGGTAATGGTATGGTAATGGTATGGTAATGGTATGGTAATGGTATGGTAATGGTATGGTAATGGTATGGTAATGGTATGGTAATGGTATGGTAATGGTATGGTAATGGTATGGTAATGGTATGGTAATGGTATGGTAATGGTATGGTAATGGTATGGTAATGGTATGGTAATGGTATGGTAATGGTATGGTAATGGTATGGTAATGGTATGGTAATGGTATGGTAATGGTATGGTAATGGTATGGTAATGGTATGGTAATGGTATGGTAATGGTATGGTAATGGTATGGTAATGGTATGGTAATGGTATGGTAATGGTATGGTAATGGTATGGTAATGGTATGGTAATGGTATGGTAATGGTATGGTAATGGTATGGTAATGGTATGGTAATGGTATGGTAATGGTATGGTAATGGTATGGTAATGGTATGGTAATGGTATGGTAATGGTATGGTAATGGTATGGTAATGGTATGGTAATGGTATGGTAATGGTATGGTAATGGTATGGTAATGGTATGGTAATGGTATTATGGTAATGGTATGGTAATGGTATGGTAATGGTATGGTAATGGTATGGTAATGGTATGGTAATGGTATGGTAATGGTATGGTAATGGTATGGTAATGGTATGGTAATGGTATGGTAATGGTATGGTAATGGTATGGTAATGGTATGGTAATGGTATGGTAATGGTATGGTAATGGTATGGTAATGGTATGGTAATGGTATGGTAATGGTATGGTAATGGTATGGTAATGGTATGGTAATGGTATGGTAATGGTATGGTAATGGTATGGTAATGGTATGGTAATGGTATGGTAATGGTATGGTAATGGTATGGTAATGGTATGGTAATGGTATGGGGTATGGTAATGGTATGGTAATGGTATGGTAATGGTATGGTAATGGTATGTTATGGTAATGGTATGGTAATGGTATGGTAATGGTATGGTAATGGTATGGTAATGGTATGGTAATGGTATGGTAATGGTATGGTAATTGGTATGGTAATGGTATGGTAATGGTATGGTAATGGTATGGTAATGGTATGGTAATGGTATGGTAATGGTATGGTAATGGTATGGTAATGGTATGGTAATGGTATGGTAATGGTATGGTAATGGGTAATGGTATGGTAATGGTATGGTAATGGTATGGTAATGGTATGGTAATGTGTATGGTAATGGTATGGTAATGGTATGGTAATGGTATGGTAATGGTATGGTAATGGTATGGTAATGGTATGGTAATGGTAATGGTAATGGTATGGTAATGGTATGGTAATGGTATGGTATTGGTAATGGTATGTAATGGTATGGTAATGGTATGGTAATGGTATGGTAATGGTATGGTAATGGTATGGTAATGGTATGGTAATGGTATGGTAATGGTATGGTAATGGTATGGTAATGGTATGGTAATGGTATGGTAATGGTATGGTAATGGTATGGTAATGGTATGGTAATGGTATGGTAATGGTATGGTAATGGTATGGTAATGGTATGGTAATGGTATGGTAATGGTATGGTAATGGTATGGTAATGGTATGGTAATGGTATGGTAATGTATGGTAATGGTATGGTAATGGTATGGTAATGGTATGGTAATGGTATGGTAATTAGGTAATGGTATGGTAATGGTATGGTAATGGTATGGTAATGGTATGGTAATGGTATGGTAATGGTATGGTAATGGTATGGTAATGGTATGGTAATGGTATGGTAATGGTATGGTAATGGTATGGTAATGGTATGGTAATGGTATGGTAATGGTATGGTAATGGTATGGTAATGGTATGGTAATGGTAGGTAATGGTATGGTAATGGTATGGTAATGGTATGGTAATGGTATGGTAATGGTATGGTACATGGTATGGTAATGGTATGGTAATGGTATGGTAATGGTATGGTAATGGTATGGTAATGGTATGGTAATGGTATGGTAATGGTATGGTAATGGTATGGTAATGTATGGTAATGGTATGGTAATGTATGGTAATGGTATGGTTAATGGTATGGTAATGGTATGGTAATGGTATGGTAATGGTATGGTAATGGTATGGTACATTATTAATGGTATGGTAATGGTATGGTAATGGTATATGGTATGTAATTATGGTAATGGTATGGTAATGGTATGGTATGGTATGGTAATGGTATGGTAATGGTATGGTAATGGTATGGTAATGGTATGGTAATGGTATGGTAATGGTATGGTAATGGTATGGTAATGGTATGGTAATGGTATGGTAATGGTAATGGTATGGTATGGTAATGGTATGGTAATGTATGGTAATGGTATGGTAATGGTATGGTAATGGTATGGTAATGGTATGGTAATGGTATGGTAATGGTAATGGTAATGGTATGGTAATGGTATGGTAATGGTATGGTAATGGTATGGTAATGGTATGGTAATGGTATGGTAATGGTATGGTAATGGTATGGTAATGGTATGGTAATGGTATGTACATGGTATGGTAATGGTATGGTAATGGTATGGTAATGGCTCCTCTTTGAAACTACTTTTGAGATGTGCCCGGGTCCACCCAGTAATTTCATGAACAAAAATGGAATAAAACAAAGCAATTGAACATGTTTACAAATCAATATTTACCGTTTCTCACGCTCACTTTTACACATGTCTGATGCGCTTGAATGCTTCTGTGTGTTTTTTTTTAATTTCCAGGGATCAATTTTATAATTTCCTTTCACACGCCACTATTGCTTTGCTTAAGATTAATGTTGACTGTTGATTTTTGTTTGTTATTATTGCTGACTTTTGGTCTTACATTTATTTCACTTTATTTTTACTAACATTTAATCATTTTTAAAAACATCAAAATGGTAATATTTTTATCAAAATCACTACAAACGTTCACAAAAACAAAGACGTATGTTGGTTTGTTTGTATAAGTTATGTTAAACATAACTTTTGTTATCTTAATTTTCTTGTTATTTTATTTGTTGTTATGCGTTTCTACCATTAAAATGTTCATGATTGACTTGATTTTTTTTCTCTCTTTAAATATCGATTTTTTTATTGCATTTGCTTTTTTAGTTTTAAATTTTTTTCCAAATAATAAAAAATTATGTTACTTTGCTTCACGTCACAGCCAATTTGTGTTTGTTCTGGCGATGGAACTGATGGTGCACGTTGATGGAGCATAAAACCGCGCATGATGAAATTTGCTGATGCTGATTTATTTCTTGAAAATGTTGTTTTAAATACGGCTGATGTAGATGTTGTTGCTGCTGTTGTTGATGATGTTGCTTATAGCGCTGCGTTAAAAATGGCTCTAGCAATGGTATGCTTTGCCCATCGATGGTGACTTTTATGATTTTCATAAACAATGCTATCTTTGTGGGCTTCTTTTTTTCTGTTTTGGCCAATAATAATATTTTATTGATTTTCTGTAACAACTAACAATTTGCTGAGTACCTTTGTTATCCATCTGGGAAATTACCGGGTCCCAGTTGTAGTTGATCTCATTTGGGCTCACCCATCGTCTGACCAACGACTATAATGATGACAATGAAAACCGCCAGCAGCACCATTATGCAACAAATGGCGACTCCAACCATAGCGCTGTTACTCATTAAACGGCTGCTTAGTAGAAGAATTGTCGAAGAAAGATCTTTATGCTGGAATGTGGCCTGAAGCGCCTTGAGAAATTTGTACAATAATTTAGGTTTAAGGATGTTTTAAAGTTGGAATATCACTTCTCTGATAATGGATACTACACTTCTTTTTGTGTTAGCCAAATCGGATAGAACTATATTTTTTTTTTTTAATTTTTGAGCTATGGTGTTTTATAATAAAGACAGTAGCACAGTAACAGTAATTAGAAGTAAACGTCTACTGCTCGGTTTTTGGTATTTTAAGTTGTAATTGAAATAGTAATGTTGGCTTCTGTCTGCGGTTTCAAATTTTTTGTGAGCTCCTTTTTCACTACGGGTGTGAGTGAGTGTAGCAAACGAAATCGGATTAAGTAAATCTCATTTGTAGAATTGTTCAAAATACAGTGCGCCGAAAATAGTGCTAGTTTTTATACATATTTGTTTCACTCTTAATTAAGTAAACAAGTTTGGTGTTTTTTTGTATGAAAGCTTTTTGCTAGCTGATAATTTTGTTGCTGGTGTTGTTGTTATTTGTTCAAGTTTTTTGGGTTTC
>CAXKVI010000001.1:40177058-40182058 GCA_964058755.1 Campiglossa producta
GTAATGGTATGGTAATGTATGGTAATGGTATGGTAATGGTATGGTAATGGTATGGTAATGGTATGGTAATGGTATGGTAATGGTATGGTAATGGTATGGTAATGGTATGGTAATGGTATGGTAATGGTATGGTAATGGTATGATAATGGTATGGTAATGGTATGGTAATGGTATGGTAATGTATGGTAATGGTATGGTAATGGTATGGTAATGGTATGGTAATGGTATGGTAATGGTATGGTAATGGTATGGTAATGGTATGGTAATGGTATGGTAATGGTATGGTAATGGTATGGTAATGGTATGGTAATGGTATGGTAATGGTATGGTAATGGTATGGTAATGGTATGGTAATGGTATGGTAATGGTATGGTAATGGTATGGTAATGGTATGGTAATGGTATGGTAATGGTATGGTAATGGTATGGTAATGGTATGGTAATGGTATGGTAATGGTATGGTAATGGTATGGTAATGGTATGGTAATGGTATGGTAATGGTATGGTAATGGTATGGTAATGGTATGGTAATGGTATGGTAATGGTATGGTAATGGTATGGTAATGGTATGGTAATGGTATGGTAATGGTATGGTAATGGTATGGTAATGGTATGGTAATGGTATGGTAATGGTATGGTAATGGTATGGTAATGGTATGGTAATGGTATGGTAATGGTATGGTAATGGTATGGTAATGGTATGGTAATGGTATGGTAATGGTATGGTAATGGTATGGTAATGGTATGGTAATGGTATGGTAATGGTATGGTAATGGTATGGTAATGGTATGGTAATGGTATGGTAATGGTATGGTAATGGTATGGTAATGGTATGGTAATGGTATGGTAATGGTATGGTAATGGTATGGTAATGGTATGGTAATGGTATGGTAATGGTATGGTAATGGTATGGTAATGGTATGGTAATGGTATGGTAATGGTATGGTAATGGTATGGTAATGGTATGGTAATGGTATGGTAATGGTATGGTAATGGTATGGTAATGGTATGGTAATGGTATGGTAATGGTATGGTAATGGTATGGTAATGGTATGGTAATGGTATGGTAATGGTATGGTAATGGTATGGTAATGGTATGGTAATGGTATGGTAATGGTATGGTAATGGTATGGTAATGGTATGGTAATGGTATGGTAATGGTATGTAATGGTATGGTAATGGTATGGTAATGGTATGGTAATGGTATGGTAATGGTATGGTAATGGTATGGTAATGGTATGGTAATGGTATGGTAATGGTATGGTAATGGTATGGTAATGGTATGGTAATGGTATGGTAATGGTATGTAATGGTATGGTAATGGTATGGTAATGGTATGGTAATGGTATGGTAATGTATGGTAATGGTATGGTAATGGTATGGTAATGGTATGGTAATGGTATGGTAATGGTATGGTAATGGTATGGTAATGGTATGGTAATGGTATGGTAATGGTATGGTAATGGTATGGTAATGGTATGGTAATGGTATGGTAATGGTATGGTAATGGTATGGTAATGGTATGGTAATGGTATGGTAATGGTATGGTAATGGTATGGTAATGGTATGGTAATGGTATGGTAATGGTATGGTAATGGTATGGTAATGGTATGGTAATGGTATGGTAATGGTATGGTAATGGTATGGTAATGGTATGGTAATGGTATGGTAATGGTATGGTAATGGTATGGTAATGGTATGGTAATGGTATGGTAATGGTATGGTAATGGTATGGTAATGGTATGGTAATGGTATGGTAATGGTATGGTAATGGTATGGTAATGGTATGGTAATGGTATGGTAATGGTATGGTAATGGTATGGTAATGGTATGGTAATGGTATGGTAATGGTATGGTAATGGTATGGTAATGGTATGGTAATGGTATGGTAATGGTATGGTAATGGTATGGTAATGGTATGGTAATGGTATGGTAATGGTATGGTAATGGTATGGTAATGGTATGGTAATGGTATGGTAATGGTATGGTAATGGTATGGTAATGGTATGGTAATGGTATGGTAATGGTATGGTAATGGTATGGTAATGGTATGGTAATGGTATGGTAATGGTATGGTAATGGTATGGTAATGGTATGGTAATGGTATGGTAATGGTATGGTATGTATGGTAATGGTATGGTAATGGTATGGTAATGGTATGGTAATGGTATGGTAATGGTATGGTAATGGTATGGTAATGGTATGGTAATGGTATGGTAATGGTATGGTAATGGTATGGTAATGGTATGGTAATGGTATGGTAATGGTATGGTAATGGTATGGTAATGGTATGGTAATGGTATGGTAATGGTAATGGTAGGTAATGGTATGGTAATGGTATGGTAATGGTATGGTAATGGTATGGTAATGGTATGGTAATGGTATGGTAATGGTATGGTAATGGTATGGTAATGGTATGGTAATGGTATGGTAATGGTATGGTAATGGTATGGTAATGGTATGGTAATGGTATGGTATGGTAATGGTATGGTAATGGTATGGTAATGGTATGGTAATGGTATGGTAATGGTATGGTAATGGTATGGTAATGGTATGGTAATGGTATGGTAATGGTATGGTAATGGTATGGTTAATGGTATGGTAATGATATGGTAATAATGGTATGGTAATGGTATGGTAATGGTATGGTAATGGTATGGTAATGGTATGGTAATGGTATGGTAATGGTATGGTAATGGTATGGTAATGGTATGGTAATGGTATGGTAATGGTATGGTAATGGTATGGTAATGGTATGGTAATGGTATGGTAATGGTATGGTAATGGTATGGTAATGGTATGGTAATGGTATGGTAATGGTATGGTAATGGTATGGTAATGGTATGGTAATGGTATGGTAATGGTATGGTAATGGTATGGTAATGGTATGGTAATGGTATGGTAATGGTATGGTAATGGTATGGTAATGGTATGGTAATGGTATGGTAATGGTATGGTAATGGTATGGTAATGGTATGGTAATGGTATGGTAATGGTATGGTAATGGTATGGTAATGGTATGGTAATGGTATGGTAATGGTATGGTAATGGTATGGTAATGGTATGGTAATGGTATGGTAATGGTATGGTAATGGTATGGTAATGGTATGGTAATGGTATGGTAATGGTATGGTAATGGTATGGTAATGGTATGGTAATGGTATGGTAATGGTATGGTAATGGTATGGTAATGGTATGGTAATGGTATGGTTATGTTATGAGTAGTTTGAGAACTCCTCTTTGAAACTACTTTTGAGATGTGCACGGGTCCACCCACTAATTTCAAATATGAACAAAAATGGAATAAAACAAAGCAATTGAACATGTTTACACATCAATATTTACCGTTTCTCACGCTCACTTTTACACATGTTTGATGCGTTTGAATGCTTCTGTGTGTTTTTTTTTTAATTTCCAGGGATCAATTTTATAATTTCCTTTCACACACCACTATTGCTTTGCTTAAGATTAATGTTGACTGTTGATTTTTGTTTGTTGTTATTGCTGACTTTTGGTCTTACATTTATTTCACTTTATTTTTACTAACATTTAATCATTTTTAAAAACATCAAAATGGTAATATTTTTATCAAAATCACTACAAACGTTCACAAAAACAAAGACGTGTGTTGGTTTGTTTGTATAAACTATGTTAAACATAACTTTTGTTATCTTAATTTTCTTGTTATTTTATTTGTTGTTATGCGTTTCTACCATTAAAATGTTCATGATTGACTTGATTTTTTTTCTCTCTTTAAATATCGATTTTTTTATTGCATTTGCTTTTTTAGTTTTAAATTTTTTTCCAAATAATAAAAAATTATGTTACTTTGCTTCACGTCACAGCCAATTTGTGTTTGTTCTGGCGATGGAACTGATGGTGCACGTTGATGGAGCATAAAACCGCGCATGATGAAATTTGCTGATGCTGATTTATTTGTTGAAAATGTTGTTTTAAATACGGCTGATGTAGATGTTGTTGCTTATAGCGCTGCGTTAAAAATGGCTCTAGCAATGGTATGCTTTGCCCATTGATGGTGACTTTTATGATTTTCATAAACAATGCTATCTTTGTGGGCTTCTTTTTTTCTGTTTTGGCCAATAATAATATTTTATTGATTTTCTGTGACAACTAACAATTTGCTGAGTACCTTTGTTATCCATCTGGGAAATTACCGGGTCCCAGTTGTAGTTGATCTCATTTGGGCTCACCCATCGTCTGACCAACGACTATAATGATGACAATAAAAACCGCCAGCAGCACCATTATGCAACAAATGGCGACTCCAACCATAGCGCTGTTACTCATTAAACGGCTGCTTAGTAGAAGAATTGTCGAAGAAAGATCTTTATGCTGGAATGTGGCCTGAAGCGCCTTGAGAAACTTTGTACAATAATTTAGGTTTAAGGATGTTTTAAAGTTGGAATATCACTTCTCTGATAATGGATACTACACTTCTTTTTGTGTTAGCCTAATCGGATAGAACTATAATTTTTTTTTTTTTAATTTTTGAGCTATGCTGTTTTATACTAAAGACAGTAGCACAGTAACAGTAATTAGAAGTAAACGTCTACTGCTCGGTTTTTGGTATTTTAAGTTGTAATTGAAATAGTAATGTTGGCTTCTGTCTGCGGTTTCAAATTTTTTGTGAGCTCCTTTTTCACTACGGGTGTGAGTGAGTGTAGCAAACGAAATCGGATTAAGTAAATCTCATTTGTCGAATTGTTCAAAATACAGTGTGCCAAAAATAGTGCTAGTTTTTATACATATTTGTTTCACTCTTAATTAAGTAATCTAGTTTGGTGTTTTTTTGTATGAAAGCTTTTTGCTAGCTGATAATTTTGTTGCTGGTGTTGTTGTTATTTGTTCAAGGTTTTTGGGTTTCCAGAAAAACACTCCGCATAGAAAGTTTTTTTTTTCGTTTTGATTAGCATACAAATTTTAATTTATTTCCACTGTTGTGTTCACCTGTCACATAAACATGTAAAAACTATTTGCTTG
>CAXKVI010000001.1:40184558-40212201 GCA_964058755.1 Campiglossa producta
TTTGTTTTATTTTATTTCATATTATCTTTTTGGTTTTTTATTATTTTTTATTTTTTATTGTTTTATTTATTATTTAAGTTTGTTTTATTTTGATTTGTTTGATTTTATTTGGTTTGTTGTTTTTTTTTGTTATATCCTTAAATTAAACTTAATTTCACTTATTTTATTTTATTGTTTTATTTTTATTTTTACTATCTTATTTCACTTAACTTCAATTTATTTATTTTATCTGGTTTGACTTTATTTTGTTTTATTTTAATGAAATTTATTTTATTTTGTGTTTTATTTTTATTTATTTATTTTTTTGCTATATTATTTTATTTCGTTTTATTTTTTTATTTTTTTTTTTTGTTTTTTTTATTTAATTTTGTTTTATCTCATTTTTTTTTTCTTATTTTATTGTATTATATTTTATTATTATTTTTTTTTATTTGTCATATTTTATTTTATTTTGTTTGTATTTCATTTTATTTATTTTATTTAGTTTTATTTTCTTTTTAATTCATTTAATTTTTTTTTATTTTTTTACTTTATTTATTTTATAATTGTATTCTATTGTGTTGGGACTACAAACATTTTTGAAATTTCCGTTTCTGCAGAAAGTAAATATTTATTCAGCAGACACCGCCATGCCACTTAACACAGCATTGACTATTCCAAGTCATGACAATAAGTTCAATTTGTTGTAAACGCTGTATATGCGAAAGACACGCAGGCGACATAGCATGTGGAATTTTGAAGCTAAAATAGCTTTTGCGATTCAGAAATACTTGGACAAAGCATGTGTGTATGTGTCTGTGTTTTTGTGTTTGAGTATGTGGCCAAAATAGCAAAGACATCATTTTTGGTTTTTCACGTCTACTTAAGTCAGCGTTTGCGATAACACCCATATAAATCAAACAAGTATGTGTGTATGTTATTCACTAGCCAATGCGTGATAAAATATATGTAGCTGAGCCAAAATTTAAGTGCTATCAAATACAGAAAGCAAATATCTCAAGAATGTCCGAACAAGATAAAGCTCTAGTATAGAGGTATGCTACTCTACTGGCAGTTATGTGAATGTACTTAGATAAGCACTTGACAATGCTGTCGCATAAAGATGTATTTCATTTAATTGTTGATTTATAGCGACAAAGCAATAAAATCACATGCATGCAGGTATAAAGAAACTTGTAAGTATGTATGTACATATATGTATTTGTAGTTATACTTAACCTTTTGATAGTATTTTATTTTATTTTAATGTATTAAAATTATTTTGTATACTTTATTTTTTTTTTCTTTTTTTGTTGTTTGTTTTATTAAATTTTTTTATTATTAATATTTTTTTACTATTATTAATATTTATTATTTTATTTTATTTTATATTTTTTTTTATTTTATTAAATTTTTTTTATTTAGCTTTTTTTATTTCTTTTTATTTTTTTTATTTTGCTTTTTTTTGTTTATTTTAATAAATTTTTTTATTCTACTTTATTTTATATTATTTAATTTTTTTACTATTATTAATATTTATTATGTATTTTATTTTATTTTATATTTTTTTTTTTTTTTTATTAAATTTTTTTTATTTAGTTTTTTTATTTCTTTTTATTTTGCTTTTTTTTTTGTTTATTTTAATAAATTTTTTTATTCTACTTTATTTTATATTATTTAATTTTCTTTTTTGTGTATTTTTTTTTATTCTATTTTATTGTATTAGATTTTTTACTTGATTTGATTTTAATTTATTTTAATTTATCTTTTCTTTTTTTTAATTTTCATTTCATTTTTCTTTTCATATTTCTTCTTAGTCCATTTGTATTATCTTTTTGTTTTTTTGTGATTCCGATTGGCCTGGCCTATCGATTCATATATGTAAGTCTGTATGTACTTTTCTTTCATACCCTTTCATATCCTAACCATAAAAATATTTATAAGATGTCTGCCAGCCGAGAGTTAAACTACAACACTTACACGAAGAGGTGTGCAAATATAATTAATAGCCACTTCTGCCTGTTGGTCAGTATTTCAAATAAATATTGAGCAAAGCACACTATCAAATGCTTTATAGTTTGTGGTTGAAGTACTATAGGCTAACGTTATTTGATAGCTTGGGTTGTTCTGCTGTCGAATACAACACAAAATGGCATGCTGATATTGCAAACATTGCGAAACATTTACAGAATTTATGAAGACATTCGGCTGGCTGTAGTGATGGTATTTTCAAGGTTCATTATGATTTGTAATGCTGTTAAATGAACTGACTACAATTGACTATGAGGCTGTCTGTACAAATAGAAGATTTGTTAGGTTGTCATAATCACCTAACTGTGTTTAACTCATAACACTGCAAACATTTGTACATATATTAATAGGACGCGAGAAGTATACTATGCTCAACAAATAACACAGAGTCGGTTGGTTAATGCTTGTGTGACATCGGAATTAAAAGGAAAATAATCAAGCCTAACCTCTTTTTTATTATTTTTTCCATTTTCGTTAATCATGATTAAATTTTTCTATGCAATTTATAATACTTTTTCTTAATTTCTTAGCTAAGAAATTAAATGTTTAAGCTGTTGAGGCACGTTTCACCTTTTCGATCAGCGAACCGTAAGAAAATCCGTACTTTTAAGCGCGCTTAACCCACCATGAACTTCGTGCATTGTCCTCAAAATGTGAAATTAAGTTCAACATTTTCCAAATAAATTTTTAAGTACTGCACCATTTTTCACAATAGCTACCCCGAAAATTTTGCAAGTACACACAAACATTCACACACACATATATGTATGTACATACATACAAAAATTACGTAGCACAGCATTCACAAGGAAGAACTTATAGTTTGCCAAGCACAATGTCAAAAGTCAAATGTGCATTAAAATAATTGCACTTGTTTAGTTGCAAACTGAATGGAATTGTTGTTGGTAGGTAAGTAGATATGTGCAAAAGAAATTACATTTATACCTGCACATAAAGCAATGAAGCAAGATATTACAGCAATGAAACCCTTACCACCATTATTTGATGGCACACCACGGCGTATACGCAACATTTTCGCTTGCGCTCACTCAATGGCAATGTCAACAGATGACGGCCACGGCTGTAGCAACAGCTGCAGCTGTTACTAACTAAATACTGTTGCTATTATCGCCTTGCTATATTTTAAAAATAGTTTTTTTTTAATTTCTCTCTACATTTTAACGAAGATGCGAGACAGACGGTGATGAGATGCGAGGTACAATTTACTAACTACTACAGTAAAAAGTGGAAAAAGTTTTAAAAGTGAATGAATGAAGTGAAAAACACGCAAAAGCGTTTTTCACGTTTTTCTAACAAGTTTCGCAGTCAAGGTTTCTCTACACTGCAAGGGTATGGATGTATGAAGGTATTCGCACAAGAATTGTTTTTTTTTTTCTTCTTTCTCTCACCATCATAGTTTTAGTTTTTAGTTTTCAAATATTATTCCAGCGCATACACTTCAGGCTCTTGTTCAGAGCGTTTAAGTAATTATATTCAACAATGAAATTTACCAACTTACTTTTCACATGAAAATCGCACAGCCTTTGTGGCGTGGGTATTTAGTTGATTTGATTTTTTTTTTTTTTGTTTAATCTAAAAACAACTTTTGTGGCGAGTATCATTAAATTCTTCATATTTCAATTATTTTTGGATGCGGCAAAGGTTAACTTTTATAATTCTTCTACAATACCCAAATAGTTGCAGCAACTCAATGTATGCAGTATTTAAATAGAAAACTATAGTACAACCCTCGTTCGGACATGTTCTAAGCCCTTATGCCATTTAATTTTAGTTTTTATTTTTTGCTTATGGAATTCTAATTTGGTAAAAGTACAAAATTTTTTAAAATATTTTGTATCAAAAAACCAAAAATGCCATTTTGTAGCCCGTTCAATTCTAGTCTAACAAAGTGTAAGTTTTAAGTATGTATCTCAATGTTTTGGCTATGCTGCGCAGTGCGCACTTTTTCCATATATCCCAAAATCAACATTTTTAGTTCTATGGAAAAAATGTCGGATGCCCTCAAAAAAAATTTTTTAACAATTAAAGGAGATTTTTGAGATACTTAAAACTTACACTTTTTAGACTAAATTGCACGGGCTACATATCCATAACCATCCAATATTTATACGCGACCCTTAGTGTAATTTTCTTTTTTTTTTACATAGCAGATCACTTTCACCAAATTTCATTCAAATAGAAGGGATGCAACTTTTGAATTGAAGTTTCAAACACATTTTACTTTATGGCTCTAGCTTTATCCGTTGCTAGGAAATTTGATTGTTGGAAAATTTTTCCCAAAATACCCCATAGCGCGCCACTTAGCGTAATTGTTTGGATCAAATATTGCATTGCATAGATAGGTGGCGCGTGGGTCGCTATATTTTCAAAAATCGCATTTATGGTCCGATTTGGCAGAAATTCGGAACATGTGCTACTACCATGAAAATAAATATTTTCCTAAAAAAAATCGGCTAGCTGGAGCTGAGTCGGGGTAATTAAAACTGAAAATCCAATCGTTGTTTTCGCTTTTCAACCAGCTTCCCGTTGAGGTAGGATCTTCAAATTTACATCATCGTTTAGTTTTCTACCCCAACGCAATATAACAAAAAATAATACCGTTGAGCTGGGGATTTGAAATTTTCGCCATCGTTCAAGCTTCGCTGACAATGCATTATACGAACAAATACGAAAATATTGCTTTATTTAGAAAAGTTTCAATTATCGTCTCCTATCTTAAGTTATTGCTATTTGAATATGTATCATAAGCACAGTTTTGCTTTCGCGCCATCTATATGTCAATTCCACTGAAATTTCGAATATCCGCGTTTCACTTATTCGAAATGAGTTTGAAAACGCTGCTTACATTTAGGCGCAGTCGTCGTTAAAGTTGCTTAAATCCGGTTCGTAAAATTGCAATTATAATAAAAAAGTGGTTTTTAAACGTGACACAGAATATCCGATTACAATCTTAGAAAATTTTCATAAACTCAAAACTAAAAGTTATAAAATAAAAAATAGAACAAAAAGAAGAATCTAGGCAGAGGAGAAATTATTTTGCAGGTTTTAGTTTATTTTAAAAACATTTTAAATTAAACATATTTTTTTATTCTATTTTTTATTTCATTTTACATTATTTCGATCAGTGCATGATCTAGCGGAATTTTGAGTACCTACTCTCCTTACGTGTTTATTTACATATGTGACAAGTTTTAATAATCTAGCTCACCGGGAAGTTACATCAATATGAGTCGAAAAATTCAAAATTTTATACCTACCGGTTTAAAGTGTCTAACTGAACTTGCATTTTTGTTGCACTTACTATACATAGAGCATTTTGCCAACTATATAGGTATTCTATGCTGCTTATACTAAGTCATGTGGTCATAAACAATTGTTTCAATTAATAGCAACACATATCTTATGCTGTGGACACACACACGGAGATTATCTCCAATAAATTTTTTTTAATCAGATCCAAATTTTACCCTGACACACACAAAATTGAAGATTAACAATCGGCGCAATCTAGTGCTTTGGTTGTAGTTTAAAACTAGATGTCGCTGAGGATTGTTTGTTTTTTGGTAACTCGAGTGTCCAGTAGCGGTAAGCTCGTAATTTTGGTAGTTGTCCATGCTATTTTTGTTTATTTATCGATGACAGTAGCGGCCAAACCGTTAGCTCGTTTTCTGAAATCTGCTCAAACCTTCTTCATTTTTTGGGAGTTATAATGAAGATTATGCTCAAGTTAACTCCCAATTCGGAGTTAATTCGGAATTTGCGCTAATGTATTAGCCGTATTAGATAAAATGTATATATTCGAGCTTCATTCATTAATAGTAATAATTTTACACTGTACATCGGTCTCAAATCATTTTTTGAGTCGGTATTATTCCAACCCAAATAGCTGGCTATGGCCTACGATATGATAAATTTTTGGTCTTCTTATTTAGAAAAAGCGGATTTTACTTCCTGGTTGACATTCGAACCCAATTCTGTCGAGAGCACTTGTGTTGCTAATTAGCCCGTAGCACAGTGTTATTCCTATATCTCAAATGTTATTCTCATTTCGTGTGATTCAATTAAAAGTGGTGAACAAAATTATACAAAAGAAAATAATTGAAAAACGATATATAACTAAGTATGAATGTAAATATTTAGATTAGTTATTGTACTTCAAAGCATATTGTGTACATTTGAATATATTCTTATGAAAATGAGTTCAAAAAATATAAACATGCATGAGCCTTCATAAAATCCTTTTTATTATATGCAATACAAAACAGGCGGTATACATGTGTCTCTACATCGACATATTCATACATATTCAGTATCACCTACAGATATACCAATTCGTGAGGTAATCAATTTAAAGTGAATAGTTGACTAATAAAATTTTGTATCCAATCATTTGCGCTAACTGTCAATGTCATCCACCCACATTCATTGCATAGTGCTACTATAACACTTATACAAACTTGCTTATTGAAGGAATGGTGACGTTCTATTTTTTAATATGGGTAATCGAATGAAGCTGTAACGAATGATGCTGCTCGGCCATCTGGCAGTTGATACTGCAACTGATGACGCAATAAAGAAACGTTCCATCTCTCCATCCATTTGGCTCTAAGCCATAAAACAAACGGCAGCACCCTGTCAGAATTCCAAAAGCTTCAAATGAGCAAGTGGGTGGGATTGGCAACAACAAAGTGGCATTAAATGGAATAGGTTTTTTTCTGAAACTACGCAATAGCGGTGCATTTAATATTATTCATTTATTGCCTTTTTTGTTTGAGTGTTGAGATTTATTTACAAGACAAAGTTTATAGAAATACGCTCACTTTCAACATATCTTTGTTGTTTGTTGGTACGCTGGGAAATTGATAAAAAATATGGCACTTTGTGTGTATGATACCTATTTATTTTTTTACTACTTTTATATAAGTCCAATTTAATATGTCACAATATTTCACTGTTTTTTCACCGCCCAGCATTATATTTCAGGTCGCGACTTCACTAATTCTATGGAACACACACGGAGATTATGTCCAATAAATCTTCTTTAATCAGATCCAAATTTTACCCCGACACACACAAAATTGAAGATTAACAATAGGCGCCATCTAGTGCTTTGGTTGTGTTACTTGCGGTTTAGAACTAGATGTCGCTGAGGATTGTTTATTTTTTGGTGACTTTAGTCTCTAGTAGCGGTAAAATCGTAGTTTTGGTAGTTGTCCTTGCTATTTTTGTTTATTTATCTTCTTCATTTTTGGGAGCTTATAATGAAGATTATGCTCAAGTTAACTCTCAAATACACAGTATGCTCCGAGGAGTAGGGGGTGAATAAGTGGTTAGGACCGAGAGGAGAATAGCATTCCGGGCAAACATTTGGCATTTCGGGGTTCAGTGTGTCTTAGTAAGAGCTTCGCCCATTAACTTGAAGTTACCAAGATCGGAATTGAACGAGAGTGTCTCTGTTCTCTCTCTGGAGATCGCATTTCTCTGAAAGAATAGTTTGTGCTTGTTGTAGCAGGACGACATTCGAACAATGTAAAAAGCCCTTTAGAGCACAAAAAATGTTTCGCTGACAAGACTCTTCATGAGGATAAAAAAACTCGTTCATTGCTCAAACGCTCGTTGCTCAACTGCTCAAATTTCGAGCTTTTGAACTCGGAAGCTACCAAAAATAACAGGTACACGATAACTTGAGTAAAAATTGAGATATTTGCATAAAATTTAGTATACAGGTTACTTTCTCGGATGATAACCACGCCCCCTTTTTTGGGAGGCATTTTTGAAAATTCGACTGGTCGTAACTTTTAAACTGATTACGGTAAAACGATGACATTTGGCACAAAGCATACTAGTATCGTTGGGAGTATACCTGATGAAACTGGATAAAATCGCCCTTCAACCACGCCCACTTTCGGTATCGAAAATTTCGAAAATGACCTATTTCTTTTAAACTTTTAGGTAAATCCTCCTGGGGCCTATATCATTGTTATCCCGTTCTGAAAACTACTTCTGGATATTTAATGTTCGGTTCGCCCGAACTTAGACTTCCTTTCTTGTTTTTATCATACATTTAACTGTAAAAATAAGTATTGCAGTCGTAGCAATACAACAAACAATTCCAAGGGGAAAATGCTCGCCTATCTACAAAAACTTTTTGAATGCTAAATTTTTAATGCATATTTTTTAAACGAAGTGACTATTCAAAATAAACTGGTTAACTGGTGGGTTTATAAACTAAAAAATGCTATCCAAACACAAATATGCATAAAGAAATGTTGGAGGTCATACATTATACAAACGCATATTTGTGGTTATATCTACATTCGTATATACTACCTATCTGTATATGTGTGCAGCTGTTATTTGCACTCAAATCATAAATAAACACCCTGCAGCGAAAGCAACTAAGTGAAAACTACTTTACAACTAGTTGGTGCACCAGGCCCGTTAGTGTTTCGTCTTTTTTTCATATAAGCAACTGGTATTTTTTACGTGTTGATGTCCTACGAAATGTCAATTGTCAGATTTCGACCAGAACATACCAGTCATCTACTAGTCATTATATACTAGAATTATACTAGTTGTAAAATACCAGTCCCATACTAAATCAACCTGGACTAGTATGATTTCCATAAAATAAACTAGTCCTCATACTAGTCCAAAAGGGACTAGTATTAAATATATCAGTCACATACTAGTCCAAAAGCATTGAAGCTGGATTTATTTTGGCACTTGCCTTTATTTTCATGTTTATTCTTAAGAAAGCAGCGACTATTTGTATTTACCCTATCACGAATAAGCATCTGTAAATTATAAGAGAAAAAAAGAAGCAAACGAAAGGAATGAATTTTGTACTCTTTAACTGGTATTGGAAAAATTTAGTTGTATACTAGTATTTTTCTGACTAGTTTGAGGTTTCCATGCAGGGTATATTTTAATATGTAAAGTTACACACTTTTCCTTATAGGTATGTACATATATGTATGTATATGGAAGGGAACGGATATATACCTACATATACGAATTATTTGTAATAATTTCCGCTTTTAAGTATATTTCGGGGTAAACGCAAACCAAGCGAAAGCAAATTAACAGCCGAAAACGCAACAAAAGAAAAATAAAAAAAAACTACAATTACCATTTTTTGGCTGTGCTTAAAGCTACATTAAAATGTTTAATATCTTAATATGTATGTATTAGGGTGGCCGGAAAGAATCGAATGGTATACATAATATAAATACATTTCTGACTAGGATATCAAAAAATGTAGTATAATTACCAAAAATTAGTTTTTTAAATAAAAATGAAGGGGTGTCTTAGCGACGTTTTTTCATTTTCGTGAACCATCTCTGTAAATATATATATCTTCTCAACCATAATTCGAATGGATTTTTTTGGCCCACCCTGGTATCTATGTTCTTATGAGTAGTGTAAGGTATAAAGTTAATTTTGCTCTTAAATAATAAGAAGAAAAATGTATCGAATTTACCAAAACTTTCAGTGAGTTGATATAAGAATAACCATTAAGCCCAAACGAGAACAGTGAGGAGGCTCGAGTACTTGCAACATTGTTTAAATGAGATTGAAATGACTCAAACGCGGGAAAAAGTCCAATCACAATAAATTCTTTGAATACTCTTAAAACCAAACAAACAATTTTCATAATCCATCTAATATTTCACCCAGGCCTGCATAATAACGTTATTTTTATCAAAAAAAAAAAAAAAATATTTTGTTTTCAATTCCCCTACAAGACGGGCTGATATTTTTACTAACACACTTACACTCTAAATTATCAATTCTGATGACGTTTTGACGAAAACTCTGACAATTGTCATTTATTGTCATAGCTGACTGTCAAATGAGGATAAAATGATTATAGCATATGATGCATTTTCAAGTTCTTTCAAAACTTATAAATTGTAAATTAAAATATTTTTGTTTTCAAATTGAAATAGAAAAGAAGCGGTAAAATAAATTTGGCTGCAACAAAGGAAGATAAGTATAAAAAATTAACCAAATTAATTTAATTAAAGTAAATTAAATTTTGGATTTGTTATGTAGGAGTTTTCTGCAAAACGAAGTGCAAACGTGTTGCAGTTAATAGATGAAAGAATGTACAAGGAAAATTTGATAAAACGACTTGGAACTATTTTTGATTTGCCATTACCCCCGTGATTGGATGATGGGGGCAAGGGTGGGGAGGTAGCCGGTAACGGCCAGATGAGCTTTAGCGCAGTTTAGAGCAGTGATCCAAAGACCCCCTGTGGCCTTTTCGAAATCGTGTACGCGTACGTTGGATGTGTTTTGTTTGCTGTATGTTATTTATTTGTATGCAATTTTGTGAAATAATAACACTTTTATCAGCCATTTTATTTGATTTTAAAAAATAAATATTTTAGTAAAAAAAATGTAAACATCATTTTAATATCAGTTTTGCCAGGTATGACAGTTGTCAGTTGTGACATCATTATGACATCATCATTGATGCAAAAATAGAGTCAGACAGATATTTGCTTAACCGAAATTAGTGGTGTGTTAGAGGGAGACAAAAACACACACGGAAACAGTTGTTGACACTTTTTCTAATTCCTCGTGTGAAATGATTGAAGCGATGATAGTTTAGCTGACAGCAATGACAATCAAATGTTGGATCAAATGATTGTCATCTGTCTTGTAGGGTCGTTATTCAAAAGTTTAAACGTTTTTAGATCAACGAAAAGCTTTTCATTTCATTGAAATCAAAATCAAAATCTCAAAAATTTTGTTTATTTTGATTGTTTGAGTTAGAGTATATTTTTCCATACAAAAAATGCTCAAAAAATACTCAAGCTTCGAAATATCAAATAGAAACGAAAATTCTTGATTTTGTTTTTAATGCTAGCAAAATCGAAATTTTTAAAATATTTTTTTTTTGATAACGTTACTTTCAAAAAAATTTTGTTTATTTAGTTGTGCAGCCTTGCTTTCACCTTTCCCGATTTTTGAGTTTGAGCTCAGTTTCGCGATAATAGCCCACAGTACATGGCTTTACACTTTGCAGTGCAACTTAACGATGAAAGGTGATCTCAAAAGTTGATTGTCAGTGTTGCGAAAAGGGTGCCGTTAGCAACAGCTTATCTTCATCCACATCACACTACATCTACTAAATTCAGGTAGAGAAGTACCTGCCTTTTCCACGTGCTTCAAAAACTGATTAATATTCCAATTTAATATTCATGTAAATGCATATTTTAATAGAAAAACAACACCGTTTGTTTAATGTCGCCTAAGAATTTTATATACTAATACTAAACGATTTTTGCATATTTTGTTTTTTAATTCTTAACACGTACTGACTTTTATGTAGCCATTTCCCAGAAGATGAATACAAATTGAGAAAAATAAGACAGCATAAAATAAATTCTCCCCAAAGCGAACCGCCTTACTACCCCTTTTCAAACTCAAAGTCACTATCAGCAGTTGTGATTTTTTTTTTTTGTCAACCCCAAATGTTACCACTTTAATCAGCTACACATTTTGGATAAGACCCACATACTTACATTCACTTATATTTGCTTAAATAATCGCAATCAACATACTTATTATACTAAATTTTTTGTTTTGGGATAAAAAAAGGTTTGATATCCCTTTTTGGCTTTTAAATAATTGAAACATTTTCCAGCAAACTCGGTATTTCAGGTGAATTCAGGCATCATCTACGTCATGTACTTTTGAGGTATATTATGGAATGATGGATGATATCTGCTTTTGTTTGTTAGAAAGAATTTGTTGGGGAAGATGGATTTCCTCATAGAGTAACATATATTATTTCACACAATAGATCGTACTAATGGTCGCGGTGTAATAAGGCTTTATAATAATAACATATAATATTCGTCGATATTAGTATTACCCTCTTGTGGAAAATTTACCTTATTCAAGCCTCAACCAATTACTTGCGAATATATTCATTCAAACTAAGCTACGCAACCACAGCAGAACGATCTGACCTGATGACGATAAAAGTAATCCATTACTTAAACAATTTCTCGTAAACCCTTTTGGTGTCAAAACGTCATAATCTTTAACCAAGCGAATACCCTCAAACAAGATTTTTTGAAAAGAACGAGAATAGTCGGTATGGTGTAAATCAGACCGAAAATAAATTTGTCCGAAAAGGGCAGCTGGGGTTTAACCCTTCTTATTCCATTTGAAACAGGCTTGCATACATAATTTTGTTGCATATTCAAACCTAATTTTGATATATTCAGCGTGATATGTACTTAACAGAAATATAAATAACCGTAAGATAATCCTTCATAATCCTTCGAGAAATCTTTTACGAAGAAGCATTGTAATAGATGCACATACATATGTATGTGTATGTACCAAATTGCCTGTAAGTGCCAGCAATTTTTCATGCAAGTATTTAATTGACTACTTCGGTATTCATTGACGTTCAGACAGAACAATAAATTCAACAATTTCAATGGAAAAACTACATTTCAATACATTTGGCCTATTCCAGGCGCATTGTGTAAACAACCTTGTAGTACATACATACATAGATGTATTAAAAAATATATATTCACATAGACTCAGCGCAATCTTAAAAATCGGAATTATAATTTCATCCCAAAGCAAGCAATAACTTTTTCACAACACAAATTAATTTTTTATCCTTTGTATAAAGAATTCTTGGAAATGCCCATATGGTCTATTAAATGCACTTGGCTGGTTATTATTCACATATGTATGTACTTTTGTGCATAGTCAAAAATATAAATATTTATTATCTAACTATCTAGATATGTATGTATGTGAGTATGAATAAACAAAACTACTGGGTCACATATGGCCATACAAAAAAAATGCTTATAAAGTATCTACAAAAAGTAATATGCAAAACCTTAAGTTCACCTCAAACTTACTGACCCTTCATACTTGAAGATATTCAAACTAAATCCCTGATGACCCTTGGAAATGTCAAAAATGGCTTAGCTAAGGAAAATGTATTACCAATCTCCTCATACTTGAGTAAAGAAAAAATATCTATTTTGAATATCACATACTAGTTAACATATTTTCCCGAATAAAATGTACATATGTTGGCATAGAAATAATATAGGCATACTAGGGTGGTCCTTATTTGTATGGAGACAATTTTATTATCAGACATCCAAGGGCTCAACCCCTAAATCGATAGTAATATAGCCGAAGATATCACACAAAAAATTGTATCCCGATGGGAGATGGTTTAGGCATGTCGCAGGGGGTGTGATATCTCCCACGATAGTCCTATCGATTCCAAGTATTAGATAAAAAAAAATAATTTTAATTTTTTTTAGTCTCCACGGTATGGTCTGAAATTTAACCCCCTTGCGACACGCCTTAGGCGTTTCCAATCGGGACCAGATTTTGCATGCGATATCTCCGACCATAGTGCTACCCATTTCGCGATTGGATAAAAAGAAAAATGACTTTTATTCTTTTATTTTTTGAGTCTCCATAGAGAAATGTGTACTTTGACCCCCTGCGACACGCCTAAACCATCGCCAATCGGGATACAAATTTGTATACCTTTCATGAACATGAAATGGTATTATAACTTTGGTCCGATGTTTGTAAGTATGAGAAGAAGAAGAGATAGACCCATCAATAAGTATACCGAAATGATCAGGATGACGAGATGAGTTGATTTAGCCTAGTGCGTCTGTCCGTCTGCCTTTTTGAACGCAAACTAGTCCCTCAGTTTTTGAGATATTTGGCTGAAATTTTGTATGCGGCCACCATTTTCCAATATAAGAATCATTTGTCGGAACCAGCAAGATCGGACCGATATTACACATAGCTCCCATACAATCGATTATTCCGATAAACGGATTTTGGGCTAAAACTCCTGTAATTAAACACGTAGGAACGTGAAATTTTGGACGTATTGCTATTTTTATATCTGAAATATCGGTGTTGAAAATCATAGCCCCCATACAATCGATTGTTCCAATAAACGGATTTTGGTAGATAACTCCTGTAGTTATATAGGTAGGAACGTGAAATTTCGTAACTATTGCTATTTTAGAATGTGGAATGTCGGTGTTAAAAATCAATGAGATTGGACCAATATAACACATCGCCTCCATATAATCGATAGTTCCGATAATTTCGGTATGAGCTTAAGTTAAATTCACAAAGGCTGTACTGGGATCAAACAATGAAAATCGTGACGCTTATTCATGAAAGGTATTTAGCCTTCGGACAGCTTTCCTTACTTGTTATTTATTAATTTATTTATTTATATGTTTATTTATTATTTGATTATAACGACCACCCTAAGGCATACTCATAGAGATATTTTCCCAGCACAAGCAAAAATTATAGTTTTCACAGTAATTTACAGCAAAAATTATAGTAAAAATTACACAAAAAATATAGTTTAAGTTACACAAAAAATAATAGGGTCTTCACTCTAAATTTTTTTCAAAAAAAAAACCAAGAAATAAACACAGGACTGTCAAAATTGCAAAAAAATTTTCAAAGAGTGTTTCATGCAACATATAAATAAGTAAGTAGAAATATGCATGAATGATTTCTGTAAACAGAAATAGGAAACACAAAATTAGAATTTAAATCAAATTTCAAACCAATCAAGTTGAGACAAAATTGCTATCAGTACGCAGGGCATCCTTTGATATATGTAATACATGCTTTGTTTGAATGCGAATTAAGAGAATTGGTATTAAAAATCAAAGAAAAAATAAATAAATATTGGACAATTTCAGAAGCGTAAATGTTTGATTTTTTAAGTTCGCAGTAATGGCTTATGCATTAGGTGCCCACTGAGTATTCTATGCCAAGTCTTCAAGGACCCACACCATTTCACAGTCTAGATAAGATCAGTGCAACAAAATGAACAAATTTCTGCAACACTATCAACTTCACACTTGATTTCACACTTCAACTTTTTTCATATGTATACTTCCTACAAGAATCTGAAGGTTAAAAAAACACAAACGTCACACGCATCATAGGATAATCAGTCACAATCAGTTAGCAAATTGCTACCCCACCATTCCTCAACGACTATGCGATGCCCTCTGTGCGGGAAAAGGTGACAGATGTTCTAATGTGAAAAAAGCATGGGTGTGTGTATCGAACACCAGTGGACATTTGTATAATTTGATCAGAAGTGTTAATCAAGCTAAGAACTTTTTATCTACTATTTTCCTATTAATATCCCGTCCGTCTAATACTGTCACTCCTACTTCCCACGTTCTTTTCTCTTTCTCTATTTCACCGATTTTTTATTCCACTTCTTTTCTCCCTTTCCCGCTTCTTTTCCTTTTGTCTCTAAAACTATTTCTTCCAAATATTTCGAGCTGAGCTCCAACTAAACTCTTAGAAATTTTTGTGTAATTTCGCATCCTTAAAGGTAGGTTACTTTTTCCTACCAAAATTGCACACTGAAAAATTCAACAGAAAAAAGTTTAAGTTTCAACATTAAAAGTGTAAAATAAAAAAATTGGAATTTTCAGGGTTCTTACATTGGACTTCAATGAGAATCGAACGCAGGCGTCTTGTACGCTCAACCCAGATGTCTACCATGAGGCCATCGTATAATTATGCTGAACACTACGAGATGAAGAAGGAAGCGAGACGGCTTTTCCGGGCGAAGAAAAGGGAAGCGGAAAAGCGTGAAATCGAAGAGCTTGAAATGCTAGCCAGCAGAAGCAACGCCCGAAAATTTTTCCAAAAAATTCGACGAATGACGAAAGGTTTTAAACCCGGAGCAAACTCCTGTAAAAATGACAACGGAGACCTGGTGGCAGATGTTCAGAGAGTACAAAGGTTATGGAGGTATCAGTTCTCTGCCCTTCTAAACGGAGGAACAGAGCAACAATCCAGAGAAGAGGACGAACCCGACCCCACAATCGAAGACGATGGAAACAAAGTTCCACAACCCGACTATAACGAGGTGCAAATAGCTATATCACGGCTAAAAAACAATAAAGGGGCGGGTGCTCATGGCCTGTCCGCCGAGCTATTCAAATGCGGCGGCGAGGAGCTGGTAAGGTGCATGCGCCAGCTCTTGTGCAGAATATGGTCGGATGAATGCATGCTTGAAGATTGGATTCTAAGTGTTCTCTGCCCAATCCATAAGAAGGGTGATCCCGCAAACTGCGCTAACTATCGTGGAATCAGCCTTTCGAGTATCGCATATAAGGTCCTATCAAGCGTATTGTGCTAAAGACTAAAGCCTGACGTAAACCGACTGATTGGACCTCATCAGTGTGGCTTCAGACCTGGTAAATCTACCATCGACCAGATTTTTACAATACCGCTGAGCAACACCACACAGCTAAAAATTTGAACCTAAATTTTAAACTTTTTTGGACTACATATATGACCAAACCAAATTTGGATTCAAATTCAATATAGACCAGTTTTCATGAAAATTGGCTAAATGAATCGGGTTTCAATTATAAACAAGAAATGTTTTAACAATTTTTTAAAGATAAAATAAATTTTTTGTCCGTTGGCGGGAATTCGAACCAAGACTCCCCGCATCATGCCCGTCTGCTCTACCACTGAGCTACATCGCACACATAAATGTTGTTGGCAAAATTCAATCTTGAATAAGCTTTCAAAAATAAATTTGAATGTTCAAACACAAAAGTTTACATTTTAGACCGAAAAGTTTTAAGAATAAAATAAAACTAAAAAAAATGTGGCAGCTGGCAGGATTCAAACGAAAACGCTCAGGAGTCACAGCCGACTGCTCTACCGCTGAGCTATGACGCACATGAAAATCTTGTGGGCAAAATTCAATTATATTCAAACAAAACAAAAATAAAAAATGTAGACTGCTTTTTCATTTAGATTTTAAATCGAAACCAAAAGAAATTGAAAATCTTTGTAGGTATTTGGACGGTTTGAAATATTGTACAAAAAGGTTTGAACAATTGATTAAACTTTATACGGGTTTAAAATTTAGGTTCATTTTTTTAGCCGTGCACCAGCTCGGTCAGAATCGGGAAGGACCTCTCCGAGCCGTTCGAAACTAAGCGAGGTTTCAGGCAGGGCGACCCCCTATCGTGCGATTTCTTTAATTTGATGTTGGAGAAAATAATACAAGCTGCAGAACTTAATCGCGCTGGAAAAATATATTACAAGAACGTACAACTGTTTGAGAATGCCGACGACATCGACATCATTGGTCTCAACAACTTCTGCGTACTCCAAATTAGAAAAAGAAGCGGGAAAAATGGGTTTGGTGGTGAACGAAGGTAAAACGAAGTACCTGCTGGCATCAAGCAAAGAGTCAGCGCATTCGCGTCTTGTCAACCACGCCACTGTTGGCAGCAATAATTTCGAGATAGTAAGGGACTTTGTATATCTGGGAAGCAGCATTAATACCAACAACAATGTAAGCCTGGAAATCCATCGAAGGATCGAAGTCCTCTCTCGACGAACAAAAACAACACTCTATAAGTCACTTATCGTACCCGTCTTGCTATATGGTGCAGAAGCATGGACACTGACAGCATCTGACGAGGCGGCTTTGTATTCTAGAGAAAAATTCGTCGAAAGATTTATGACCCCTAAAAGGTGGCTACGGCGAGTACCGAAGAAGATTTAATGATGAGCTGTATGAGCTTTACGCAGACGTCGACATAGTTCAACGAATTAAAACCCAGCGGCTTCGCTGGCTAGGACACTTGATGCGAATGAAGAAACACGCTCCGGCCCAGAAAGTATTCTTATCGGCACCCGTAGGTGGAAGTAGAGGAAGAGGGAGACCACCATCCCGATGGCTGGACCAAGTGGAGGCAGATCTGAGAACACGCGGTGTCTCAAATTGACGCCAGTTAGCTCAACAAAGAACCGATTGGCGAAACATGTTAGACGGCCAAAATCGCCTAGGCGGTTAAAGGCTATTTTAAGTAAGTAAGTAAATTACAATCTGTGTGTGTGTGTAATTTGAATTTAATTTGCGAAAATATTGTTATTTTCAACCAAAAACTACAACTATTATGGTAGCAATATTAAGCGGAGTTTTTAGAGTGTATCGAGTGATTTTATCAAAATACTTGTTATTGTGTGGTATAGACAGCCCACCCATCCCGGCTTAAATGGGAACGATTCGTTTAAGCCTTATGGTTATATATTTTAGTGCTAATTATAAATTTTTGTCTGTCTGTATGAATGTTCCTTGACGTATCACTGCTTAGTGGAGTTGATTGAAACTTTCACTGTTGCATTACTAGACGTCTAATTTAAAATTTAAGATATCCCTCATTTCGACAAGACATGACCAGCCCCTACCTTTCGGAAAGGCAACATCTGCCGGGTCTACTAGTTTTATGTGTGGTAAGTTTTATGTAAAACAGTAACTTTTTACACAATCCAGTGATATTTTTTTTTTTCATTTGAATAGTGTGTTCAAGAGTAGATTTCTGCCAATCCATTTGAATATTTTGCAGCGGTTAGATGACTGTTTCAAGTAAGTAAAGTGATGGGGTCTTAAATTGTGAGACCATTATTTTTTATTTTTTTTTTTCAAATTTTTTTTTTCTTTTTCAAAAAAATAGCATATTAGTAGGATCCATATGGAAGGGAATTGAAAATTGGCGAAATCGATCAATAGCCATGCCCATGGAATCCGCCGTGATATAGCGGATAAGGTCAGGCCCAGGGCACTCAGAAATTCTCAAAAAGTTGAACACCATTAAACCCAACGCAAAATAAACTGCTTTCCATTTTTCGAATCTTTTTCAACTTCTAACACATACTTGACACAATCACAAATACAGAAGAGTAGAACGACTTCTGTTGCAGCCGGCGGCTTTCAACACAGAGTTTTGTTTTTCTTTCACAGTTACAGATGAATCAAAGGAATCAAGATTCTGCAATGAATGGACACACAAGTATCTTTTTTTTTTTTGTAGTAGCACTTTGGTTGTTGTTCATTAGCAAATCAAAAATGAATTGAATGCACAATTATTCGAACGAATTCAATGCAACAAAAGCAACGCGTTTCTGGCGAGAGCAGACAAAGCGCCGCTAATAAAAGAGTTCGTCACAAATGTTATCAATCGGTTAGATAGCCGGATGGCGCGTTTCACGTAAAGAAGAGACGAGCGCGCAAAAGAATAGCGGAAAAGAAAAAAAAGCGATTAGAAGAATTGTATTAGACCGAGAAATCCACCAAGCGTTTATATGTTTGTATGAACGGTTTGTCACGTTATTAACGCTCGAACGAAAATTCGCAACAGTTAAAGCGGCAAGGGGGTGGCGGCGTTGATGGCGATAGCAATCTGGTCTTCTTCTTCGTTAATTTAAATAGGCGCGGGAACGAAAGACTTTTGCACGGCTAATTGCGAGCGTTTGATGGTGATACAATTTTTGTTATGATTTCAAAGCAGCTTTTGTGCACGGCCGACACGAATCGACTGATATGACGAAAGGAAAATCGTCAGGAAAAGCCCAGCAAAAACACTAACAGGCAAAAAGTTTACTTAGTTCCAGTGAAAAGCTTTGAAATTTTCCAGTAGCTCATCGGCAGTCGTCGTTGCTGTGAGATTGAAAAAGTGCGTTGGAAGAGAGAAAAGTGAATATGTGTGAGCGGAGAATCAGCAAAGGTCAGCGTACTTTGGGAGAGAATTTGAGTAATTTGGTTAGTATGTCTGTGTTGTACGACTTTCTTATCAGTGCAGATGTACTAGAGCCTTAACGAGGTAAGATAAAGACTAGAATTTATTTCAAATATATAAAATTGTTAAAAGCGAATTTGCATATATTTATTATATATTTTTTTCACTTTACTTAAGTTTTTTCATCGTTTTTATTTTACTTTTTGTTGTTTGATTTAATATTTTTTATTTATTTTAGTTTTTTATTTAGTTTTTTTTTTGTTAACCTTATTTTATTTTATTTTTCTTTATTTTATAATCTTTTATTTTATTTTATTTTATTTTATTTTATTTTATTTTATTTAATTCTATTTTTTTTTTTATTTTATGTTATTTTATTTAATTTTATTTTATTTATTTTATTTTATTTTATTATTTTTTTTTACTTTATTTTTTAATTTAATTTTTTATTTCATTTTATTTTGTTTTTTATTTTTTTTAATTTTATTTATTTTTTATATTATTTTATTTTATTTTATTTTTTATTTTATTTTATTTTATTGAATTTTATTTTATATTATTTTATTTTATTTTATTTTATTTTATTTTATTTTATTTTATTTTATTTTATTTTATTTTATTTTATTTTATTTTATTTTATTTTATTTTATTTTATTTTATTTTATTTTATTTTATTTTATTTTATTTTATTTTATTTTATTTTATTTTATTTTTGTTTATTTTATTTTATTTTATTTTAAATTAATTTATTTTATTGTGTTTTATTTTATTTTATTTCATTTCATTTTATTTTATTTTATTTTATTGTAATTTATTTTATTTTATTTTATTTTATTTTACTTTATTTTATTTTATTTTATTTTATTTTATTTTATTTTATTTTATTTTATTTTATTTTATTTTATTTTATTTTATTTTATTTTATTTTATTTTATTTTATTTTATTTTATTTTATTTTATTTTATTTTATTTTATTTTATTTTATTTTATTTTATTTTATTTTATTTTATTTTATTTTATTTTATTTTATTTTATTTTATTTTATTTTATTTTATTTTATTTTATTTTATTTTATTTTATTTTATTTTATTTTATTTTATTTTATTTTATTTTATTTTATTTTATTTTATTTTATTTTATTTTATTTTATTTTATTTTATTTTATTTTATTTTATTTTATTTTATTTTATTTTATTTTATTTTATTTTATTTTATTTTATTTTATTTTATTTTATTTTATTTTATTTTATTTTATTTTATTTTATTTTATTTTATTTTATTTTATTTTATTTTATTTTATTTTATTTTATTTTATTTTATTTTATTTTATTTTATTTTATTTTATTTTATTTTATTTTATTTTATTTTATTTTATTTTATTTTATTTTATTTTATTTTATTTTATTTTATTTTATTTTATTTTATTTTATTTTATTTTATTTTATTTTATTTTATTTTATTTTATTTTATTTTATTTTATTTTATTTTATTTTTAATTTTAATTTATTTTATTTTATTTTGTTTTATATTATTTTATTTTATTTTATTTTTTTTTTTTTAATTTTATTTTTTTTTTTATATTATTTTATTTTATTTTTTTTATTTTATTGTATTTTATTTTATTTTATTTTATTTTATTTTATTTTATTTTATTTTATTTTATATTATTTTATTTTATTTTATTTTATTTTATTTTATTTTATTTTATTTTATTTTATTTTATTTTATTTTTAATTTTAATTTTAATTTATTTTATTTTATTTTGTTTTATATTATTTTATTTTATTTTATTTTTTTTTTTTAATTTTATTTTTTTTTTATATTATTTTATTTTATTTTTTTTATTTTATTGTATTTTATTTTATTTTATTTTATTTTATTTTATTTTATTTTATATTATTTTATTTTATTTTATTTTATTTTATTTTATTTTATTTTATTTTATTTTATTTTATTTTATTTTATTTTATTTTATTTTATTTTATTTTATTTTATTTTATTTTATTTTATTTAATTTTTATTTATTTTTTCTTTATTTTATTTTTTTATGTTGCTTTACTTTATTTTAATTTATATTTTAGTTCGGTTTACTTTATTAAATTTTTTTATTTTACATATTTTTTTTTTTTAATTTGATTCTATTTTATTTTTATATTTTTTTGGGTAAAATTAATTCATACAAACTTATTAAGTTTAAAGCTGACTAAATTGTAAGTTACTCGATTTGACACTTTTAACAGAGCTTATTCATTCTGCCATATCTTCTCGACACGCACTTTGTTATGCCGGATATGACTTTCTGTTTTTACTGACTTCATGCATTTTTGTATTTACAAAGAACATCTATTTTCGCATGAAAATTGAATCAGAAAGCTGTCAGCTGCGTATTATAAAAAAGTTGGAGGCGAGAGGACCGCACAGCTAAAGCATAACGCACGTAAAGGCAATTTAATTTATCGAAGGGACTTAATACCCTTGGGCGAAACGAAACGATTACAAAAAGATTAGTGACTGAATATACAGCGATATAGCTCTTAGTGGCTTGTTGGACAGGTATAAGTAAATAAGTGCTGCTAGTAAATAGCGCAGGTACGAATTGTAACAGTATTAAAGGCGAAGCTGAATAACAAGGCTGGGACTTCTTTCTGTACCAAACAGGTTTATTGAGAGTTCTGAAGAATAGCTTTTAGACTTCACAATATCAGTAGGTATGTAGACAATAGTTGTGTGTCGGATAGGCTTACTATGAAGCTGTGCAACTTATAAGTACATAAAGAATTAGCGCCAGCAGTTGACCAACAAAACAAATCATAAACAAATACGAACGTTTACCAAATTGGCCAACATAGGTACTTCACAGAATAGTTACTCATACGCAGTGTGTCCCTCCACAAACAATTACATACATACATTGTACGGTGCTGGAAAGTGTGAGAGTTAAATAAATGCTATTCAAAATATGAATTCTATGTAAAGAATACAAAACGACTTTTATTTACATACATATATTGCTAGATTGTATATAACTTCACTCTCGATAAAAAATTATGAATTGCTTGAGAGTTTTCTGAAGCTTTGAGAGCGATTGAAAAGCACAAAATTTAGAGAGTGTTTCACAAATGCTATAATTCTCAAGTTTGTTGCGGTTTGAATGATTTGAAAAGATTTGTGCGTATGTGCATGCATACTTACTAGTGTTCACGCCTAAAATTGGCAATTGGTTTATTGAAGTGCAATGGGTTTGCATAGTAGTTAAAAAAAAAAAAAAAAACAAAGAGCAAACATCATAGTGTACGGACTCACTTTTAAGCTGTGGTTGTTTTATGACAGCTATGACTTCCAGAGCATCAGGTCTCTGTTAGCTGAACATTTCGAGAAAAAAAAATTCATAAATATTAAATTTTTTATTAATTTTTTTTTTTTTCTTTTTAAATTTTTTTTTTTTTGTTATTTCATTTTGCTTAATATTTTATAACTTTTTTTGTTTTCTTTTTTTTCTATGTTATTTTATTTAATTTTATTATACTTTATTCTATTTTTATTTAATTTATTTAAGTTTACTTATATTTTATTTTTTCCTTTTTTTTAATTATTATTTTTTTTATTTTTTTTTTTAATTAAATTTTTTTTATTTTGTTATATTTTATTCTATTGTAATTTAATTTTAGTTTTTTAAATATACAGATATATTTTTTTATTTGATTTTATGGAAAGTATTTAATTTTTTTTAATTTTTTAATTTTTTTTTTATTTTTTTATCTTTTTTTTAATTTTTTTATTTAATAATATTTATTACTCTATTTTTAATTTTTTTTTTGCTATTTTTATTTTATTACATTTTATTTTATTTTACTTAATTATTTTACTTTACTGTATTTTGTTTTTCTTATTTTACTTCGCTTAGGTTTATTGTATATTATCAAATTTTATTTTCACCTACTTATCCTTAACACGTCCTTGAGCTTTATAAAGCTTAGTTCTTGGAAATTCGTATTCACTTCCGCACATTTCGTTTACTAATAATTTCTTTCTCTGCGTTTAAATGGAATATTTATGTGTACATATGTTTGTCTGTATGTAAGAGACTCAGCCATCACTTTGTCTTATCAAAGTTGACTTTGATAAGCAAACTGTGCA
Organism: Campiglossa producta; assembly: GCA_964058755.1. Classification (NCBI taxonomy): domain Eukaryota; kingdom Metazoa; phylum Arthropoda; class Insecta; order Diptera; family Tephritidae; genus Campiglossa; species Campiglossa producta. The sequence continues at coordinate 40,208,354 of CAXKVI010000001.1, forward strand.
AAGCTGTCCAATTACCTTTGTATGCTGCATGCGTTGATAAGTTAATAAAAAATATTAAAGAGCCACCCCTAAATGCTTTGTGTAGAAGGAATATATGAGAATACAAATACATAATGAATGTCAGTTGCTTTCACTAAAGCAATATATTTAAGCTACCTCTTTGAAGTAAACCAAATCCGTTTTGACAGTTAAACACTAACCAAAAAAAACAAAAAAAAAATGTTTTTCTTTAACCTTCGGCCAATGACTTAAAAGCATTGATAACTACTCATTTTATATGGTACAAATTACATTATTAACATCGTTTATATACTCTATAGCAAAAAATAAACGGAGAAGGGTGACTAAAGATTTAGTTGGTGACAGTGTTAAATTCCGCTATTTAAAAATCAGATTTAAGACATCAGATTTAAGACGGGACTTGGAGACTTTTTCGAGTGGGGTAAGGAGTCTTAAAATGCTGAAATCTTATACGTTTAAACGAGCTAAACTGGTATATTAGTATATATGTACATTTGTATATTTGGATGAAATTTTGAATGTAGATACTATCTCTGCAACCGCTTGACCGATTTGTATGGAATTTTGAATAGGTACTATCTCTTTAATTTTAGTATAATAAAGTACTAAACTTAAGTTCGTAGGAAGTCTCGCTGATTTTTGGCAATTTTTTTCTTACGAGGATAAGGACTTTTTTCTATATAAAAAAAAATACGTTAAAAAATTCCTATGCGGTATAAGTCGAGAAAAAAATTGCCAAAAATTAGGGAAATTTTTTACAAAACTAAGATTAACTTACTGGCTTCAAAACTGCCGAGAAATCAACGTTCGAAATTTTATTGCAACAAATTTGGGAGCCAAAAGGGTCTAAGTGCGCATGGATCCAGAAAAAAACTGCCAAAAATCAGCGAGTTTAGCACTTTATTATACTAACATTAAAGGGGCTACAAAACTACATACTCTAAAAAATTCTGCATGTTCTTTTGGCCGAGCAATCAACGTTCGAAATTTTGTTGCAATAATTTTTGGAAATTTTTGCAATAATTTTTGGAAATTTAGAGTTATTTTCCATCTGCAGTAAATATCCTTTGAATTCGTTGACTAACCTGCATTCATTTAGACAGGAATCATTTCAAACGCATTTACCCAGAATTTACAATTCAACGTCGATGTTACTTAGATCCTTTTCGTTGTAAGCCCTTCATTTGGATTATTTTAGGATCATTTTGAGATCGTTAAGGGGTCACTTTGGAATGATTTTTGGGCTATTTTGAGATCATTTTGGGTTCAATTTTGGATTAATTTGGGACAATTTTGGTGTAATTTTCGGATCATTTTGGAGTCATTTTGGTATCATTTTGGGATAAGTTTTGGGTCATTTAGGGAACATTTGATGGTCTTTTTGGGGCAGTTTTGGGATTATTTTAGGATTATTTTGGGAACGTTTTTGGATAATTTTGGGATCAGTTTAGGGTACATTTAAGGGTGTTTTTGGGGTAATTTGGGAATCGTTTTTGGATCATTTTAGGATCATTTTGGGATAATTTTCGGATCATTTTTGAGTCCTTTTGGGTTCAATTTCGTTTCATTTCTGCAATATTTAATTATTTATTTATTTCGAAGTTTTTCTTAAAGCGTTCAGTGACATACATTAAAGAAAGAATAAACGCTTCCCAGATATTCTTATGTGTATATGTATGTAAAAACTGTCTTGTCTGTTTTCACTATATGCCAGACCGACACTTTTACATTGGAAGATGATGCGCTGTCAGTGTCAAATCGCTGTTGACATGTGTCATTTTCATGCGAGCGATAAATAAATAAATAAATAAAATATATGCCAGTATATACATACATTAGGGTGATTCAAATAAAAAAAATGTTTTTTTCGGTCTTACCCCCTGAAACTTTGGATATTGATGAGAAAAAAAGCCTTGCAAAAAATTAGCGCGCTAACTCAACCCTTACCTTTTTACGCCCTTTTCCATACATTTTGTATGGGAAAAAATGACATTTTTTTTCGAAGTGAATTTTCTTTTAATTTTTAAAACTTGTTTCAAAATATTTTTACATACTCTTAAAGTTGAAGCTTTGCAGCTTCCAAAATGCTCAGGCACGTGCGATTATCTCAACTATTAAAATAATTACAGCCGTTTAAAATTTACTAGATTTTATACGTGTTACTCTTATGTGTGTGTGTATTGGTACAAAACTAAGATAATCGCAAATGGCTTACCACTTTGGAAGCTTGAAAGCTTCAACTTTAAGAGTATGTAAAAATATTTTTAAAAATATTTCAAAAATCAAAAGAAAATTCACCTTGAAATAAATGCCATTTCCCCCCATACAAAATGTATGGGTTAGAGCGAAAAAAAAATAGCCAAGGGTTAAGTTAGAGCGCTAATTTTTTGCAAGGCTTATTTATACCTAACTTTTTAGGGGGTGAGACCAAGTCGACATTTTTTTGAATCACCCTAATATACATATGTACATAGTTATGTAAAAATAAATAGTTGGTTTATTTATATATATACCTTGTAATCACTTGATAAGTGTCGTTCAATAGAAATCGTCCCCCAATGCAAATTTTTGCGGTACAAACATTACAGTTTTATACACATATACTTATAGCATTGATTCATTCCGCAAAATATTTGAGCTTTTGGCTGTATTAGTAAGGATCCAAAAACAAAAAAAAATGAAACGCTCTCTGCGTACACGCGAGCCTAGACGAGGTGTCGGTGGTCAAGGTTGTCAACAGTTGCACCCCGCAAAGTGGCATCCTCTCCCGTCTTCTATGGATAACCACAGCAAACGGACTGTGGAAAACCTTGGCGGGGGATGGAGGTTGTAAAATCACAGTCATTATTCAGAGAAACCTAAGATTAGTCGAAATTTGGGATGGGATTAAAGTCTTACTAGGAAATACAAAATTCCGGCTCTACAGCTTTCAGCGATAGGTAATACCACCCTTAAATTGACTGATTCGGCTAAATACCTGGGAGTCCTTATTGATAAAAAGCTCACATGGAAAGAATATATCCAGGAGGGCGGTTTAAAATAAAATAGGGCAAAAGGTGTTGCCTATGCGCCGCTATGTCTGATTTTGGTTTCCCCGCAAAACTTATGACGCTGAGCAACACCACCCGCTCGGTCAGAACATCTCCGAGCCGTTCGAAACTAAACGTGGTTTCAGGCAGGGTGAATTCTTTAATCTGATGTTGGAGAAAATAATACAAAAAAATTCTGCGAAAGATTTATGGACACCTAAAAGTTGGCGACCGCTAGTACCAGATGATATAATGATGAACTGTATAAGCTTTACGCAGACGTCGACATAGTTCAGCGAATTAAAACCCAGCGGCTTCGCTGGCTAGGGCACGTGGTTCAAATGAACGAAGGCGCTCTGGCCCAGAAGGTATTCTTATCGGCACCCGCCGAAAGTAGACCACCGCTCCGACCAAGTGAAGGCAGATCTAAGATCACGCGGTGTCTCCAATTGCCAGTTGGCTCAACAAAGAACCGACTGACGTAGCATGTTGGACGGCCAAAACCGCCTAGGCGGCTAAAGGCTCTTTTAAGTAAGTAAGTAAACACATCTCGGAATCAGGCTCAACTTCGCTCTTGCATATTTCAAAATCTTTCATTTAAAGAAAATGTTGTTCAAGACGGATGAAAAATAGATCCTGTACTGAACTTCGAATATGTGGTAAATTTAGACGGCCAAAATAGTCTAGGCGTTAAAGGCTATTTTAAGTAAGTAAGTAAATTTGTAGTTTTAACTTTTATTCTAGTAAGTATATAGCATTTTTATGTCGCTCACCTGCATAGAATAACGGCAGCATGTT
>CAXKVI010000001.1:40212401-40404901 GCA_964058755.1 Campiglossa producta
GTATCAAACAACAGGGGAAGACCACAGCTTTCATTTGGAGTTTGGTTTATTTCGATATATTTATCGATAACAGAGTTATCGGCCAAAATGAGTGGTGCAAAAACTTTGGAATATTTACAAAAAATTGCTATCAAACGAAAGGGGAAGACACAGCTTTTATTTGGACTTTGATTAATATCGATATATTTATCGATTATACAGTTATCGACCAAAATGTATGACGCATAAACTTTACTTGAATGTGTGATATTTGTATAGGGTTGCCACATATTCAAATTTGTGTTGTGAAGTGAAATTAAGTACGGCAATCAGGGATCAAACAAGAAAAGATTGGTCACACAAGTACTGTTAAGTATATATCAAAAATGTATAACTATCGAAATTTTATCAATCGCCGAACGACTATATGAAACGTGTGTCCAAATTTATTTTAATTCAATTTCCACTAAAAAGTTAGCAACTTATGGAGGTAACTATCATAATAATGCATTATGCCAACGTTTAAAAAATTCATTTAATTTCCTGTGAAATACAATAAAACAACCTTAATAGACGTAAAGCCATTTTGGAATCGTGCAGCGAATGCCATTTGCAAGCCAAAATCATGTATGTGCTTATATGTGTGTGTGTGTGTGTAAAATAGTGTATGAATGCAAGAAATGGTAAAAGGGCAACAACATTGCTGCTGCATTTTGGGTGTTACATTCGAGCGCACTTTTCTTCTTTTGTGCAACTTTTTGGCCGCATGAGAGTGCGAGTGTGTTGGTGCATTTTGTATGCCTCAGTTGGCGGCCTGTCAACATCGTTAGTTTGAAACATTTCCTATATATTTTTTCTATATTTATATTCATATAAATGTGTAGAGCTTTAATATGTTTTTGTTGTTGTTACCATCGGCAGTCGGTCGTTTCCATAGCCCATTACAATGGCGGTTGCACAACATACACACACGGCTAAAAAAATGAACCTAAATTTTAAACCCGTATAAGGCTTAATCAATTTTTCAAACTTTTTCGTACAATATTTCAAACCGTCCAAATACCTACAAAGATTTTCAATTTCTTTTGGTTTCGATTTAAAATCTAAATGAAAAAGCAGTCTTAAATTTTTTATTTTTGGTTTGTTTGAATGTAATTGAATTTTGCCCACAAAAACTTAATGTGCATCATAGCTCAGCGGTAAAGCAGTCGGCTGTGACTCCTGAGCGTTTTCGTTCGAATCCTGCCAGCTGCCACATTTCTTTAGTTTTATTTTATTCTTAAAACTTTTCGGTTTAAAATTAAAACTTTTTGGTTTGAAAATTATAATTTTTCGGTTTAAAATTAAAACTTTTTGATTTGAAAATTAAAACTATTCGGTCTAAAATTTAAAGTTTTGGGTTTGAAAATTAAAATTTATTTTTGAAAGCTTATTCAAGATTGAATTTTGCCAACAACATTTATGTGTGCGATGTAGCTCAGTGGTAAAGCAGGCGGGTATGATGGGAGTCTTGGTTCGAATTCCCGTCACCGGACAAAAAATTTATTTTATCTTTAAAAAATTGTTAAAACATTTCTTGTTTATAATTGAAACCCGATTCATTTGTCCAATTTTCATGAAAACTGGCCTAAATTGAATTTGAATCCAAATTTGGTTTGGTCATATATATAGCCCAAAAAAGTTTAAAATTTAGGTTAAAATTTTTAACCGTGCATAAATCAACTGCAGCAACATGGCTAAGAAGAAATGGAGCATGCAGTGGGACTTGATAATGGAAACAAATATGGAGAGTGTGAAAGTGTTACGAAACCATAGGGCAAGCCCGGGTGTTACGGTTATCAAATTTGTTACTGAAAACTTTAAGAAGTCTGAAAAAAAGTTATTGCACAAGACTCAGGCAGTGGCTTTGTACCAAGTCTCATAAAGACGGGTCCAGAGTTAGCCCAGGTACTAACATCACAGCCGTGGAATTTTACTAGCATTGCTGTTATTTTTACAATTCCAATAGTCAGTTTCAAGAAATGTTATTTTTCGATCGATTTTAAATAACATGGACAATTTAAACGGTCGTGAAAAATTCTTGCTAATGCCATATTGCGCAATATTTTTACGTGATAAACTTAGTAGTACTTTGCCGTGAAATATGTATATGCAAAATTTAAAGGCTTTTTCACGACAGAAAATTTGTATGCATTTTGACAGCCATTTCACGCGAAGCTCGATAATAGTACCTAGCTTTAGGTAAACAATTTAAATGTAGAGAGCAAAGGAAAAAGGAAGAAAAAGGAAATACTGAAAAATAGAAGAAAAAGAATCAGGATCGATGTGATGATGATAATCCTGCGGATGATGATGAGGATTGTAGCTGTAAACGTCACTATGACAGTGACAGTAACATTTGTACTGTCAATGACAGTGACAGTTAAACTAACAATGACATTGACCTTGACCATTATGGTTATACTGATAGACGGTGACAGTAATGTATGTATCCATACAGTTTGTATGCCTAGTTGGTATGTCAATTTTTCGGCATAACGACAGTAAGTAACGACATAAAGCAGTAGAAATAGATATTGGCCTATATTTATTTATCTACGCGAGATCGCGTAAGGACCATCACCACTTTTACATAAATCTTATAACTTTATTTGTACATCCGGACCGATTGGATAAAATTTTGAATATAGATAGTATGATTGATTCTAACTAACTATCCACTTGGGGGTTGCCACCTGGGCATTCATTTTTTAGCAAGATATGCCAATATCGGTATCAAATGAAAGGTATTTTCAGCGACATGCCAACTAAAATATTTTCAAGTAGGATTGCCACCTTACCGCAGTATATTTGTATATCTGGTACTCTCTCGAGAACCGCTTAACCGATTGGGATGAAATTTGGCATAGAGATAGTATTATTGATTTTAAGACTATCCACTTGGGGGTTGCCACTTGGGGGGTTTACAGAGTTACCACTGTCTCAATTTTTTTTAATTATGGAGCAAGTGATGAAACGTGCAGAGTAGTGGAGTTAAAATAAAAAGCGTATACTCTCGGTAGCAAAAGAAAACGTAAGGGAAGAAACTTTATTAAGAGCGAACTTAGTTGCGATACATATGAAATGACATCTGTCAATGTTGAATACATAAGTAGTTAATAAAGGGTGCTGTGTAAATATTGTAATTTTTCTCACAACAGCAAGATATGCAGATATGAGTATCAAATGAAAGGTATTTTCGGCGACATACCAACTAAAATATTTTCAAGTACGGCTGCCACAAGCAAGGCTTACCATTTTTCCGTATTGTATTTGTATCGTATATTTTTGGGATAATATTTAAATTATTTTAGGATCATTTGGGGATCATTTTGAGATCATTTTGGGTTCAATTTTTGGTCATTTTGGGATAATTTTTGGGCCATTTTGGGTTCAGTTTTGAATCATATTGGGAACATTTGAGGGTCTTTTTCGGGTCATTTTGGAATCATTTTTGGATCATTTTGGGATCATTTTGGGATCCTTTTAGGGTCATTTGGGATCATTTTGGTATCATTTTTGAGTCGTTTTGGGTTCAATTTCGGATCATTTTGGGAACATTTAAGGGCTTTTTGGAGTAGTTTTGGGTTTACTTTGGGTAAGTAAAGTTAGCGCTAAATTGATAGCACCAAGCGAGCTCGGTCACCCAGGTACTTATTAATTAAATTTATTCATTTACCGTATTTTCCGGAGATAGCCTACATAAATACATATACCTTCACATTTAAATATTCAAGCAAATGAATGGGCAGAGATTTTTCGGTGCTCTTGCCAGTTAGCCCCAACGATGTTTCACAGAGCTGCTTTTGGAATTTTGCCTGATTCTGTGCATGCTTAAATCACAAGCCAAAGTTGATAGCGCCTTTTTTATTTATTTTGAATGCATACATTTATTATAGATACAAAGTACGTACATAAGTATGCGTATTAAAGCAGCATGTTACAACTGCATATGTATGTATGTATGTCCTTTTATTTTATCTTGGTTCTTTTTAATTTGCATTATTTAAATTTCTTACTGACAAAATCTGTGTAGCTCTTTCTAACTCCGCTTATGTTTAAGGTACCTATATTTCTTTTTTGTATATTTTTTTCTAGAAGGAACAAAAGAAACTATTCATTCATAATTAACCGTCTATAGAAAGCCATCCATTGTTCATTTTGTATTTTTCTCACTGTAGAAATTTTTTAATCTTAAATCACATTTAACAATTAAAAGACGTTATAGATGTAGGGCATACAAAAGCTGGCTATTTTTGCAATTCTTGTGGCAGTATTTTCTGTTAATTAAGTTTTGTGATTAAATGTCATTAAATACTTAAAATTTAAATTAAGCATCTTTTCGGCAAATTAGAAAAGTTGGATTAGATACATATATATTTCCCATAAAGAGCGTGAAGTATATCTAAAAAATACCCACTAAGTGTCGCTACTGTCGTGGCATTTACAAAATCTACATTTAAGGTCCAATTTGGCTCACAAGATGGCGTTGGGGTCGAAATATTTACATCTCGTCGATGCCTATGCAACACCACCTATCTACCAGATGCAAAACCTCCCAAATGAGATTTGGTAGCCCTGCGTTCCAGGCATCAAGTTTAATTTATCAAAATAATAAATTTCGCATTCCTCCAAAAATTACGCAAAAAAGGGTAAGCTGCCTAGCAAATGTAAGGGAATTGATTAAATTTTATTTTCGAAACCACCCATCTCTTTTTAAATTTCAGCTAATGTATTTCCAAAACCGTCTATAAGCAAAATAATTTTACAAAAATCATAACTAACTAACTACTTGAAACATTAGTAGAATTTTAAGTTATTCAGGTAAATATCATCTTTTATTTCGAATATTTTGATTTTCGAAATATTCCATTTCGGAAGTGGGCGTGGTTGGGAAGCGATTTTGTCCAATTACATCAGGCATACTCCCTATTATTCTAGTATACCTTGTGGCAATTTCATCGTTCTACCGTAATCAGTTTAAAAGTAATGACCCGTAAAATTTTCAAATATGCCACCCTAAAAAGTGGGCGTTGCCACGCCTACTTTCAAAACTTTATCAAAAAGTCTAAGTAGAATGACTAGAGGGCTCCTCCTTCCAAACTATATCATTTTAGCCATTTCCGTTACCGAATTATGTCAATTTAGGTGATTTTCGAAGTTTTCGATATCGAAAGTCGGCGTGGTTGGATGGCGATTTTATGGAATTTCATCAGGTATACTCCCAACGATACTAGTATGCTTTGTGCAAATTTAATCGTTCTATCGTAATCAGTTTGAAAGTTACGACCAGCCGAATTTTCAAAAATGCCTCCCCAAAAAGTGGGCCGTACCATGCCCACTTTATAAAATTTATCAAAAAATCATTATATTATGACCAGGGGGATTCACCTATAAAATTATATTATTTTAGCCATTTCCGTTACGTAATTATGTAAACTTGGGTGATTTTCGAAATTTTCGATATCGAAAGTGGGGATGGTTGGAGGGCGATTTTATCCAATATCATCAGGTATACTCCCAACGATACTAGTAGGCTTTGTGCAAATTTAATCGTTCTATCGTAACCAGTTTGAAAGTTACGACCAGCCGAATTTTCAAAAATGCCTCCGTCAAAAGTGGGCGGTACCACGCTCACTTTAAAAAATTTATGGAAAAATCATAAGAGAAGGACCCCCCTGGTGATTCATCTATAAAATGGGGATTCATCTATAAAATTATATCATTTTAGCCATTTCAGCTACCGATATACATATGTCAAGTTATGTGATTTTCGAAATTTTCGATATCGAAAAGGGGGGCGTGGTCATCATCCGATTTCGCCCATTTTCAACAGCAACATACCTTGGCCAGAAAGTAACCTGTGTACATAATTTCATGTAAATATCTAAATTTTTACTCAAGTTATCGTGTACACGGACAGACGGACGGAGATGCCTTAATGAACTTTTTTTTTCAACCCAAGAACTTCCATATATGGAACTCTATATCTATCTCGATTATTTTGTGCCTTTCCGTAGTACCGTTATGTGGATAAAATTATAATACACTTGTACTAGTACTAGTACGCTGGGTATAAAAATATTTGACAACGCTTTAACTTTGGAAGCTCAAAGAAAGCACAGAATGGCAACCTCGAATTTGTTACTAAGGAATTTTCTTAGATGACGTAGGTTCGAAAGAGGTTCGAAGAGCCGCCTGCCTGACAGATAATATTGATGACCGCCCATAGAATGGCAACAACCGCGCAATTGATCATCTCAACCTTGACTTCATTTATCAAATGTCAAAACCAAGAGATGTTTTTGTTTGTGATCAAATTGGAAAACTTTTAATGGCGCCAGTTTTCATTCAGCGTCATCGGTGGACGAGGCTTAGGTGTGGGACTTCTTTTGTGCAGGTTGTCCGAATTTTCTAGGAAATACATATTTTAAGCTCCAATTACAAACAAATTGTCGATGACTTACTAACAAACCATGAAAAAATAGGTATACGTGAGCCTCCACTTATTTTTTTTATTGCATTGTCCATTTATTATATTTCTTCCCAAGTGTAAATATGTCGTTAACAATTCTATTAATCTACTCCCATTTGGACTTCTTCAGTGTGAACGTTTCCACCAGGAAATCAAGCTACTTTAAAATTTAAAAATAAAAAAAAATAAACTTACCATATCGTCTGCATTAGGGCGTCAGGATACAACACTTCCTAATATCGATGTTGAAAAATCTGAAATATTAATTAGAAAAGAAAATTAATAAAATGTTAAAAGTACAAATAAGTATCTACAATAAAAAGTTTGAACTAAGCTCCAGACGCAGTAATCAAGAAGGAACGAATGGGACGAGGGCTAATAGAATGACAAATGGATCTCTCCACCTAGACTGTTGGAAGGGCAGTATACGCATCGCTATGTGTAACACGTCGGTATTTTGCTTGTTCGTTTTGAATCCTGGTTACGGCCTTGGTGGTGGTGGTATATAGCATATACATACCAATGTTCCAAATTTTGGCAAAATATATTCGAATGAAAATTTTCTATGCGTAACGACTTAGCAAAGTATGAGTAAAAAAGAAGGTCAAATGAGTAGGTCTTGGTAGGTTACATCACAGTTGGAAAACTCGACTTAGAATCACTCTTGACACAAGGTCTACCCTGATCTGAGTAGGTGATAGAAAAATAAATTCCCCTCACGACGAACAAAGATCCCACTCTTAAAACTATCCCAGAATATTCGAGTGAAAGGTTCTCGAACTACATGACATTTATGCAGATATCAATTCAAGCCCAATCTTTTTTATGCGGCTGTTAGAAAAATTAAAAATGCATGCATTTTACCCAGCACTGATAATTATATTCAACATATTTTATCATAATGGGACCATTTCTTCCTTGCATCCCATTAACCACAAGCGTTTATACCTGTGTGCACAGCTTTTTCTATTCCATTATGCGAACTTTTCAACTTTTTACCTCCTCGTTCAGCAATAAATGCAGCAAGTGCAAGCTAAATTTCTGGAAAAACTTTCAAGCGAAGCAAATTAATGGTTTATTTTTTATCCATTTTGCTTTTGTAAGAAGCGTTTTTACAAAAAGGATAATGCATTCTTAATATTCTTTTTAGCATCTGCTCTTCAAAATCAGAACAAAATGCGGGTAAAATGAGATATTTTGAGGATTTGTGAGCTGCTAATGTAGGACGAAAACTGTATATTAGATGCTTGGCTAACAATATTTGGATAATAATTTAATTTAAGTGCGGTGGAGACTATGAGCCAGCGAAAAAAATTAAATAAAATTATTATATAAACCAAAAACAAAGCAAGCAACTTATGGCTCAAGTGGTGGAAGTTAAGAAAGGTGCTTTTGAAACCTCTCCTTTGAATTGTAATTTAAAACAGTTATGAGTGCAACAAAGGAGAGAACATAGTTGAAAATATCATTGAGCTATTTATGTATATTGGTAGTTTTATTGCAGTCAAAATATTTTATCATGGCAAGAGCTGCCAAAATTAGAATACTTGTAAATTCTAGTAAGAGGTGAGCCAAGTCTTTACGTAAATTGCAAATCATCATTTCCCAAAAGAGGCTTACCGTCTAGGCGATTTAGGGTATTGCGAAACACGGCAGTCATCTCTTATAAGCGATAGTGTCGCCGTTTGGAAACATCAAGACAGACTAAATGATCATCAGCCTGTTTTCGTCAACTTAGGTACTGTCCCGCTTCCGCTGGAGTCAAAACTGTGTCTTGATCAGTAAACCTTGTGGGTCAGTTCGGCTTTAGCTCGCTTTACTATACTCATATCAGGTAAAGCTAGTAAAACTTATCTTAGACAATCCTCTCGAATATACCATCCCATCCTGGAAAAATCTGGGAAAATCCCTAGGTAGCCTGGTTAGTAATCTAATCTAATCTTGGCTTGCGTCATTTATTGACGTTTAACCGCCTAGGCAATTTCTTTTAGCGATAACTGACGCTAATTGGATACCCCAAGGAAGTTCAAATCATCCTCCACTTTTTGTTTCCATCTAAGTCGAGGGCTCTCCCTTCCTCTGTTGCCGAATTCGGGTGTCGATAAAAAAAACTTCTTTGCTTGAAATCGGCAAAGAGATGGTGTGTGTCGATTCTTTTATAGTGGGTCTTCTCCAAGATTTGGCGTATCGTCTCACACAATACGCTAGAAAGAAACTTATATGCGATATTAAGGAGACTGATTCCGCGGTAGTTGGTGCTTTTAGCGAGATCGCCTTTCTTGTGGATTGGGCAGAGCACACTTAAATTCCCATTTGGAGGCATGTACTCGCCTGACAATAATTTGCATAAGAGTGTGTGTGAACAGCTTGGCGGGTAGTCCGTCTTTTCCAGGCGATTTGTTGTTTTTGAGCCGGGTTATAGCTATCCTCACTTCATCATAGTCAGGTGGAGGGGCGACTTTTCCATCGTCAGGGATTGAGGTATGAGGTTCGACGTCACCCTCGCAATTTAGAAGTCGGTTGGTTAGAAATACCTCCTTTCAAATACTCATAAGTTTTTGTTGAATTTCAGATTGGTGGCAACGCTGTAAAAGCTCCCGCAGTAGTAACGCTCAGATATGAGGGTCAAGATTGTATCAAATAAAAGATATCAAAAATTTCATAGATATGTGTAAAGCCGTTTTCAAAATAATTGGGGATAGCGAAATATATCCCTAAATAGGAATAGAAATTTTAAGCTTATCTCAAGCTATTCCGATCTAATGGGGTAAAATGCAAATAAACAACCCTATTTCACCTTACCGCCCGACGTTTCATCAAATTTCCTTGGTTTCTTCAAGGGCGACTATTAAAAAAAATTTTTTGAAAATTATAAAAACTAAAAACTATAGGAATATGCATTGATACCATCTCATAAACCGATCGGATGAATATACGAGAATATACGAGAAATAATTTCGTTGAAATTCAACGTCAGAACCATGGTTGCCGGAGACAGTTTTTTTCCTTCCAAAAATTGGTAGGCACTCCATCTAAAACCTACCAAAATCTTTTGACTTTGAAATGTTTTTTGTCATTTACAAGATCAGGGTACTACTGATCAAATATTTTTCATATAAGAAATATACGAAATTTAGTCAACCTACTCCATCTAGAAGAACTCTATTTCATTTCTTCTGCGCACTTCATAGAACACCTGCAAAAGAGTAAAAGGTATCTAACTACAATCTTTCAAAACTATAATTCATGAAATACTCAGTTGAAAACTGTTCCTTTGTGAACCATTAGAATTTCCGAAAATTAACTTAAAATAGTCAACATTAATTTTTGATTAATAATGGCACCGTTTAAAGTTGAATAACAGCCCGGTCTAGTGTTGGGCAGTATCGAGTACATTTGAATATTTACTACTTTGGTATCGATACTTTCAAGCATGGGATACTTTTATTAGTAACGGGTACTTTGTGTCAAGCACTGCTGGTAGCTCAAGATTTTAGAACAATAACTGGTAAGTCGTCATTTAAGTATGTGATTTAGTAAAATCACTCGTTACCATAAACATTTTGAAATAAAAAAAAAATCCATATCTATTAAGTGTACAAAATCCGGAAATTTTCACAAGTAACTCAGTACCTACTTAGTACTAGTACTTTTTTCCTACTGAAAAACATTTGGTTTTAAGTACTTTGTGACAATTAAGTACTTTTTCTGTACATTTTCGATAATGAGTACTTCTTATGTACAAGTACTTGTTAGTCACAGAACATTTCGGGTATTTAGTAGTATTCAGTATCGATAATTTTAAGAATCGGGTACTGTCGATACTTTTCAGCATCGAGTACTGAGGACTTTTGGAATCGATACTGCCCAACACTAGCCCGGTCAGATACATTTTAAATTTTACTTGAGAAGGAAAATGTAATTTGGGTTAAAACTTTCGAGGTTTAATATCTCGCATGCACAGGTTTGATAATTCAGTTTTGTAGTATAAATAATTTGGGGTTTAAGTTTTCTATAGGGGTATTCTCTCTAAATTTTTTATAAAAAAATACACGAAATTAACGCACTAGTGTCAACATTTTTTTTTCACGCAAAATCAAAGTAAGTGTTTTTTTTTTCTTGGTGGACAAAATTTTTAAAAAAAAATTTCCATTTTCGACCCTAGTGCGGTAATTACTTGTGTTTTTTAGAGAAAAAAAAGATTAAAGAGAAGACCTCTTATGTTTTTTTTTTAACTTTTCAATTGAAAACTATTTCTGCCAGAGTAAAGTGAGGTGAACAACTTTCCTGTGGTGTACAAAATTTCCAATTTGGTATGCCAAACGAAATTGTAAATTTTGACAGTAGTAAATTTTGACAGATGCAAAAAGCACATGTGAAAGCATATGTTTTGTGAATAAATTTTCAATTTATGTGTTTTTAATGCGTTTATATTGCATTACATGTGAAATAATATGAATGTCAACAGCACATGCATCCCTGTGCGCACATTATTGGGTTTCAGGGGTAAATTCTGATGTTCATATTCACCTCGATAACTGTCAGATTAACCATCGCTCTGTCAAAATTTACGATTTTCAACTAATTGGCAAAGGGCAAAGTACTCAGATAATAGCGGATTTGCAAAAAAAAATATATAAAAGGATTAGTAGCAGCCTTACGCCGTAACCTACTTAAAATATTTTTTGATGCCAATATTGGCGTATCTCATGTTGTTTAAAAAATAATTGCCAACAGGTTGCAAAGCCGTTTTCGAGATAATGTGGATATACAATTATAAATATACAAGAAGTTATAGGAGTCTTAAATAGAGCGAGTTTAATGTGGTTAAGTTACCCGAGGTGTTTACCAAACATTTTTTGCAGATCGGCGTAAAAAGCTTCTGCTATAGAAAAAAAAAATATGAACATACATACATATGCACACGTATAACATAAACATCCCATGGCGCCTTCTATTTTTTTTTTCTAAATCTGTTGGGAATGTATGTATGTACGTCAGATGAGTGAAAAGCAATTTACTGCATTGCATCAAAAATGGTGCAGAAGTGCCAAAAGAGTACAACAGAGAGTGTAGTGCATGAGATGAACTAAATGAAAATGAAAAGATGTCTGTGGCAGCTATAAAAGCAACAGCAAACCAATTGTATGCTGACAACTAACCAGTGTAATAAATGCAGCAAAGACAGGACCATTGTCTGCAAATCTAGATTTTCATGATTACTCTGGCATATGTTCAACGGAAAAGGGAAGAAAAAACATAAAACCATACATACGTATGCATACATATGTACGTATTTTATAAATATTATTGCAATAATAGCGGAAGTGCTCACTGAAATAAAAATGCTGGTAACCCAATTTTTCTTACTTTTTCTGTGTTATCTAGGCAGGCCACTGCTGAGGACGAGCCCGCAAATCAGTCAACGAACTTTTACTGCAATAGAGGCGATGTTGAGGGGTCGTTAATTACAATCGAGCTTTAATTGCACTGAGGTAGTTTATATATATATAAGTACTTCCGAGAGTGTATAAACAAAAGCGCAACTACAAGCTGGATCTAGTTTAGATTCTGCGGAATTATAAGTACACTGAAGTGTAATTAGCTTGCTAACTAAACCAATAATAACAAGTAAGGAAAGCTGTCTTCTGCTGTGCCGAAGACTATATACCTTTTATGAATAAGTGTCACCATTTTCCCTGTTCGATCCCCACTACAGCCTACTATCGACTATATGAGGGTGATGTGTTATATTCGTCCAATCTCATTTATTTTTAACATCGACATTCCACATTCTAAAAGAGCAATAGTTACGAAATTTCACGTTCCTACCTATCTAATTACAGGAGTTATCTACCAAAATCCGTTTATCGAAGCAATCGGTTGTATGGGGGTTATGTGAAATATTTTACCAATCTCAATGATTTTCAATATCGATATTGCACATATAAAAATATCAGCACTAACAAAATTTCACGTTCCTACCTATTTAATTACAGGAGTTATAGCCCAAAATCCGATTATCGGAACAATCGATTGTATGGTATGATTGTTGAAGCCTATTTTTGACGAGCTGATTGATCCCCATATGTGCGTCTTCATTCCTTGTTGGTCCTGGATAGACCAGATCTTCACAATACCTCGATGGTTAGGTGCCATCGATAAGTAATCGGCGAATCTGCTCCTTTCGAGCCACCTCAACGTTAATGGATACAAATTTTGAAACTGTGAAAGACTTCGTCGAACCAACACGTAAAATAATGTTAACAGAGAAATGCAACAGTAGGCGGTTGAAAAGTAAAGTCCTCTCTCATTGAGCAAAGATCACACTCGTTAGGTATCTCATCATATCTGTTCTCATTTATGACTTGGAATCGTGGGTAAATGTATGGTCCTTCTCCCAACGGTAAGTATTTGAGGATGAAGCCAAGGGTAAGATCAAAATAAATTTAACGAAGAGCTGAATGAGCCTAACGCAAATATATGTATGTAAGCATAATGTGGCGAATTCATAAACAGGACAGAGCTTCTCTTTATTCTTATTTTCTTCCTCCCTTGAACACCTTTATATAGGTGGGGTGAGGGACCGTGAGCGTTTCACGTATTGCCGGTTCTGCGAGAACGGTATTTGTACCTGTACAATACCCTTCGTACCGAAACGACCCGGGTTGTTTTTTTTTTTTATAATGACTCGGCCAAGAGCAATACATTTCGAAGTGACCCTGTCTAACGCGTCACGATTCCCTCACCTATTGTCATCCCCGGAACAGCCCCTTGCAGCACGGCTGCTCCTTATTCTCTTGATCCGGGCTGGCATTGAGCCAAATCCTGGCCCAAGAGAATGGTTCTGCTGCGTTTGTCGGAAGAAAATATATACAAGACGATCACACTCAGTACAGTGTGCATCATGCAAAGGTTGGTTGCACAAATCAAGTTGCTCCGGACTAGATCCGAAAGCACATCGGCCCACAAGTTTCTATAAAAATTTTGTGGCGCCCTGCTGTTCACGTCGAAGGACGTCCCGAGGCAAGCGACGCTCATATGTTGCTTTATCGCCTTCTAATAATAATCAAGTCTCCACGACCTGCAATAATTATATTGCCCAGCAGAATATATGTGTTCCCGGCTGTAGCTTACTTCCTAGTGCATCAACAGCACAAGCACCCACTCATGGCTACTTTCTTCGTAGCACATCGGTTGATGCTTGTAGCACTACTGAGCTTCAGCCCCCGTCTCTAAACTCTTTAATAACTTCTTCCGGCACTAGCACGAATGAAAGTCAAGTCCATCAACTTCTGGTCCCTCACTCTTCGTGCACTGTATGTCGGCACAGGATATATGCGTCTGTGGCATCGGTCAAGTGCAACTCCTGCCTAGGCCTGTGTCACCTACGCATATGTTCTGGGCTCGCAAACAGAAATCTTTGGACTGATGTGTTTGTCGCGCCTTGCTGTCGAGTTGTGCAGCCCTCAACGCCGACGGAAGTACACTCATCTAATAGTGAACGAATTCCGCCGGCTTCAGGACTGCAACGGAGATCAATATCGCGACATAACCTACCACCATCTAGGCGAACACATCAGTCTTTAACTCCCAGAGTGGCCATTGCCTCTCCTTCGCAATTTAAATTGTTGCAATTTAACTGCAACGGCTTGACCGGCAAGATAGCGGAGATAACCACATTTATGCAGCTACATAAAATCAAAATTGCTGCAATCCAGGAGACAAAACTTGGCCCCCACTCGAATCTCCGAGCGAGTGGAGGCTACCACGTACTCCGGCATGATCGTACAGACGGCGGAGGTGGTCTCGCGTTCCTTGTACACCATACGGTGCAGTATAGGGAATTTGATATCAACACTGACCAAAGTGACTTACCTTTAGAGTGTCAAGGTATAGTTATACAAGCTGGTGGCGTTGATCTCGAGCTAATCAATATATACATTCCTCCCGTCACCTGCTGCCCCAGAAGTTATCGTCCTGACCTTAGGGCGTTTCTTTGTGGCGATAACCGTATCATCATGGGCGATTTTAATGCCCATCATGATATGTGGCATTCACACCTTTCGGTGGACGGCAGAGGACGGGAATTAGCCGAGCAAATTGATAACTCTTCTTTCTGTACTGTGAACGGAGACTCCTCAACTAGGATGGCTGTTAACTGCAGTAGCTCCCCGGACCTAACTATTGTTAGCCCGGGGTTAATTAACAGCATCAACTGGCAACCTATGGTGGCCCTGTCATCCGACCACCTGCCTATCATCCTGTCTGTCGATCGTGCCACGGATTTTATCACGTCGGAGAAACGTACTTACGTGAATTTCAAAAAGGCCAATTGGGTCGGCTTTTTGGAATTCACGGAGAGCTCCTTTGGTGATCTTCCCATTCCCACTGACGTACACGTTGGCGAGCGCAACATACGTGAGGTCATAAAAAAGGCTACAGCCCGTTTCATACCAGCTGGTAGGATAAAAGATATCAGGCCTAACTTCCCAGCTGAGGCCGCAGCCTTGGCCAACGAACGTGACCTCATACGCAACATCGATCCATCTGACCCACAGATCGGTGATCTCAACGTGGAAATCAGAAGGCTGGTTAACGAACACAAACAAACCAAATGGGAGGAGCACCTCAGGTCTTGTAACCTCTCTACCGGTGTTGGGAAATTATGGTCCACCGTCAAGTCCTTGTCGAATCCTTCGGGTCCACCAAAAAATGTCGACATTACCTTTGGTGACAAGACAATAAATGACCCCAGGAAATGTGCACAGGCTTTTTGTCGACAATATGTCCCACACCCTGCGCAAGACAGGGCTAGACGTGGAATCTTCAGGCGTGCGCATAAACACAAAAACTATGCCCCCGTTCCCATCACCGCTACAGAGGTTCAAGAGGCCATCCGGAAGGCCAAAAACTCCAAAGCCATCGGCCCTGATGGCATAGCCATGGTGCATCTAAAACACATCGGCCTAGCGGGAGTCAAATATTTAACGGCCGTCTTCAATTTGTCTCTGATCACAGCTGTCATACCCGACAAATGGAAGCAGGCAACTGTGATCCCACTACTAAAGCCTGGCAAGCCAGCTAACGTTGGGGAGTCATATCGCCCGATATCACTCCTCTCGCCAGTAGTAAAGACACTTGAGGCGGTCCTACTCCCGCTCTACACATCACACTTGATGTTAGCCGAGCACCAACATGGCTTCAGGAAGGGTAGGAGCACAACATCTGCTCTAAATGTCATAAACACTCAGATAACTGACGGTCTTAATCAAAATAGGCCTAATGACAGGACGGTTCTAGTTGCACTTGATTTGAGTCAAGCTTTTGACACAGTAAATCATGGGCAACTTGTAGCTGATTTGGAAGACTCGTCACTCCCCCCCTGTCTAAAGCGTTGGACCGCCAATTATCTCAGTGGTCGTCGGTCGTCTGTTGTATTTAGAAACAAAAAATCTAAAGCCAGGAAGATAAAACAAGGGGTACCACAGGGTGGTGTCCTCTCCCCGTTATTGTTTAACTTCTATATTTCGAAGCTTCCTCCTCCACCAGAAGAAGTTACGATTGTTTCTTACGCAGACGATTGCACGATATTGGCAACTGGTACTTCCGTTGATGAGCTGTGCTCCAAAATAAATGGTTATCTCCCCTCTCTAGTCGAGTTCTTTACTGCCCGAACCTTGACATTGTCGCCAACAAAGTCTTCGGCGACCTTATTCACGACGTGGACGGCGCAGGTTGGCATGGAATTAGAAATCTATGTAGGTGATCATAAAATACCTACTGTCGCTCACCCAAAAATTTTAGGAGTGACTTTTGACACCATGCACACTTTCGCTGCCCATTCAGCCGCAATTGTCTCAAAATTACAGAGCCGCAACAAAATCCTCAAGTCACTAGCCGGCAGTACTTGGGGTAAAGACAAAGAAACGTTGTTGGTAACGTACAAGGCAATTGGTCGGCCGATCCTGAACTATGCGTCGCCGATATGGTCGCCGGGGCTTGCAGACGTTCACTGGAATCAGCTTCAGGCCTGTCAAAACACCGCGCTCAGAACCGCTACGGGGTGCGTCCTTATGTCACCTATATCTCATATACATAATGAGGTGGAAATGCTTCCAGTTAGGGAGCATAATGAAATGCTAAACAAGCAGTACCTACTGAACTGCTGTAAACCACAGCATCCCGGTAGACAACTGCTTGAACTCATTCCGCCTCCTAGGACCATAAGGTCGCATCTACGTAAACATTTTGATGAGATCCGTCACTATATAACAACGCCGTTTGATCTACAGGTGCACAAACAGGCTTTGGGGCATATCCATACAACGTCTGTTGGCCATTACTCTGCGCTCTGTCCGCTAAACAATGTCTTACATGCCGCAACACCTGGCATTTCAGAAGAGGAGCGTCATCTTCCTCGAGAGACAAGGGTCACTCTGGCTCAATTACGCTCTGGATATTGTAGTAGGTTAAACTCCTACATATCTAGACTGAACCCTGATGTGCCGAATGTATGTCCGGCATGCGGCTCATCCCCCCACAATACCAATCACATATTTTCTTGCTCATTTGAGCCCACTCTTCTAACACCCATCTCTCTTTGGTCCAATCCTATTGAAACTGCTAGTTTCCTTGGACTCCCGTTAGAAGATATTGATGACAATTAGGTTAAGGAAAAATACGCGTTGGGCAGGACTACACATCGTTACAACAACAACAGGGACCGCTTCAAGTCGATGAGCTGACATAGGATTCAAGTATACCTGCTTCTCGCCACCTCTCATCAACAAAAACAATAACCATTATCGACTTGCTTCCTGATTATAAGTTCGGCCTAAGAAAAGCTCTACCTAACAGTTGACTTGCATGTCTAATGGGAGAAGGTTTAATATGAGTTATTGTTGTTGTAATAACTATATTGCGCCCTGCGTTTGAACTACCTCTGGGTTTTTACATTTTCGCACGACAAGGTTGTCCTACAACCTCAGAAACCTGAAAACTTACTGATATTTTAAAACTAGTTTGGTTCAAACGATAGCTCCCAGAGGCTTTCCAATCTACTCAGTCTCATCAGCTTAAAACCTTTTCGATGACATCCTCAACGGAGAAAGTAATCCATCACCTTAAACAGCATTTCAATAGACCCCAACACGAACATTTTACATATTCATGCGGTTATTTACATAAATACATACATATTTATAAGTAAGTGCGTAATGTCAATAGCAATAAAAACAACTTGTTGGTGCATTCGTCGGTATTGTAATGTTGTTGCACACATTGGCGACAGTATTCGATACTAAATGTTGGTAGATATTTGTTTCCTTCTTACTGGCTCGCCTTCTCGTTCGAAACTTATCGATTTGCATAAGGGAATCGATGGCAGAAATGGGCACTCATTCATTCACTCAACGAATGCCATTGAGACCTTTATAGAGGCGAAGGCAAGTATGAGTGCATAAGTGGAAGTAAATTGCATATGCATGTGTTGCATCTTTATCTGTACATATGTATGAGTGAACTCATAAGAATGCATTTATGCAAATATTCCCTGCAGTAAATACCAAATGCAAATACTTTAGTTCATCGAATTTAATTAAAGTGTAATTCATACTAGTTCGTTAGAAACTACACTTAAACTAGTTGTAAAACAAGCAGTGTTTTGATAAGTTATTCGATACTAAACAGAAATATGTATTTATGCTAAAATGGTTTCACATTCTCTCGTAAGCTCGTTATAGAATAAAAATAAAAAAATAAAAAAGCAAATAAATTAAAATAAAATAAAACCACATAAAGTAACTTAAAAAAAGATAAAAAATTTAATCAAATAAAATAAACCAAAAAATTAAAAAATAAAACAAATAAAAAAGTAAAATTAAACTAAATTAAATAAAGTGAATTAAAATAAAATAAAAAATAAAAGTAATAAAAGCAAAATGAAATGAAAATAAATGAAATAAAATAAAATAAAATGAAATAAAATAAAATAAAATAAAAAAATAAAATAAAATAAAATAAAATAAAATAAAATAAAATAAAATAAAATAAAATAAAATAAAATAAAATAAAATAAAATAAAATAAAATAAAATAAAATAAAATAAAATAAAATAAAATAAAATAAAATAAAATAAAATAAAATAAAATAAAATAAAATAAAATAAAATAAAATAAAATAAAATAAAATAAAATAAAATAAAATAAAATAAAATAAAATAAAATAAAATAAAATAAAATAAAATAAAATAAAATAAAATAAAATAAAATAAAATAAAATAAAATAAAATAAAAGAAAAGAAAAGAAAAGAAAATAAAATATAATAAAATAAAATAAACTCTTTGTTGCTTTTGACTTGTAGTCTATTGCTGTAAATACCGACGGTAATTA
Source organism: Campiglossa producta (assembly GCA_964058755.1). Taxonomy (NCBI): domain Eukaryota; kingdom Metazoa; phylum Arthropoda; class Insecta; order Diptera; family Tephritidae; genus Campiglossa; species Campiglossa producta. Next base: position 40,231,288 of record CAXKVI010000001.1, read on the forward strand.
CAAGCAATTTTCGGGATTTTATGAAAATGTGTTTTTTGAGAAAAATTTACCTACGCGCTGCAGGAACCAGACTAGCCGACATATGTTTCGATGATACTGGAATTACATCTTTTCATGGACCTTTCTTCCCGGCATTGAAATTAAAGAAATGTTCTATATGGAAGTATAAATATATGCATAAATGGACACTGAGAAGGGTTTACCTTCAAGCTGGGTAGTGGCCTAAGGTGCTAGACCTTCTAGCATACAAGTCACTACAGTGTTGTGCGTTCGACTCTCACAATGCCGGAAGAAAAGTCCTTGAAGAGACTCCAGTATCATCGAAAGATATGTCGGCTTGTCTGGTTCCTGCAGCGCGTAGGTAAATTTTTCTCAAAAAACACATTTTCATAAAACTTGTATGCTAGAAAACTTGTATGACTTGTATGCTAGAAGGTCTAACAGCTTAGGCCACTACCCAGCTTGAAGGTAAACCCTTCACAGTGTCCATTTATGCATATATTTATACTTCCATATAGAACATTTTCTTTAATTTCAATGCTAACTTATATGAAAGATTTGCGAATTTTAGGACTTGGTGTGAAACCTATGAAAGAATTTTCTATGCTTAATGAAGCACGAATATTTTTTCATTTATAACATTTAAACTCTTTGTTGCTTTTGACTTGTAGTCTATTGCTGTAAATACCGACGGTATTGTAAATAAAATAAAATAAAATAAAATAAAATAAAATAAAATAAAATAAAATAAAATAAAACAAAATAAAATAAAATAAAATAAAATAAAATAAAACAAAATAAAATAAAATAAAATAAAATAAAATAAAATAAAATAAAATAAAATAAAATAAAATAAAATAAAATAAAATAAAATAAAATAAAATAAAATAAAATAAAATAAAATAAAATAAAATAAAATAAAATAAAATAAAATAAAATAAAATAAAATAAAATAAAATAAAATAAAATAAAATAAAATAAAATAAAATAAAATAAAATAAAATAAAATAAAATAAAATAAAATAAAATAAAATAAAATAAAATAAAATAAAATAAAATAAAATAAAATAAAATAAAATAAAATAAAATAAAATAAAATAAAATAAAATAAAATAAAATAAAATAAAATAAAATAAAATAAAATAAAATAAAATAAAATAAAATAAAATAAAATAAAATAAAATAAAATAAAACAAAATAAAATAAAATAAATTAAAATAAAATTAAATAAAATAAATTAAAATATAATAAAAAAATTAAATTAAATTAAATACAAAAAAGAAAAAAGAAAAATAAAAACAAAATAAAACAAGATAGATCAAAATACAATTAAATAAAACAAAATTAAATTAAAAAATAAAAATAAATTTAAATAAAATTAAAGTAACAAAAAGGAAATAATATAAAAGAAAATAAAACAAAGAAAATGACGCATTTTAAGTAAAATAAAAATAAAATAAAATATATTAAAATAAGCTAAAAATAAAATTAATTTTATCTTATAAATTTCGTGAGCATCCTTTCATGGAAGAATTATACTTAGAGAATGAGCCGGCACTGTGTTGAAAAACTTCTATGCAGTAGATAAGTACTTCGTCGAGTCAGTTTAACTGCTGGGCTATTACTTGGTTCAGTGTGGTTGTCGCTTTTGTTGTCCTTTCGAGTGCGTCCCCCAAGTGTGATTTAGCACTCGTGATGAAATTGATTTATTGTCTGTAAGAGTATTCGAATAAACGTCTTTCGATATGCAAATAAATATGTACATTTGTATGCATTGTATGTCTTTCAATATTTGCAATAATGCCACAATTGCCTAAATATACATTTTGTTAGTGAATTTGCAACAATATGTTTCAACAAAAGTTTTTTTTTAATATTTATTATTCCTGTGTCTATTTCGGTCTACTTATCTTAGTCTTTATACTAAGTCTTCAAAATTCTTGTTTGAAATTTATTTTATAAATTTGTATGCAAAATAATTGAAGGATATTAAAATTTGCAAATTAATTTCCCGAAAGAATTGATAAATGAGACATCATCTTTATCGATTTCGAACGTCATTTATTTTAATTAACTGTTTCTGCTTACCATCTTCACAGTTTTTTTTTTTAGTGTTGACGTTTCCGCCACGATTAAGTTGGAACAGTTTTGCAACGATACTTTTGCCATCTTCAGACTTATTTTTTGTTCCAACAAAGATAGAAAAATTATGATAGAAAATTTTTCCAAAATAATTCGAATTTTTATAGTAGAGCAGTTATCGATTTTTATCGATTGTGATCGATTTTTGTCGAAAATTTTTATTCTATTTTGGAGAAGTTATATAAGCATTGGTTCTTTTTAACGAATACACAGGAGTTAAAGTAAGGCCACAACTAGCGACGCGACACGACGCGACAAAATAGTTCCCTATTTGATCAACTATGTTGTGTCGCGTCGTGTCGTGTGGTGCTGCTGTCGCTAGGTGTGCTATGCTCCATATGAAACATGCAAAGATTATTTGGTCTTGTAGTGTCCTGTGGTGTAGTGCTGCTAGGTGTATCCTTACCTTTAGGCAACATAATGTGGGCAGGAAATCGTTATATCTCAGGAATTCTGTTCCGTGCAGATATATTGCATAATTTTAGATCTTCTTAAGGCTGATTTACATGGGTCGTTTTTTGGTCGATTTGCTGTTCGATTTCTGTCGTTCCACCGTGTAAACAGCAACTCGACCAAAATCTATCAGAAAATCAACCAGCAAATCCACCGGAAAGACCTTTAAATCTTTACATGGGTCGATTTTCTGGTCGACTTTTGTCGTTCCACTGAATTGCTATTTACAGGGCGGAACCATAATTCTTGTGATTGAATCATGAGGTGGAACGACAAAAATCAATTCATACCTTGTATTTGAAGGTAGAATAAAAAAATCGACCAGAAAATCTACTAGAAAATCGACTCATGTAAATCAGCCTTTATGAAGCAAACTATTGTTCTACTTCTACATATATTTTTCTTTCAATCAATCCTACTGAGAATCAATCGTTTCTTATTGTCAAATGATTTCTGAATTTTCAGACTGAAAATAAACCATGTTTAATCTGTGGACAATTTTAACTTATTTTACTTTAATTTTAACATTTGGTAAGTAGGTACATGCATAATTTGATGTATTACATAAAATTAATATTTTCCTTCAAACAAAAGTGGCTGCTGAAGATTTTCTGGTGATAAATTGTCCAGACTCCTTAGAATTCGATACAAATTCGACAACGGTACTACGACTGGGACAGCTCAAATTTGTTTATAATGCAATAGTGGGAGCATCGGCAACGGGCGTCTCAACATTCTCCACATTTAAGATTAAAAATGTATTCCAGCTACCGCATTTGGCATTTTTGATGGTAATAAAAACAGACAAAGAGGATAAGAATTATACAGACTTGGCTCCTATCGCAGTATACCCCGTGCAAGGTCGTAGACCACTCATCAATTTACTAGTCTTTGATGGAAAAAAAATTGATTACAGCTTAGATGCGAGTTCCACCAATAAAAAGGTAAACAAACTTTCTTTTGAAAAACAATTACAATTTGCTTATAATCAGTGCTCGTCTACATGTAGTATGCTAATCTGGAAGTTCAAATAGCTGATCACAATTTTACCGACGCTAAGTTGTTTGTTCAGGAGCTGCGCGATCTCATTACAACAGAGAAAGCAAAACTAATAAAAGTTCAAATAAAGAAGGGCAAATTTATCTCAGTTCATTTGGATTACAAACAAAATGAGCTAGAATTTGCAAAATTCATAGATAGCATCAATAAATTGAAAACAATATTGAAGGACTACTTCTTTGGTGCTTTAGTTTATGGTCCAGATAAAAAGAATAGCAGCACGTCTTATGATGATAAAATTATTACGATTATTGATGGCACAGAATTGGTGAGTGGCATTATTATACCTTTCATGAACATGAAATGGTAATATAACTTGGTCCGATATTTGTAAGTATAAGAAGAAGAAGAGATAGACCCTCTAATAAGTATACCGTTATGATCAGGACGATGAGCTGATTATTTAGCCATGTCCGTCTGTCCGTCTGTTTGTACGCAAGCTAGTCGCTCAATTTTAGAGATATCTCGATGAAATTTGGTATGGAGGCATTATTTTATATGAGAATAATCATTTGTCGGAACCAGCAAGATCGGACCAAAACTACCCATAGCTCCCATACAATCGATTGTTCCGATAAACGGATTTCGGGCTAAAGAGCTAGTAACGTGAAATCTTGTAAATTTTGTTATTTTTACACGGAAATCCGATATTGAAAATCAGTAAGATCGGACCATTAGTACAGCTCCCATACAACCGATTGTTCCGATAAACGGATTTTGGACTATAACTCCTGTAATTAATCAGCTATGAACGTGAAATTGTGTAAGTATTGCTATTTTTATATGTGAAATATCGATGTTGAAAATCATTGAGATGGGAGAAATATTTGACATAGCCCCTATACAATCGATTGTTCCGATAAACGGATTTTGGGCTATAACTTCTGTAATTATATAGGTAGGATCGTGAAATTTCGTAACTAATGCTCCGTTAGAATGTGGAATGTCGATGATAAAAATCAATCAGATTGGACCAATAAAACACATCGCCCCAATATAATCGATAGCTCCGATAATTTCGATATGAGATAAAGTTAAATTCACACAGGCTGTACTGGGGATCGAACAGTGCAAATCGTGACGCTTATTCATGAAAGGTATATAGCCTTCGGCACAGCCGAAGACACCTTTCCTTACTTGTTTTTATTTAAAATATAAGGGAGTCAAAGTTCGGGTATAGCCGAACATTTTATACCCAAATGACTCTACTAACTAGTGACTAGATATGTATGTATGTATGTATATTAGGGTGATTCAAATAAAAAAAATGTTTTTTTTTCGGTCTTACCACCTGAAACTTTAGGTATTGATGAGAAGTATTATTTTTATAGTTAAGATAATCGCACATGGCATAACATTTTGGAAGCTTCAAAGCTTCAACTTTAAGAGTGTGCAAAAATATTTTGAAAAAAATTTCAAAAATTGAAACAAAATTCACTTTGAAAAAAATGCCATTTTCCCCATACAAAATGTATGGGAAAGGGCGAAAAAATAGCCACCCCTAAGGGTTAAGTTAGAGCGCTAATTTTTTGCAAGGCTTATTTTCTCATCAATACCTAACTTTTTTGGGGGTAAGACGAAGTCGACTTTTTTTTTTTGAATCACCCTAATGTATATTAATTTTCAATTACAGGAACATTTCAACTTATCGCCAACCTATGATGAAAACTATGCGGCTGTATTCAACATAATTCTTTGGTTTTCGGTTGCATTTGGTTTAACATTGTTTGCCGCTATTATGTCTTTAGTTTATATGGATCCTGGAAAAGATTCAATTATTTATCGTATGACCGCTGGACGTTCTAAGAAAAATATATAGATGGTCTTACATTGTACTTCTTGTTCTTTAACATATGTGTATCGTACGTTCCATTGTAAACAGATGTTATTCGAAATTTAAATTTTTTGGTTAGCTATTTACTGAATTTTTTTCAATTTATGTGATTTTCGAAAATTTCTATATCGAAAGTTGCGTGATCGGGAAGCGATTTCGTCCAATTTCATCAGGTATACTCCCTATATTGCTAGTATATCTTGTGCCAAATTTCATGAGTCTAAAGTAATCAGTTTAAAAGTTATGGAACTCTATATCTATCTTGATTATTTTGTGCCGTTACGTAGAACCGTTATTTGGACAAAATTATAATACCCTGGTATTAGTACTAATATAAAAAAAAAAAAAAAAAAAAACGAATGGCGGCGAAATACCAACAGGTTATCATAACCTCTAACGAGATTTTTAGCCGAGCTTCTCTTTCCAACTTGTGGTGTGTTGCTTTTGAGTTTTCCTACAAGTTGGCGGGACCTACAGTTTTTTGCCGACTCCGAACGGCACTTGCAAAACAAATTAATTTTTTGCTGAGAAGCTTCTCATGGCAGAAATACACCCGAAGAGTGTGCCAAACTACTGCCGAGGGGCGACCCCGTTTAGACAAATTCTTTTTCTAAATAATTTTTGATGTTACTTTTGCCGGGCATCGAACCGCCACGACTTGGTGTAGAAGGCCGAACACATAACCGCTACACCACGGCGGCCGCCGGTATAAAAAATGGTTTTAGTTCATTGACCAAATATTCTAATAGTAGTCGAATAACCGTTGGGTAGCGATTATTCGAATAATCTCAAAAATTCAAGAAATCGAAAAACCAAATCGAAAATCGAATGTTCGAATATTTTATTAGTCGAATTATTCGAAGAGTCTTAATAGCCCTGCTGTTTACAATGGAACGTGCGATATGTACATATATCGTCCGTGTCCTTGCAGAACCACCTATTTTTTGAGATTTTCTGTTTTTTTTTTTACTAAGTGATGGGTGGTTTTGCAGCTAAAATTTAACTACAAGGGGTGTATTATTTTTTGTTGGAATGCGAAATTTATTATTTTTATTGATGAAACTCGATACGTGGAGCCAAATCTCGTGCTTGCCACTTTCGTCATTTGGGAGGTTTTACATCTGGTAGTTTTGCATATCGTCGCTCCCAACGAAGACTAACACGGTTCAGTTTTCTGCGTGGAAAACTAGCACACTTCGTTCTCTGCTCCAAAGAAGACTAACTCGCTTCAGTCTTCTGCTTCGAAGACTAACACACTTCAGTTTTCTGCGTGAAAGACTAATACCCCAAATGATCCGAATATGACCCAAAACTTATCCCAAAACGACCCTAAAATAATCGCAAAATAATCCAAAATTGAACCCAAAATGATATCAAAATAGCCCCAAAATGATCCTAAAGTCACCGCAAATGATCCCAAATTGGTCTAATAATGACACCAACATCAGCCGAAAATGACCCCAAAATTGAACCCAGAAATAGCCCCAAAATTATCCCAAAGTGACCCCTAAATCATCCCAAATCCAAATATGATCCAAAAATGGCCCCAAAATATACAAATACAATACGATAAAATGGTAACCCTGGGCGGCAACCCTACCTGAAAATATTTTAGTTGGTATGTCGGCGAAAATACCTTTAATTTGATACAGTTTTTGTCATATCTTGCTCATATTGGCATATCTTATTGCATAATTATAAAAAAAAAATTAACGGTGGCAACCCTGTAAGCCGGCCTCAGTGAATAGTCTAAGAATCAATCATACTATCTATATGCAAAATTTCATCCAAATCATTCAAGCGGTGCCCGAGATAGTACCAAAATTCGTTCTAATCCAAGAAAAAAGAGAAACGGTGGCCCTAAAAAAATTACGAATTAACATTAAAGATTCCCTCGACCTCAAAAAGCTCCGTATCACATTTTGGACGAATGAATGAGGCTTATGGAAACAAGCACAAGCAATTTAAAACCACTTCTAGCTTTACAGAAATATACAGAGATTCAGATATAAGCACAGAAACTCAAAATTAATCTTCAAATCGGCCACGCTAACTTTTATATTCCCATTTCCACCTTTGCTCCTAAATCGCGTCGCCTCTAATTCTTTCTTATCAAAATTTTATTTAACGAATAAGAAAAATATCTACACACTCTTAACCACTTTAAACACTAATCCATTTACCTACCACAAACAAACACTTTACTGGCTAAACTATTTGGGATAAGATGCAAAAGAGCAGGATAAACCCACACACTCTCAACAACAAGAACGTATTTTCCATTCCTACATGTGCATATACGTACATACATATCGCCCCAATAAAAAATAGATAATTGACAAATACAGAAAGGCAATCACAGAAAACAAATAAAATGTACAAAATAACAGAAATGAATGAAAAATAAGTATGCAATGAGCGCAAGGAAATGCAAGTTACAATGACATTGTGAGATTCAGATAGGCGCTTACTGTAAGCGCATGCGCACAATTGAAACAAGAGCACCGGTCGGTAACAAAACTCAGATAAGATTGAAGAGAGAGCAGCTAAATTAAGAGTTTTTTCAATGGTCCAACCCCGTTTGTTTCAAATGAGCGTAGATAAAAATGTCTATGAAATGATATGAGATAAACAAGAGATAGAGTAGAAAATATGAAATGGAAAAATACAAAGTAATTTTAGAAGTTAAACTTTGAATTCATTACAATTAGCTTATACTAAAAATAAACACAAAATGTGAATTTATTTAGAAATTGAGTGCACAAAGTTATAAAAAAAAAGTTGTTCCAAACAATTCGAATAATTTTATTTGTTCTTTTACTGTGTCATTTCATATCCGTTTTAAATGACAAATTTTGTATTCGTTTTATGATAAAAGGAAAGTTCCCACCATGGTAGAATTTTTATACCATGGTTCCCACTATAATTTATTATATTCGGAAGGTGTTCACTTCAAACATGATAATTAATGATTTGACATGGAATGGCCATAGTGGAAAATTTTGATTACTATTGATAAATACGCCCAATATTTGTTTTTGTTTCTGCTTTTATTTTAGCTGTAGGGGTTTCTTTTTCTGTTTTTATACCCAGCGTACTTGTGCTACTATTATACTACTTGGGTATTATAAAAACACATAAGGAAAGCTGTCTTCTGCTGTGCCGAAGCCTATATACCTTTCATGAATAAGTGTCACCATTTTCCCTGTTCGATCCCCACTACAGCCTGCGTGAATTCAACTTTAGCATACCGAAATTATCGGAACTATCGACTATATGAAGGTGATGTGTTATATTAGTCCAATCTCATTGATTTTTAACATCGACATTCCACATTCTTAAAGAGCAATAGTTACAAATTTTCACGTTTCCTTCCTATCTAATTACAGGAGTTATCTACCAAAATCCTTTTATCGGAACAATCGATTGTATGGGGATTAAGTAAAATATTTATCCCATCCCAATTATTTTCAATATCGATATTGCACATTTAAAAATAGCAATACTTACAAAATTTCACGTTCCTACCTGTTAAATTATAGGAGTTATAAACCAAAATCCGTTTATCGAAACAATTGATTGTATGGGGGCTATGTGAAATATTTATCCCATCTCAATGATTTGCAATATCGGTATTTCACTTCACATATAAAAATAGAAATACTTACAAAATTTCCCGTTCCTACCTGTTTAATTACAGGAGTTATAGCCCAAAATCCGTTTATCGGAACAATCGATTGTATGGAAACTATAATATGTAATATCGGTCCGATCTTGCTGGTTCCGACAAATGATTTCTATATTAGAAAATGGTGGCCGCATACCAAATTTCAGCCAAATATCTCAAAAACTGGGGGACTAGTTTGCGTTCAAAGAGACAGACGGACAGACGCACTTGGCTAAATCAACTCATCTCGTCATCCTGATCATTTCGGTATACTTATTGATCGGTCCATCTGTTCTTCTTCTCATACTTGCAAACATCGGACCAAGTGATAATACAATTTCATCTTCTTGAAAGGTATAATAATCGAGATAGATATAGAGTTCCATATACGAAAGTTCTTAGGTTGGACAAAAAAGTTCATTAAGGCATGTCCGTCTGTCCATCTGTGAGTTTGTCCGTCCGTCCGTCCGTGTACACGATAACTTGAGTAATAATTGAGATATTTGCATGAAATTTTGTATACAGGTTACTTTCTGGTCAAGGTAGCTCGCTGTTGAAAATGGGCGAAATAGGTGAATAACCACGCCCCCTTTTTCGATATCGAAATTTTCGAAAATCACCCGAATTGACATATCTCAGTAGCTGAGTCCCCGTGGTCATTCTCTTATAATTTAAAGTGGGCGTGGCACCGCCCATAATGTTATAGGTGAATCCCTCTGGATCTCGACTGGTCTTAACTTTTAAACTAATAACGGTAGAACGATGAAATTGGTACAAGGTATACTAGCATAATAGGGAGTATACCTGATGTAATTGGACGAAATAGCTTCCCAACCATGGAATATTTCGAAAATCATATGAAAACTGCCGCTGGGTATTTAATGTTCGGTTTACCCGAACTTAGACTTCCTTACTTGTTTATTTTTGCTTTTTTTTTGTTGATATAAATGATTGAGCCATAAAAATTGAATACGTACAAAAATAAATAATCCTACCGGAAGTTTTAGATGCATATCCACAGAGCATGTAAATTGGGCCCGTTTGTAATCCGGTTCCGCTCTAATGGGCCAAGCACAATGGTTGATTGTAATGGTATGAACAGATCGAAATGCGTTCTTTCTCTCTTACGTTGGTGCATGGCAATTGACTACCTTATGGTGTGACCCAACGCGTTGGGTGTCCATAACCTATGTAGACGACCATTACATGATTGAAGAAATTTGTATTTAAGCACAAACTGATTTATTTATTGATAACTGACAATTCGTAAAACCTTGCAACATCCAGTGTTGTTCTCTTCACTAGACGTTGAAGGCTGTTTTAAGCTTCACATGAGCGAGTCACATATCGCCTGTTCTCCGAGGTCAAACACATTGGAATAATTCCAGATACCAAACTATTATGTAAGTCTACGCGTTGAGCAGAACACTTCTAATTGAGTTTTGGCATTGCAGAAAAGTTTTTGGTAAAACCTGGGTTGTGTCAACTAGAGGGATTTTATGGAACTACACTTCTATTACCGAATTTCTGTGTTTTCATGATTCTTCACATAGCAGAATCTCGGTACTGACCCTCCTAAACCGACACTGTTACTTCTCCTCGATCCGTTGAGATGACTTGATGAAGGCCCTCAAGTCATTTATGTCCAGCTCCGCGATCTAGCGTAGGCTGTCTAGGAAGGAAACTCCCAAAATGCGTATTTTTGCGCCACGTGAAGCCGGCCAGTTGCAGATGAGATGCTCTACCGTTTCCTCCTCCTCTTCCTCTTTGCAACTTCCATAGCATTGTCGGTGCACCTAGCCTTGCAGCGTGCCTTCCTATTAATTTGAAGATTTTCATCCTTCTTAGGGCGTTAATTTGTCCAGATCTTTTAGGATCCCATTTGGTCCAGGTTTGTTTAAATATCCGGCACCCTGGGGATTGTAGCCATCTTTCGTTCATTTGACGGAGTGATTGCTCCTAAAACATTAGTTTGCATGTGACAAAGGGCAAACCCTTAGCGTTCTCTATGATAATGAACCTGTTTGGTCGTGCTCTACCTAGCAAGTTCGTCTGCCCTACAGTTTCCCTCAATGTCCCTGTGTCCCAGGACCCATGTGAGGTTCACGTGGTTCTGTTGTTGTTCTTGAAGTTATCGACGACAGCTGAGCGTCAGTTCAGAGTTGAACGAGTAAGAGCCAAGGGATTTGTAGTTTTTATTTACGGAGGAAAATCTATGAATGGAACATCCATAATTATTGATACCACATTAAAAAAAAATTGATAATCCTGTCCCATCAATGAATATGGATGTTTCATCAATACTTTTTTGATAAATCACTATTGAAGTAGTATCCATATAAACTATTGATAAATTCTAAATACTTGGTTTAAAAAACAAAAACTCATACAACTTGACATCTGGTTTCAGCGGGACTCGAACACTGCTCCTTTGTTACGTAAAAAGGCATTTACGTTGACAATAAACTTGAGTTTATTGACAACAACAATATGAATAAACTCAAAAAATGCCCCTTTAACTCGAGTTTATGGCCCAACGTGAACGCCATATAAGCCCAGTATTCTACCATTCGGCTACGGCATATTATACAATTTTTAGAAAAATTTCCCATCATAAGAAAATAAAAAAAATTTGAATCCAAAAAAACCTTACAACAAGTTGTAATATTGTTAGAAAATCCATAGTAAAAATTGTTGAACTCTTATGATTATGCGTCCCAGAAAAATTTACATTTCGCCCATATATATTAATACGCCGTCTCTACCATTATTACTATGCAGAAAATATAGATATGGCTATAGCAACAATAGAAATTCATATTACGGCCATAGATATTGACATGCCGTTCAAATATATTAGTATTCTATCCATTAATATAAAAAACACTACATCATATCGAAATGGTTGCCATGTTATTTAACTTTTTATTGGAAGCAAATAATATTTGATAGCTCGCTCATTCTGAATGAATATTGCATCAAACTCGTCGCTATCAATAGTAATATTGTCACAACATTCAAGGCATTTCTCTCAGTGTAATGAATGTTTGCACCGAACCCTGAAAGTTCGCTGGCCAGAAACAATATCAAATGACGACTTATGGCCTCGAACAAATCAGCCTAAAGTTGCCACAGATACAACTAAGCGAAAGTGATCGTGGATTGGGCACACTTTTAGAAGACCTTTAGATATATGGGAGTTGAGAAAAAAAGGTGATGATGATTATGATGACCCCTGCGGATTAGGGGTTTAGAATATGCTTGAGGTAGGCATACCGGTCGTAAGAGGCGACTAATATGCACATAGGTAATGACGTGCTAACTCGATGTTGGATCTACGGATATGATTCCTCTTACCTCTCATTACCCATATCCTCCTTCCTCACGGATGGAAGGATGACATGACCTAGAAGGTTCCACTGGTCATACCAAATCGCTACCACAACACTCGGGCAGTACCGCAAGGAATTACCGCAGCGTACCGGGTTCATATCCGGCCAAGGACTGTCAATTTCGGCATCACTCCCCAAAACCTTCGGGGAGTGTTTTTGCTGTTAACTACAACAACAACAACAACAGCAACAACATGATGATATGTAGAGGTAACTAAATGTTACTCATACGCCGTGTATGACCTATATAAAGTGAACTGTAATTTCAAAATTGCAGGATATCTAAAATTATTCTAGAACAATAAAACTTCGCACATACAAAAAAAAACATACATACCAATAAAGAGGATATGCATATCAAATTTCGAACCAAATTTATTTTTCATACATTTTTGGAATATCCGGAATACGGTTCGTAAAATAGCATTTACCGCAGAAAAAGGTAAGGTAGCGCAGGTAATTTTTTCTAGTTTGAAAACATCTGCAATAAAAGCAATGCCAACTCACATTTACCAAAAGGTAAGCACACCACACATACATACATGTTTATACAGCTACTACAATGTTTATTTAGTAAACAGACAAAGCAACTTAGAGTCTTCTAAAAAAATCAACAACAATCGCGCGATATTTTCGCAAGCATTTCCCCCTAAATGAACGCAGCCATTGTACTTGCATGCATTGTTTAAAAAACCAACTGAATATAGCTGATGATGCATGCAGACGCCCACCCGCTACGTACTAAGCAACTAAGCTGAAAAAGACCGCACGCATTGCTTACTAAACGCTTTTGCAAATAAATATTTTTTATTCATAGCTAACGACCAAAACTTACTGGACCACTTAAGAGCGTTACTGCTTAGAACAACGAGAATGGAAAGCAGATAAGGTAGTCGAAGTATGAATGAAACCTAATTTGATACAACCAGCTGTTGCCCAGGCATCCTTTCACAGTCTTTCGCCACCTGACTGACATTGGTGGACTTCGATAGAAACACCTTCTGTCCCAGAATAGATTCCTTCCTTCAAATAAAAAGACCTAGTTGGGACAGCATGGCCTTCAGGGTGCTGTCGATTGGCTTACAAAGCCTCATTTATGTGTCCAAAATAAGCACACCCTATATACTAGCACATTCGGGTATATTAACATCAACAATCAACTACCACAATTATGATGACAATAAGAAAACAAACAACAACAAGTAGCTAGTAAACAATAGCAATAACAACAGAGTGTTTAGTATAAAAGCTTCAAAGCTAAGATAGTAACGAAAAACAAAAAACAAAAAGGGAGTGGCAGTAGGATGCATTTGCATAGATACCTACATACCTACATACATACATACATACATTCATATGTATACATGCATTAAATGTGAGTGTATGAAAGAGTTGCAGCTGCACCCTGCATAAAAGCTCAGAGCCTCAAAAGTGATGTTGGCTCGACTTAAGTGTTCTTTGTTTCTATAAACTGCTGTACACAAACGCGTGGTGTGCTCCTATGTGTATGTTCATTGTTAGTTGTCTGTTGACTAAACGGTAAAACGGTACTGAAGTGATGGTCATGGCGATAATGTCTTAAGGCGACATGCACTTGTTTGCTATCTTTGTACCATGAAACAACAAAAATAACTAAAAAAAAATGTGCTCAAGCTCTTGAGATTCTTTTTCTCTATCATCTCTTTGAATATAAAGTTACAAACGGTTAAAAGGTTAAAATACAGCAGGTGAAGTATTATTAATGCTTCAATCAATTGAGAGTGATAACAGTGTTCTATTGTGCCGATAAATCAAAATGAGAGTATTGAATTAGTAACACTAGCTATCACAAGCACTTGCCGAATCTTCTATAATTTGGTTTCAAATCACTTCAATCTTTTGAGGAAACCATGCTGATACATGCTTTATGTATTACCAATGTACATACATATGTAAATCATTTTAATGGCGATTTATTTAACCGTTGTTTATTCTTATTAAACAGAAAAAAACACTGGAGTTATAATAAAATAGAATAAAAGTATCTTATAACTTTAAACGAGCTAAACTTGTATATTTGTATATCCAGACAATGTATCTCGGGAACCGCTTGACCGATTTGGATGAAATTTTGAATATAGATAGTATGGTTGATTCTAAGACTATCCACTTGGGGGTTGCCACTAGGGGCGGGTTACAGGGTTGCCACCTATCTAACTTTTTTTAAATTATGGAGCAACATATGCCAATATGGGTATCATATTAAAGGTATTTCCAACCGTATTCCAATTATGACGATTTCAAGCAGGGTAACCCCTAGAGTTGCCACCTGACCTCGTTTTATTTATTTTACCTTATGTATTTTTGTATATCCAGACTATCTCGGGAACCGGGATTATTTTGGGAACATTTTTGGATAATTTTGGCATCATTTTAGGGTACATTTAAGGGTGTTTCTGGGGTTATTTGGGAATCATTTTGGAATCATTTAGGGTCATTTTGGGATCATTTTCGGATCATTTTTGGGTCGTTTTGGGTTCAATTGCGTATCATTTTGGGAACATTTAAGGGTCTTTTTGGGATCGATAGCACCGAGCAAGCTCGGTAACCCAGCTATTATACCATAAAATAAATTAGTAAAAAAAAATAAAATAAAATAAATTAAATTAAATTAAATTAAATAATATAAAATAAAATTAAAAAAAAATAAAATAAAATAAAATAAAATAAAATAAAATAAAATAAAATTAAATTAAATTAAATTAAATTAAATTAAATTAAATTAAATTAAATTAAATTAAATTAAATTAAATTAAATTAAATTAAATTAAAATAAATTAAACTAAATTAAACTAAATTAAAATCGGTTCCCCTACCGGGCGCCTCCTCAAGGTGGTGGATAGAAGAACGCTTCCCAGAGATGGGTGGTACTGAGGAAATGAAATACTCAGGGCGAACCAAAACGAATCAAGGGAAGGTGGATGCTGCCCTTAACTGCAACTAAGCATCCTCAGGATTGAGTCCAGTAAGATCCTGAAGACCGAAACTGGAAACACCAAAATGAAAAGTATGCTATGGGCTGGCGATGCCGGTAGTCTGCCACCTCAGTAACCAAGGGTGAAACTTTGGCGAAATGGCTGGTAGGTTAATATCGGTATCGTCTCCGTCTCGTTAAAACCCTGGCAGGTCTCCGAGTACGTTCAAAGCACGTCGCCATTAAGTTGGTGGTGCAGGCTCAGTTGAGAGAACTCCTGACTAATGCCGGATTCTGGCACTGAACACAGACTCTCATAAGGACCTGTGTCAACCCTAGCGTGGCCTCCCTGCATATGCATAGATAACCACGGGAATCGATAACGGCGACTGCACATCGTGCGGAGATAGCGGCTTGGAGCGGAGACCCAAGAGAATGAATTTTTTAAATAAAAAGCAAGTAGAAAGCACGGAGAAAGGTAAAGGCGACGAGTTCGCATTTATGAAAAGCAGTAAACTGCTAAGATCGCCGGTCCTAAAAACACCTGCTAGAGGGGCCACTCCAGTTATGTCCCCACAAGGTGCTGGACCGGCAGGAAACATGCAACTGGGAGGCGGCTCAAATACGCCCGGCCAAACAACACCCGCTGCCACCGGCGGTAGGCCAGATCCCACCCAAAAGAAGGCAACCCCCTTAAAAAGCGCAATGGCGCTATTCAGCCTTAAGGGAAAAACGCGCGACCAGTGCTTGGAACATGCGCTAACGGTGCTGCGCACCATGCAATCGGCCGCACTTAGGCAGAGGACCGTGTCCATGGACATAAAAAACGGCATGGCTCTTCTCGAAGAGGTATTGAGCTATATGAGCTCATTGAGCCTAAATAAAGATGAGGGTGGCGTACCGGGCCCATCAAACAAGAGGGCTCGGACGAACTCCGACCCTCAGCCTATAGAGTCGGCCAAGAAGAAAAGGGACGAGGAATCGGAGAACACCCCGCCCGCAGAGCCGTAACCTTCCTGGTGAAGCCGGCCGAAGGTAAAAGCTACGCCGAAGTTCTAGGAGCAATCCGATGTCAGCTCCGGCCTGACGAAACCGGTACGGTGATACGGTCAGTACGCAAGACCAAGGCTGGTAGCGTACTAATCGAAACCGCGCAGTGCAGTGACCAACCGGCCTTTAGAGAAGCCATCGGTAGTGCGGTAGGAGAAGTTGGCGAAGCACAGCAAATCTCTAAGCGTATAAAGCTGGAGGTACTCGGCATGGACTGTCTCACAACAGCTGAGGAAATAGAAGAGGCCGTTCGTAAAGAGATTGGAGAAAGCTCAGGCCAAATCCGTGTCACTCTTTTCAGAGTAAACCAGAGAGAGCAAAAGAAGGCTGTTGTCGAAGTGGACGAAGGCCCGGGCAGCCAACTGCTCAAAAAAGGAAAAATCCCCATCGGGTGGATCCAATGTAGGATCAGACAGCGTGCGGAAGTGCAACGCTGTTACAAGTGTCTCGGCTACGGACACCGACGGTCTGATTGCAACGGCCCCGACAGGAGGGACGCGTGCTGGAAGTGTGGAAACTCTGGCCACAAAGCATCAGCCTGTACCGAAAAGGCAAAATGCTACTAGTGCACAACGGGAAAACTCGACCATCTTCCCGGGACTGGAGCATGTAGCACATTTAGAGAAGCACTTGCTTCCGCGAAAGCCAAGTTTTCGGTCCAATGACCAGCCTGATTCAAGGAAATCTGAATCGATGCAGGTTAGCTGACGAACTGCTAGACCAGCTGGTGCTTGATCACCAAATTCGCTACGCAATCATCAGCGAACCCTACAAGAGCAGAGACAACTGGTACGTCGATGAATCTGGTGCCGCTGCCATCTGGATAGTGGACGCCAACGTAAACGGCACTAATCCTTCTGCCGGACAAGGCTTCGTCCGTGTGACTGTGGCACAAACCACGCTCGTAAGCTGTTATCTGTCCCCAAACGACCCCATAGAGAGGTTCAGAGAAAAGCTTGAGCTGTTAGAAGACGACATACGGGACCAAACTGGAAACCTGGTCATCGCTGGAGACTTCAACGCTAGAGCAGTAGAATGGGGAATGCCCCAAACTAATACCAGGGGAAAGCTGATCTTAGAAATGGCAGCCCGACTCGGTATGGTAGTTTTGAACACGGGCACGACCCCGACATATCGACGCCCGGGCTTTGGGTATTCCATTCCCGACATAACTCTTGTCTCGGAAAGGCTCTTTCCAAACGCGATTGGGTGGAGAGTGATGGAGGACCTTACTGGCAGCGACCACAACTACATCACCTTCCAACTCAACGATCCTGGTCAGAGACTGGCAGCGAACGCGTCTCACAAAAATCGTAGATGGGATGCATCTAAAGTTGACGCCATCAGGTTCTCCGAAACAGTGCTGGCGAATTCCAGTCGGATAACCGATGGCACTGGCTCGCCACATGCAACGGTCGAAGAGACCATGCAATGCATGCGCCTCGCCTGCAACGCCTCTATGCCACGCATAGGAACGTGGCGAGGCAAGAAGCAGGTATATTGGTGGAATAGTGAGATCGCGGAGCTGCGAAAAGCATGTCACAGAAAGCGAAGACTGGCGACGCGCGCACGTGGTAGATCCGAGGCTCTTGAAAGAGCGGAGGAATACAAGGGGGCGAAAAAAGCCCTCGGCGTCGCCATAAAACTAAGCAAGCTTAAATGCTGGAAAACGCTCTGTAAAGAAGTCGATCAAGATCCCTGGGGACAAGGGTACAAAATAGTGATGAAGAAACTTCGTCCACCAAACCAGATAATGGACGAGGATCGCATGAAGAATATCGTGGAAACGCTATTCCTCACGCAACCTTCTAGAGAAGAAGAACATGTACCACGAAATGACCGAAACGTGGTACCTTTCAATGAAGAAGGGGTCAAAGTAGCCCTGCGTAGCATGAAGGCTGGAAAAGCCCCAGGACCCGACGGAATACCTGCGGAGGCACTCAGGTTAACTGCTAATAGCTGTCCTGAGCTTTTGCTGCACATGTACAACAAATGTCTGCAGGCAAGTGTCTTCCCCGCCAGATGGAAGACAGCACGGCTCGTCCTTATACCGAAGGGTAAAGGAGACCCAAACTCTCCATCATCCTTTCGCCCACTATGTATGCTCGACACATACGGAAAAATGATGGAGAGCCTTATAAAGCAACGCCTAACAGCAGCCATAGAAGAAGACGGTGGACTCTCACACCGGCAACATGGCTTTCGGAGAGGGCACTCCACAATAGACGCCATAGCCGAAGTCGTAGATGCGGTCCGGAAGGCTGAGACGGCAAGCCATCTAGCAAGGCCGGTAGTACTATTGGTGACGTTAGATGTTAAAAATGCTTTTAACTCTGTCAGGTGGGAGGACATGCTTGACGCATTAGAACGCTCCTTCAAGGTCCCAATATACCTGTTAGATATATTGAGGGACTACTTAAGAAACCGCTGGCTAATTTATGAAACGACGCAGGGTCAAAGAAAGGTGAAGCTAACAGGTGGGGCAGCACAAGGGTCGGTGCTCGGCCCTGACCTGTGGAATGCTACATATGACAGCCTTCTTCGAATGCAGATGCCAGAAAGCACTTTTTTAGTTGCTTTTGCAGACGACGTGGCTGCCGTAATAACAGCACGAAGCTGCGACCTGGCACAGCTTAAACTAAACCAAGTGATGCGTAGTGTAGACAAGTGGATGAATGATCACGGCCTCCAACTGGCTACAGCCAAGACAGAGATCGTGATCCTAACGAAAAGAAGGATCCCCACACTCATTAACATGACTGTTGGGGATCAACAGATAGAAACGCGTCGCTCTACAAAATATTTAGGGGTGAAATTGGACAACAAGCTGACCTTCTCGGAGCATTTAAAAAGCTCCTGCGAGAAGGCTGTGAAAACCATTGCAAGTCTGAGTCGGCTAATGGCCAACACAGGTGGACCAAAGCCATGCATAAGAAAGTTGCTGGCGTCCGCCTCAGATTCTATACTATTGTACGGTGCAGAAGTCTGGGCGGATGCAATGAAAATCCAGAAGTACCAGGCAGCTATTACCGCGGTTCAACGCAGGGGGGCCCTGAGAATCGCCTCAGCATACCGCACGGTCTCCGCAGACGCTGTTCTGGTCATTGCGGGGACCATACCGATATACCTCCTCGCTGAGGAAAGAAAAATTATGTACGACACTCGTGCAGAGATACGTAGAGACGTTGCTGCAACGCAGGCGCGAGGTGAATCGATCCGGCGGTGGCAACTACAATGGAGCAACAGTACTGCTGGAAGGTGGACCAGGGTTTTAATCCCCGAAGTGGAACCATGGCTGAATCGGCCGCATGGAGACGTCGACTTTTACCTGACCCAATTCTTAAGCGGGCACGGTTATTTCCGTGAGTACCTGCACAGAATGGGCAAGGTTCAAACCCCGAGCTGCACCTACTGTGGAGCCATAGACGATGTACGCCACACCTTTTTCGAATGCGAGCAATTCACTGAAGAAAGAAGGCGGGTGGAAGAGACAATTGGCGAGCTTTCCCCAGGCAGTGTCATTCGAAAGATGACCTCTGAAAATGCAAGATGGGATATAGTGAGGCGATACGCGAGGAACGTTCTCCTTGCGAAACGGGAAGACGGTTGTCTAGCCAGTTAGCGTGAAGTAGCCACAGGGCTCACGTAACGCGCTTCCTTACCTGAAGTAATGCTAAGCGCGGTCCCAGGTAAGGAAGAATGCGCGGGCCGTGGGAGGTTAGGTTTTAGTGCGGTATACCTTAACATAGAAGGGAGTCCCACACTCGGAGAGTCCCGATGCTAGAGCATCTAGTAACGAGGGCTTAACCCCGGTTAGTGCATAAAGCATTTCCTTCTCCCGCGAATACAAAAAAAAAAAAAAAAAAAAAAAAAAAAAAAATTAAATTAAATTAAATTAAATTAAATAATATAAAATAAAATAAATAAAATAAAATAAAATAAAATAAAATAAAATAAAATAAAATAAAATAAAATAAAATAAAATAAAATAAAATAAAATAAAATAAAATAAAATAAAATAAAATAAAATAAAATAAAATAAAATAAAATAAAATAAAATAAAATAAAATAAAATAAAATAAAATAAAATAAAATAAAATAAAATAAAATAAAATAAAATAAAATAAAATAAAATAAAATAAAATAAAATAAAATAAAATAAAATAAAATAAAATAAAATAAAATAAAATAAAAATAAATAAATTTTAAATACAGTAAATTAAAAAAATAAAAAAGAGAAAAGTAAAATTTGGCCATGACTGAAATATTTTAACCTTTCGGAGTTATGCAAATAAGGCTAAGTATTTACATTAGTAGAATGCGTCTGTTAAAAAACAACAAAAATAAATTGAGATCTATTTATTCATCCAATATTATCCACTATTTCTTAAATTAAATTTCGCAAATTTTCTGTAATGAGATAAACAAAAATATTCTCTTTTGCACTAACTTCACATTTTCAAGTGAATATGGATTCGTGCATACATACATACATATATGCGTTTATCTGCGCGAAGCACAGAGTCAAAGAGTATTTGAAGCTAGTGCACTTATGTGGGCATGTATGTATGCAGTTTCTTTGTTTTTACTTGCTACGTGAAAATTTTCTATAAAAAAAAAGTCACGCTTACTCAACTCTTATTTACAAAGTAAGTAAACAGAAATCAAGCTCTCATTAAGAACACAAAACGCAATGCTAGTTATAAAATAGATTCTGAGTATCGATGGGTAAGAAACAACGTCAATAGCACAAAAATATTTTATTTATTTTGTGAATATATTTGCACAATTAACTTCTTTCAAATAGCCTAAAGCGAAAGTCAATCAAATCTCTCCAGATTTTGTAGTTAAGCCAAGCGTAATTTATTTAAGATATTATAATTTATACAGTTTGGTCCAGGCGATAGAGACTTAGCACGAAAGTGACGCGGACTATGGTTCATCTAAAAAAAAAAAAAAAAAAAGCGAAATACCAACAGATTATCACATAACCTCTAACGAGATTTTTATCCGAACTTCTCTTTCCAACTTGTGGTGTTGCTTTTGAGTTTTACTACAGTTTGCTGCCGACTCCGAACGGCACTTGCAAAGCAAATGAATTTTTTGCTGAGAAGCTTCTCATGGCAGAAATACACCCGGAGAGTTTGCCAAACTACTGCCGAGGGGCGACCCCGTTTAGAAAAATTATTTTTCTAAATAATTTTTGATGTTACTTTTGCCGGGCATCGAACCGCCACGACTTGGTGTAGAAGGCCGAACACTTAACCGCTACACCACGGCGGTTCATCTACTTCTCCTATTTTTGGACATGAAAAGACTATTTTCAATGGATGATGGATTAATCATTTTTAACAAAAAGTTGCTGGAACAAACATTAATAGAAATTTAACATGCTACCGAAATCTGTAAAAAAATTATTTTGCAGAACGAAATTGTTATTCGCCATACGAAACGCATTACAAAAATATACTGGTTTTGCTTGTTTTTAAAATAATTCACTTAGAAAAAGTGATTATAACGTGAAAACTATAGCATTTACGGGAAAAACTGTCAGGACACTTTTCATGGAGAATCGCCTCACCAGCTAACTGTAGAAGAAAATATTATTGCCAGATGTTATGTTACCGAAATAAATAGAAATCGCTAAAAAAATGCCTATTTTTGGATTACTTTTTACCCTTTCATGCCCACTAGTTTGGAGTTAGATAAGCAGCCAAAAAAACACGATCCGCGCCACTTCGCATGGACTAAACTGCTGGTGTCTTAAACGGCGAAAAATATGACGACGACCACCAATTTTGAAGATTAGTTTATTTTTGACCTGCTGACTTCGTGCATTATAACTCCTCTTTGAAAGCTTTAAAAGATTCTCTATCAAGAGATTAAAGCCGCGCTACTCTTCCAACTTGTGAAGGCCTTTTTTACTGACTTTATATCAAGCCCCTTTCTTGTTTGCACCAAGGACGGAAACCGAAACCGTAACCAATTAAAACCGATTCATTTTTCAAAACCAAAACCGTAACCGTTATTTTGATCTGAAAAAGAACGAAATCGAAACGGTTTCAAAAGCCGGGACCCGTTCCAAACGGTTTTGAATTTTTTTAATGTGTCACTTCTTTTAGTGGACACATAAGAATGTATTTTCTTTTACAAACAGGTATCTACCCGAAAAACTTTCATGAAAGATTGTGGAGCAAGGTTACAAAAGACACGTTCTGACCTCAGTATAAAGAGGAAGTTTGACTATAGTTGAATGAAGCGATCGAAAAAAATGTTTTAGATCCGAAAAAGAAAGGTTCAGGTTTGTCTCAGAAAGCACCACTCATATTAATGTTTTTGACGATTTATGCATTTTATTTAGCATCCATTCTGATATTTTTCTATTAAAGAAGTAGAGTTAATTTTAGGACTTGGTTTTGTATATTGGGGAAATTCCATCATGGCCGCAGGAAAAAAGTTATGAAAATTCGACCTACATAGTTACTTGAGTATTTTAGTATTAGTTTATTTTGTTCGTGTTTTTATTTGGAAACCGAAATCGGAACGAACCCGGAACCGAAGCCGAAGCACGTTGCAAAACTGAAACCGAAACCAGAACGTTATTTTAATCGGTTTCAGACCTTGGTTTGCACCATCATTTCCTTACGAAATTACGGTATGTTGCTAAATCCGCTAGATGACGCACGGATCGAGTTACCGAAAACTCATCTAAAATTTGGAATTTCTCGATTCATAATTAAGTTACTAAGCTAGGAAGCATAATTATTGAAACTTGGTATATAGACAGGGAAAATCTAGCGATCGTTTTTAAGTAACTTCTCAGTAAGCTTTCCCTATTCTTATAAAGAAGGAGGCCACACTTGCTGCATTAAGACGTCAAAACATTTCCGATCTAAAAATCGGAAATATGACAGGACATATGAAGATAGTCAAGAATTTCATAAATAGTTCTATATTGCAAGTAAGGGATGCAATAACTCCTACGCTCAGGATCATGCGAATCTTTGAAGTTTCGATCGTAGATCGAGTGCTCTGGGACACAGGGAATTCTTATGCTGAATCCGATTCCGATATTTGGTATCGAAGCTGAAAGATGGTATCTATGGACCAAATTAAAAAAACGCGGTACCGATTTGTAACTACCCCATTATCTTTCAAGTGGAATTCCATTCAATAAAATTATGTGGTAGATAATGCCTCCGAAGAAGACTATCCTATAGACGAATTTACATTATGTCGGACAGTCAGGCCGCCCTACGTGCGTTGCAGTCTTACACTATAACCTCGAAGCTTTGTCGATGAGTGCGTCGCAGTCCTTAATGATCTGGCAGCCGAAAAAGAAGTTTTGTTAGGTTGGGTCCCAGGGCATGAAGGGCATGACGGCAACGAGAAAGCAGATCACCTGGCAAAACATGGTGCTCTAACAGCATTTTATGGTCCGGAACCCTTTTGTGGACTCACGAAAGCCCACGTAAAGGAGACCATAAGCAACTGGGAAAATAAACAGTTTAGGCAGCATTGGCTTAGCAGCTTCTAACAGAGGCAGGCATAACTCTTTATAGAACCCTCACAAAGATCATCAGCCAGGCTTATTAATCAATGGAGGGGATCTAAGAACCCTCACTGGCTATTTTACGGGACATTGCGGCTTGCGTTATCACCTGAGTAAGCTAAATCTGTCAGATGCAACAATTTGTCGGTGGCGCACTGATCAATATAATTTAAAATCTTTAAAAAATAGGGGTAACCTTGCGTTCGAATTTTGAGTAGCTTCCCGGTAAGCTATGGACTTGGAGCTTCCAAATTATTTAGAGCCCGATTACAATACAATGTTGAAGCAAAAAAAATCACTAGGTGGCGCATAGATGGAGCTATTTCGAAAATTGTATTGATGTACAAATCTCTTTGGTTTTATGTGGAAATTCGTATTGATATTATTAAGTTAGATTTATTCTTATTTTTTGCGATTTCCTTTTATATGTGTTATTTATAAGTGTTCTTCTGGCTGGGCACTTGCTACTATCTCAATGTTCGCAAACGTATTTTAATTTACATGGTTATATCCGTATATGCAACAAAGATTTCAGATAATGCTTGTGTGGCTGAACCAGATGGCTAGAAATTAGGGTTGGTGTTTGCTTGTGATGGTGGCATATGAAGGGCTTTGTGGTTGTGGTGTTTTATATTTACATACATTTGTTCATTTTGCCTTGTTTTTTTTATGCATATGTATCTAATTTTCTTTTTTGTTTGCTTTTATCACTTTATCTTTCACCTGTAATTACTTGTAAATGTGCATACTCGTAAAAGAGATTATCACAGTACTTACATAGAAACATAATACTACTCCACGATTATGCTTTTGTTGTTGTTGCTATTTTAGATGAGTAGAGATGGAGTTAAATTTAGATGTCATTATCTCTTATGCAATTTGCTCTTTGCTCGTTATAAACTTGGCACGTTCATTATGCACTTTTGATACTCGTTATATGTATGTAACTTTTGTAGTTGTTTCAAAATCTTTGTGTAATATTTGTTTAGTTATTTTTTTTTTTTTTTGTAATTTTTGTATATTTCTTTATAGCTAGAAATATTTATCTACTCTACTGAGCTTACACACAATTGTTTTTTTTTTCACTTCGGATACTTGCTGTTGTTGTTACAAAAATAGTAAAAGAAAATAATATATTTTTCACACCCTTTTCGTGTTCTTTGAATTATCTCTCAACACTTAATTTATTTTTTTTTTTTTCACTTTCAAACGTAACCTCAATATATTGTTCACAATATTTGAATTTTTTGATTATTCTTTTACGCGCTCAATCACTGTAACCCGCACAACTTCGACTATATTAAATATAATACTCCATTTTCACAATCCCTTGCCCCCTTTAAGCTCCACCTACTTGTATTTTTCAATTTTTTTTTTTTTTATTTTTTTTTTTTTTTTGTTATCTTAACCTACATTCGTCAGTGTTCTGTCATTGTCAACCACACTCCGTTGAATTCTGCACACATTTGGCTATCACGATTTTACAACTAACTAGCCGATAACGCCTAACAGAGACCGCAACCCAACAAACAACTAAGTAACAGTATTTTTGTTATTAAGCAAATAAATCTAGAGTATGCAATCCTTTATACACCTCTACGTCTATGAATAAAAGCTTATATTTGCGCATTAGGATGATCCATGAAAATTAAATAAAATTATTGCATCCCACTGTCGTACAGTATACGATGTTTGCGGTGACCATATGTTTTCTTTGATAAAAAGTGGACTCAAGTTTAATAACATGCTTGCGTGCATGGTTTCAGTCCAAAATATACCAAAATATAATATTTCAATCAATATTAACTGCATGAAATTACACACAGAATAATTTTTTTCAACATGAACCATGATAATTTAACAGGAAATCATATTAGTTTAACAGGAAGTCATGTTAATTTAATACGATGTGAAGTTATTCAACATGATCTTCATGTTAAAATAACATGATCGATAGTGTTGAAAAATAATAACCTGAAAAAGTGTTAAAAAGTGTCGATTTTACATTTTGCGTGTAAACACAAGTTTAATAAAAATGTTTCTATATGACTACACACAGACAAATTTTCATGAAAAATCAACAATTTTTAAACACTTTTTCAGGTTATTATTCTTCAACAATATATATCATGTTATTTAATTTGAAGCTCTCGTTGAATAACTTCACTTCGAGTTAAATTGAAATTACTTCCTGTTAAAATAACGTGAAGCTCATGTTGAAAAACTTAACTTCGTGTTAAATTAACGTGACTTCCTGTTAAATTGACATTAATTCCTGTTAAATTAACACGAATTCCTGTTAAATTAACATTAATTCCTGTTAAAACAACACTATCTGCCTTATTATCTCATGCAAATTTAACAGGATCTTTCTTGTTTATTTAACATGGTTCACGTTGACAAAAATTATTCTGTGTGTAACTCAAGGTTAAGGCCCCTTTTTTTGTTTTGGTATACTTCACTATAAAAAGTACTTTATTACGTAAAAATACGTTTTTAGTTTCTATAAAAAATAGAATTATTCAGGTATGAAAAATACCACCTACATATGAATCACCATAATGTGTATGCCCATTTGCATTTACGTATATAATCGCTATATACCAAAGTTTTCAATTGTGATGTTAATTGAATTTATTGTCAAAGCAATTGCTAAAATTGATGTCGAAAGCAAAGCAACGCAAAATAAATAGTAACTTTTACTATTTGTATATGTATATATAAAGATTTAAGTAGAGCGTCTTTAAGAAGTGGTGCCATGAGGCGCAAGTACTTTTCAAATTCATTGTTATTATACAGTGTTGTGCACAAATATTATAGTGGTCCTTAAAATTGGTATTTTTTGCAGTCTTCCTTAAAAGTTCGAAAATATGAGGGAGCTAGCTTTAATATAAGAGTCATCATAGTTAAACAGATTAAATATCTTGTAACTTCCATAGATTGATTTTAATTGATTTTTTTTTTTTCATTTTTTTAATAAATTTAAAATTAAAAGTTTTCAGAAAATGTCCTTTTTTAAAGCATTGTAACTTTTTTTCAATTTTTATGAATATAAAGGTGAGTATTTATCAACCCTAATAAGGATATCTATTTTCCATAATCAATCATGTTTACAAATAGAACAAAACATTCAAATTAAGCACCCTAATGCACATACATATATGCATATAGAATTACTTATACAGTACTCTCGTAAATATTTCTTTTTCTAACAATAGTCCAAGTAGAATATTCAGACTGTTGTTGCTCCTTTTGTTGTTGTTAACAGCAAGAACACTCCCCGAAGGTTTTGGGGGATAATACCGAAATTGACATTCCTTGGCCGGATATGAACCCGGTACGCTGCGGTACTCCCTCGCGGTACTGCCCGACTGGGCAGTGATTTGGTATGACCAGTAGAACCTTCTAGATCATGTCATCCCTCCATTCATGAGGAAGGAGAAGATGGGTAATGAGAGGTGAGAGGTATCATATCCGTAGATCAACCATGGAGTTAGCACGTCATTACCTAATGTGCATATTAGTTACCTCTTACGACCGATATGCCTACCTCGGGCATATTTAAAGCCCTAACCCGCAGGGGTAAGAATATTCAGACTTCTCTACACCGTTTCCATATCCGACCTGGCATAGAAAATTATGTTCTTTCCTATCGGATAATATTGAAATAGCAATGAAAATACTATTTTTATAAATAACTAGCACACCTCCCACCCTTCCGTCTCACATTTTAGCAGATATCTTCGAAACCAGGTAAGATATTCAATTTAATCACATTGCTAATGGCAGCACTTTCGTTTTATACCCATATTGTACTAACACATTTTTGGTCACCCCTTGTCCAAATAGGTCGATACTCTGAAACCGGTCGAGCTAGCGAAATAAGGGATATCTTAAATTTTAAGTTAAAAATCTACTAATACAACTGTGAAAGTTTCATTGAATTACATTCAACAGTTTTCGAGTTTTACGACCACAAACATACAGACAGACATACAAAAATTCTAAAAACGGTTGATTTGGATTGTATTGGCTTAATAATGATTGACCATATACACTTTTTTTAATCTGCAATGTACAGACATCGGCCTGTTGTAATTTAAATACATGTATCGTAGACTCTCCCAAAAAATTAAAGATGTTTTATCTTAACGCATACCCCTTCCCCCCCCCCCCCCCCCCCCTCGATTATAAGCTAAATATACTTTTTTAATATCTTTCATGACATTTAAGTAATGTCCTTCAAAATTATTATCCTTCCACTTTCTAAAAAATCGATTTGTATTAAAAAGTTGTAGTCTAATAAAAGTTCTGAAAATGTATAAAAAAAAATAAAGAATAATTAAAAATGTGAACAGGATATACCCAAGAAATGGATTTTACTATATGGATATCAAATGAAAGGTGCTGGTTCGGGCCTGAAAGTAAGTAAATTTTATTTCGATTCTCAATCCTTTTCGAAGATAACTATCAACCAAAATATGAATACAAATTACCTGAACTTTTCTTACTTGCATAGCTAAATGTTACTCATACGCCGTGTATGACCTATAAAAAGTGTCCTATAATTGCAAAGTTTCAAGATCTACTCAATTATTTTTGCTATAAAAGACATTGTTACGCAATCTACTAAAACACTTTTGAAATTCCTTTCCTTGTAAAGGACCTTGGTGTCTTTATAAAAATTCAAAGGTGGAGATTTATTACACTGTACTCTATATGTATATGGGAAAAATATTGAAATCATGTCATTTTCGAAGCCTCAGTGTAGTCTTTTGCGAACTTAGTATAACTAAGCTGCCATCTAATACTTCGGCCGGCTTACCGTTATCCTAGAGCAATACAACTTCGCACACATGTTATTTAGGCTAAAATGCATCAATATACAGGGTATACATATCAAGTTTCAAAAGCAAATTTTTTTCCATACATGTTTGGTACGCTCTAATGTATAGATGATAATAATAATAAATTATCACTTTTTATTGTATTTCATTTTATTTTATTTTACTAATTTTTTTTTTTTTTTGTATTTTACTTAATTTTTTTTTTTTATATTTTACTTTAATTTTTTTTATTTTACTTTTTTTTCATTTTTATTTTATTTTTTTTGTTTCTTTTGTATTTTTTTTTATTTTATTTTGTTTCATTTATTATTTTGTCTTTTTTATTTTATTTATTTTTTTAATATATAGATATTTTTTATGTTATTATTTTTTTATTTTGTTTCATTATATTTTATTTTTTTTAATTTTATTTATTTTTAATTTTTTTTTATTGTACAGATATTTTTCTATGTTATTTTATTTTATTTTGTTGTATTTTATTTATTTTACTTGATTTTATTTCACTTTCAAATATTTTTCCATATATTTTTTTTCTATTTTGTATTTTTTTTTTTTTATTATATTTTTTTAGGTCTTATTTTATTTGGTTTTAGGGAAAAAATTGTCCTGTGAATGCTTAAATATTTAGTAAATTTTACTAACCAGAAATCTTTAACTTTGATTGAAATCATTTCGAAAGCTATTTTTTTTACAAATTCAGCATGAAAATATTTCCAAAGTGCGCAATGAATTTTCACAAGTTAGGCCTGCATGCAAGTTAGGCCTGCATTCAAGTCGTAAGTGTCTGTTTTGAGTTGATTAAATTAAACAGACAAGAAAACAAATTGAAAAGATTAACAATAATAATAAAAGTAGTATAATACGCTCCTCATAAAAAGATGGTAAGTATGTATATCTACTTATAAAGCCATGCATATGCATACATGTAAGCAGATGGGAATACAAACAAACGTAGTCAAATATTTGCATACTGCTCTATTGTGTTGTATTGTTCCTATCGGATTATTTATGTATATGCATACATCTCGAAATTTTTCAATTTAAGGAGGTTACGTTATGCTAAAGACACATCTCGCTATTGTTGAAAATAATTCCATTAAGCTTACAAACTATTCATATACATATGTAGGTAGGTAAATGGTTTCGTAGCGCCCGTTCTCGACCACTTACAGTTTCCCACAGTTGTTTGTATATAGTTTCATAGGCTCGTCATGTTTAATTTAAGCTTTTAAGTATCAAAGGTGACAAAATCAAAACCGAAACCGGAATCCGAACCAAACCATAATAGAAATGGGAATAGGTCGTTTCGACTTTTCAATAATTCCCGAAATCAAAATCGAAGCCGTAATCGAAATTACAATCAAAATCACTGCCGAAATCGAATCTGAAATAATAGACGAAATCAAAATCGAAGGCATAACCGTAGTCGGAAACAAATCCATTACCGAAATGGAAACTGAAAAACCATTACCGAAACAGGAACTGAAACCGAAATCTAAACCAAATTTTTTAGAAAAAACCGAATACGATATAATAACTGAAATCAGAATTTGTACTTTTACAGAAATCGGTAATGAAACCAAAGCCGAAACTTTAATCAAAGCAGAATCGAAACCGTAGCCGAAATCATTTCCGAAGCCATAACATAAACCGGAATCAAATCCATACACATAACCGGAACCAAAATAGCGGATATAACTGAACCGAATAAAACGGTTATATGAACATAAACTTTATC
This sequence comes from Campiglossa producta, assembly GCA_964058755.1. Taxonomy (NCBI): domain Eukaryota; kingdom Metazoa; phylum Arthropoda; class Insecta; order Diptera; family Tephritidae; genus Campiglossa; species Campiglossa producta. The sequence goes on from CAXKVI010000001.1 coordinate 40,261,975, forward strand.
CGTAATCAAATTCATACCTATAACCGAAACCGAATCTGAGAAATTGAAAGAAAGCACAATCGACAGCTTAACCGCAACAGAAAACTAAACCATAGCCGGGATCGAAACCGAAAAGGAGATAAATATTGACACCGGAATCGGAATTGCGGCTATAACTGAACCAAGCTGAAACCGAAGTTGTAACCTAAACAAGAACAACTGGAACCGAAGCTGAATAATCGAAATTAAAGCATATATCTGTGGTCATAAGCAATAACAGCCTAAGTCGACTTAAGAAATTAGACCAGTTAACATTTTTGCTGGTGATTTTGAATAGCAACATCGAGACATCTTTCAAAACTTTCATTGGTCTTTTTTACTTTCTTTACAAACAATTAAATCCAATACGTTTTTTCTACCAATACGTTTGCCTTAGTTATAAAACTGTTTTGTTACAAAAATTCGCCAGCAAAAATTTCAACTGGTCTAATTTCTTAAATCGACTTAGCCTGTTATTGCTTATGACCACAGATATTATAACCAAAATCAGTTTCAAAACTATAACCGAACTAAAAGCGGATATTAAATTGAAGTATGAGTAAGATTTAGTTATATAAAACCACGAAGTCAATCCTCTCTAACAATTGAAATGAAAATAGCTCTTATTAGTGCTGAAATTGGAGCAGTGATTCCAAAACACATATAAAATATTTGATTCCAATTTTGTACACCATCAGTTTTTACTTATTCGATAAAAGTTTATTCGATAAGATTTAAGTTTTTTCTCCTTATGTAATTATGTACGTTTCTTTATTTTTGAATAGCAGTATTTATAAATTCCTACACACATCCATATGTATATACTAGTATAAATAAAAGGAAAGTTTTGAAAGAGAAGTGCTTCATCAGAGCAGCATTTAGTTTTGATGGCGCAGCAAAGGCCTTGACATCCTAACCAACTACACCGCACACTAACTGATTTTCAGCTAAAACTGCAAACGGACATAGGCAGGTGACAGTGCCAAAAGCAGCAATAACAACAAGAACAATACAAAAATTTGTAATTGGCCAATGAAAGTGATGGAGTGAGAGCTTTAGAAATTTGATGAACAAAGTGCCTAACAAACTATGAAATGCAAAGGATATGTGTTTGCCTTATAAACATACATACATTCATACTTACATATATGTAAATGTGTATGAAAACATCTATAGATCATTGAATTTTAAATTTAAATCCTTTCATTTAGTGTTTGCTAATTTCTGTTGAAAAAATATTTTGTGCACATTAGACTGTTTAAAAAAATTATAATTTATTTTTTTTAAACTAGCTCAAGTTGTTGTGGTGTAAAATACCCATTTATCGAGCACACCTCACAAAATACGTGAGCGTAAAAAGTAATAATAGCAATATTAAAATAGAAATTTGCCTAGATATACCGTTAGGGGTATTCAGTTTTCGAAATTGAAAAAAAAAATGTTTGCTACCACCTCAAAAGCGAAAAAATAAATGGACAAAGTTTAATTTTTTTACAGAAACAAAAAAATTAGTAGCTTTATTTCCTCGTACACCTGTATAAAAGGACAAGTTTTTGATTTTTGAATATGTTGAACATAAATTTTCAGCCCAATATTTAGATACGAGCAAATTTTTATCCCATTACCGCATAAAACTCCGAAAGGGTTAAAACAACACTATTTCATGTTAATTTATAAGTAAGTAAAATATTGGGTTAGCTATTACAAACTCAATAATGGAACGTTAAAATTTCTTGCCGACTACCTTTTTCGCAGCAGAAAAAAAAACCAACAGGTTATCATAACCTCTAACGAGATTTTTGCCGAGCTTCTCTTTCCAACTTGTGGTGTGTTGCTTTTGTTTTTTCCTACAAGTTGGTGGGACCTACTGTTTTTTACCGACTCCGAACAGCCTTGCAAAGCAAATGAGTTTTTGCTGAGAAGCTTCTCATGGCAGAAATACACCCGGAGAGTTTGCCAAACTACTGCCGAGGGGCGGCCCCGGTTAGAAAATTTCGTTTTCTAGATAGTTTTTGATGTTACTTTTGCCGGGCATTGATCCACCAAGACTTGGTGTGGAAGGCCGAACACTTAACCGCTACACCACGGCGGCTCGCAGCAGAAAGATAAGCAATTTTTCCTAAAATAACTTCTTGCGATCTGCGTACCGCTCTTAACTTAAAACGTTTCATGTTGTAAACAAAAGCTATGATTTTATGTGTATGTGAGTCTGAGCAAATGCTCGCCTCTTATGCATGAAGCTCAAGGAAGCGGATAGCTATGAAAGCGAAAGCCGCAAGCTCACCCCTTCTCCTTCCGTAAAGAATAAGATGTTAGGTAAAGCGAGGCATCTTATCCGTAGATCAACTACTAAGTTGGTTGTCATTAACCTTTGTGAGCCACCCGGCGCCAGTTGGAGACACGCGTAATCGTAGATCTCTACCCCCTTGGTCATTCCATCGAAGATGTGGTCTCCTTCTTTCTCTGCTTCCACCGCCGTGACGGGTGCCGATAGGAATGCCTTCTGGGCCGGAGCATCTTAGTTCATTCGCTTAACATGGCCTAGCCAGCGAGGCCGCTGCTCGTCGTTAAATCTTCTTCGGTACTCGCCGTCGCTAACTCGTAGGGTTCCATAAATCTTTTGAAGAACCTTTCTCTCGAATACTCCCAGAACCGCCCCATCGGCTGATGCACAATGTCCATGCTTTTGCACCACATAGTAAGATGGGTGCGATAAGTGGCTTCTAGTGTTGTTTTTGTTCGTCGAGAGAGGAATGTACTTCTCAGTTGACTATCTAGGTACTAAGCCCAAAGTTGCATTTGTCAAAAACGCAAGCAGTTATATACACTGTTGCCGTTTGCCTAAAATTTTGCGTACCAAAATTCGTACCAAACAGAAACAAAAACTTATCGAAATAGTTCGCAACCCTGCAGGGAACTCAGACACTAGTGAACAAATTTCAGGTTCAGAACTAGATATAAAGTGGCCAATAAAAACTACTACGTTAGTGATTACATTTTCACTAGTTCGAAACCAGTGTTTGAGGAGTCGTTAAAAGGCATTTGGATTCGTATTTGAATTTAAGTTTTTGAATTTAATTTATATTCGTTTCTATCAAGGTCTGAAACCGATTAAAATAACGTTCCGGTTACGGTTTCGGTTTTGCACCGTGTTTCGTTTTCGGTTCCGGTTTCGTTCTTCAACATTTATTTCGGTTTCGGTTACGGTTTCGTTCCGGTTTCGGTTACAAAATAAAAACACAAACAAAATAAATGTTACTACTAAAATACTAAAGTACCTATGTACATAGCTTCGAAATAGATCTGAATTTTCATAACTTTTTTCCTGCGGCCATGATGGGATTTCTATAATATAATAATAAATTTTATTAACGCTATGTATGGATGAAATTTCTGAAAAACAAATTCCTAAAATTAACTCTACTTTTTTATTAGAAAAATATTAAATGAAATGTATAAATCGCCAAAACATTAATATGAGTGGTGCTTTCTGAGTCAAGCCTGAACATTTCTTTTTCGTATCTCGTAAATTTTTTTCGATCGCCTCATTCAAATATAGTTAAATTTCCTCTTTCAGAATTTTTATACTAAAGTTAAAACGCGTCTTTTGTAACCTTGCTCGACACTCCTCCCTGAAAGTTTTCAGAATAAATACCTGTTTGTGCCCACTTAAAGTGGTACATTAAAAAAATTCAAAACCGTTTGGAACCGGTTCCGGCTTTTGAAACGGTTTCGGTTTCGTTCTTTTTCAGATCAAAATAACGGTTACGGTTTCGGTTTCGGTTTTGAAAAATGAATCGGTTTTAATCGGTTACGGTTACGGTTTCGGTTTCAGTCCTTGGTTTCTATGCTTAGAAATGGTTCAGAACTATAGAAATAGTACCAATAAACGAACTAGAGCCAAACTGTAGAATTTTGTACTAGTTCCAGCCTAGGACATCGCCATGTTAAATTCGCCAGTTGATTTCATGTAAGAAAGATAGTTCGCGAGCTAGTACTGGTTCGGAACGCACTAGAAGCGAACTAGCTCTGAACTAGAGATTTTCCCTACAGGGAAGCCAAACAATATAATAGTACATTCACAGTGCACCAAATTTGGCAAATTTGCTGAAAAATTGCAAATTTGGCGCTTTTTTCCATACAAATCTCATTTTCCAAATTTGGAATTCCATCACATTTAACATCATTTGCCGAACAATACAATCCACAGTTCCTCAAAATAGCAATCCTGCGCGTGTTCCACATTAAGGATTACCCAGCAAGAACCTTTTGAAGAATTGTTATTTTGCCATATAATTTCAAAATTACCATATAAAAACCAAGTACCTATAGGTATACCTAAATTTTGAAATTATATGGCAAAATAACTTTTTTTTAATTTAGTTTTCATGGAAATCTTAATAACTTCGTCAGTTTTCAACTTTTTTTGAGAAAATCAACTTGCATTGCACTCGTAAAAAAATTTGCCGTTGAATACCACACAAGGTTTGTATAGGCTTATTATAACATAGTGTATAGGGATAGCGCCAAAGTTGACCAACCTCGAAAAAATACGAAAAAAATGTGTTTGTGGGGCAAATAGTACCACTTTTACCATCGATATATATATCGTTAAGAAGTTCTATATCTCTTCTATCGAAAGGAGAAACCCGGTTTTTGACCCCTTACTCACGATTTTGAGGGTTGCCGACAAAAAAAAATGCTCTCTCGTCCGAGGTTTTTTAACTTTGGTAAATTTTGTAGCACTATGTAATCTGTAAGATTTGTTTTCTTGGCAGAACATTGTTTTAAGATAAAGGCAAACTTCCCACTAAAATTCATTCAAATCGAAAGGAATGGATTGCAACTATTTGACGATTGGACCTGGAATGACCCAAAACAACTGTTTTGTCCGCAAGTGTTAACTTGTATTTTTTAGAAAAATAATAAAATTTTTTCTACTCAGTCTAATGGGAATGTACGTATTTCAACATATTCCTACTTCTTTGTGTTAGTTATTGCACACGTTTTTGCTTTTGTTGTTATATTTCATCGGTATTCTTTTGTGTTTTCGTATTTCTCAACTGATCCATGTACATATGTATGTGTTTGCTTATGTATATATGTATGTTCCTCGCGTTCTCGTAAGATTTTACATTTTATGTAGGGAATGTCCTACACAGCATCCCCTTTTCACAATCGGACCCACTCGTTTGCTGCCATTGCATTTTGTTGTTTTTTGTATGTTCGCATTTTGGGAGCGGCTTTGCAGGCGAAAAAATAAAAAGTCGGTGGGTATAGCAAAGACCGAATAACTGTTACGTTTGTCACTATCCTGGTCATTTCACACATTTTAATAGATCAAGCTAATTTTTAGGAAAATTCTCCGACCATGAGATTTTGCCGATTTTCTTACAGATATTTGGAATAAATTTATTTTTCTTAGTACTGTTAAATAAAATAAAATCGAAGTATTAAAATGATGAAAATATATGAAGCTATGTTCGCGTTTGTATAGGAGTGGGTGTGTTCCTTTTTTTCTACTCCAATATCCTTTGTATGTGCTCGTATGTAGAATGTAAAATTTCATTTTTGCAGTCCCTACAACCTTCCGTATATCTATGTTTGTATGTATGTATGTGCGCACGTCGTAATAGGTATGCGAATAAATTTTGGGCCACTTTGATTAAATTATTAAATGGTTATTGGCCTGGAACTTGAGATTTTTAATGCAAAAAAAAATTTTTTTTGCATCACTTCACACAATTTAATTCACAGGATTTTGTTTTAAACCATTTTTTCCTTATTTAATACATATAAACGTACACACATATATGTACATCTATATAGTCACACCCAATACACAATGCCACAACCAAAGTGTTGTGTTCACACACAAAAATTCAAATAACAACTTAATTCCGAAGCGAAAAAACAAACCTGCACCGTTGCTCTCGAGCGCCACACTAAATAGCTGCTGTTGGCCGAGACATCGTCTAAGCCAACGAATTCGAAGGGTAGCATATGAACACATGGAAATTGTCAGACAACGTAGATAAAAGAAGGAAGATGGTGGAAGCTGATAGCCTGTGTTATGATAGGTTGCGTATGTGGTCCAAGGCCTTACCGAAGCTCGCATAACATATTACAACTGAGTAAGTAATGCGTTGTTCTGCAGGAATTTGTACTCTTTGAGAGATTGAGTAAGTATGTGTGTACAAAACTTTACATTACGGAAGTATTAGTAAGAGATAAAATATTTATTATCCTTACGTTTTTAAGAGAGTGAAGATAAAATGAATGCGCTCTTTGTGGCAAAAGCATTTTAAACCGTTATTCATTACTGCAAAGTAATAATAATAACGATCACAAGTTGCAATACTAATGACAAAAACAAAAAGAGAAAAGGAGATGGCAAGCCGCATGCCGGACATTCATTCGGCACATCAGGGTTTAGCTTGGATATGTAGGAGTTTAATCTGCTACAATATCCAGAGCGTAATTGAGCCAGAGTGACCCTTGTTTCTCGAGGAAGGGTCCGTCCGTCTGTTCGTCCGTGTACACGATAACTTGAGTAAAAGGTAGGTTCTTATTCAAAATGGCCGAAATCGGATGATAACCACACCCCCTTTTCCGATATCGAAAAATTTCGAAAATCACACAAATTGATAAAACTTGAGTAAAAAATTAGAGTTTTGCATGAATTTGGGTATGCAGGTAACTTTCTGGCCAAGGTAGGTTTCTATTGAAAATGGGCAAAATCGGATGATAACCACCCCCTTTTCGATATCGAAAATTTCGAAAATCACATAAATTGTCATACATCGGTAGCTGAAATGGCTAAAATGATATAATTTGACAAGTGAATCCCCTGGTCATTCTATTATGATTTCTTTATGAACTTTTTAAAAGGGCGTGGCACCGGTAGAATCATGAAATTTGCCACAAGGTATACTAGTATTATAGGGAAATTGGATGAAATCGCTTCCCGACCACGCCCACTTTCGATATTGTGATTTCTGTTAAACTTTAAAAGTGGCACCGTGCGACTGGCCATAATTTTAAAACTAATTATAAAAGAATTATGAAATTTGGCAGGTTTCATGGTGGTATAGGAAATATTCCTGATGAAACTGGTAGAAATCGTTGGGTATTTAATGTTCGGTTTACCTACCTACACTTCCTTACTTGGTAATGATAACTTTAATTCTATAACTATTCTATCTTAATTTTAGCCCTAGCCTTCGCTGTCGTCGCAGCTAATTTGGTTTTAGTGATGTTGTGTGGAGCAACTCTCCTGCAATGACGCTGGCCGACTGCGCTTCTTACTCGGACCGCAAATGTGCAACTAGATGATCAGTTCTCTCCCACACAAAGCTGGGCGTTGGCTACAAAACTACTCTTCACCTGCAGGCTGGTGATATGTTGCAGATTCAAGGAATGACGAACTCCTACGCCAAGCCAACATATTTGCTGAACTCTTGCTTTCAACAACTCTGCATAGGAAAGTTGGTGTTATGTTGCAGATTCAAGTAATCAGCTACGGCTATTTTTTGTTACAACATGCCAGCTTAGCCACTCTATTGTTGACCTTGAGCCACATGTGATAACTTACAAGCCACATGGCCTAATAGTTTTAAAATATCTTCAAATGAGGTGGTATAGCATGAACTTTCAGAAATAAAATGTAGTCGAGGTACACTGCGTATGAGCAACATTCTACGATATGCACCCAGTAGGACGAGTTTAATTATTTTTGTTTCGTCGCATCGCTATGTGTCCCGTACTCTTAGTTGTCATAAACGCATCAAACCCGGGATATACTCACCGCTGCTAAAGAACGTCCACAAATTTCGGGAGAGTATACAAAATACGTGTTTCGACTTCGATTTCAATAAACCGAAAGCAGAAACAAAAATTTTTCTTTCAGTGAAAATTTATTGGCAAAAAAACAATCATTTTACCGGGTTCGATCCAAAAATTGGAACGTGACCAGTAGATAGGCTAGTTAGCTTTTTCTATCCAAATTTTATTTTCTGTTTATCAAAATGTGGTTTATAAGCGTAGTACAAAAAAGAAGAGCGCCTCACTTATATACATATGTACATTAAATTGTATCGAAAAAAAAAGTTCAGTGTGTGTTACCTTGGCGAGTCTGCACACGGATCGACTCGTCATAGAGGCGTACTACACGCTACATTCGTTTTTTGTACGCTTTGTTGCTGAACACATACATTTAAGTGAAGAGCTGCACACGAATCGTCAGCTGCACGAGACCGGAAAGATGTATGGTCATAACTTCGGAAAATGTGTTAATCAATATTTAAATTTTGACAGTTCTTTGTGTGTTTTCTTTCTGCAGCTAAGCTTGATGTAGATACGAGTGCAGATCTTAAGATGCAGGGACATGCGTGCTCAGTGAAATGACAAGTACGCGTCTATGATGGTGCGCCTCGTCTTCGGACTGCCTTAATTTGAAAGTTTATGTCGAAAACAATGTTTGTGTTCAAATTATTTAGAAAAAAATTCATTTTTGATATAATACTGACTAGCTACCTGACTAACTAAGCAACCCCCCCCCCCCCCCCCTCATATCTTCGCTACTGAGCGTGACCCATGATATTTATGTGCATATATCTTAACAGAAATAAAATACCGAGTCTTAGTTTTCGGATTATGCGTACCGAAGTCAAAACACGTATTTTGACACCTCTCCCGACCTTTCTGCACGGTGTCTGAGATAAACCCGAAAAATCTCAAAATCCCGGAGTTGTCAAAAACAAGTGCAAGTGAGCCTTAACCCGGACAATGCGTTTGTTGCGCTTCTGCTAGAAGAAAATTTGACGCGGAAAAATTTCTTGGCCATTTCTTTACCTAAAGAAGTACATATATACGAGCATATTAATCTAAAAGTGCAGTATTTTTTTTTAAATTGATATCAATTTCGTGTGATTTATTTTTTTGGAATACGAATTGGACGTGGGATGTCACAAAAATTGCCTCTAATAAAAAAATTCAAATTTATACCAGTAGTGCGATTGCTAACTTTTATGGGTCAGTTACATAAAACTTTATTTTGGCTTTACCTCAAACTTTGACTTTGACAGAAAAGTTCAGTATACGTATTTAAACCAAGCATGGCAAATTGGAGACCTCAAAGTTGAAGCGAGGTTGAAATCTGGCCATAGTGTATCAATACAAGTGTGAACTGTAGCTTTGACAGAAATGTCAAAACACACTTCCACGTCAAATCACAAATGTCAAAACACACATCCATGTCAAAAATCTGGGTTGCTATTGTTGTTTTCGTTGTGATCGGGTTGTGTGCAGCACCGAATATCAATGAAACAGGGTTCTTGTTTGCACAAAAGTGTTGCTGTGTTGCACAACTTTTTCACTCCAGTTTCTAGGGCAACTTTTAAGCGAATCTTTCAGTTTATACTTTATATCAAAGAAAAAAAAAAATACACAAAATAAAAAACTTAAAACTAGTAAATTTTATTTATTTTACAGAAAAATTTTGAGGTAAGCATCTTCGAAATGGGAAATTAGACAGAAAATGAAAACAAACGCTTTTTTGGAAACATGTATATACGATGTTTTAAGATAGATTTACTATCAAATACATATCTTAGCACAAAGAAGAAGGCTTCAAACCCCAAAATTTGGTATTTGTTTCCTTTAGGGGCCAACTCCTAATAAATTAGCTAGAATTATGGAAGATAGCTCAAAATACGGGGTTTGGCCTCAGGATCACGAATCCGGAAGCGCTTTTTTAATATTTTGCTTCTCTGAAGAGAACCCACCCCAATTTTGGTACCGAACCCGGGTCAATTTTCGGTTTTTTGACCATAACTTTCCACAGACACAAAAAAATTAAAAAGCGCTTCCGGATTCGTGATCCTCAGGCCAAAACCCGTATTTTGTGCTATCTTCCATAATTCTAGCTAATTTATTAGGAGTTGACCCCTAAAGGAAACAAATACCAAATTTTGGGGTTTGAAGCTAATTATTAGCAGTTGTTTGTTATTTGTTTAATAGAAAATAGTGAGCAGACTCGAAAGAGTTATTCTAACTAATAATTTTATATAATTCGCTGTTATTTATGTTAAAAAAATCAAATTTCTAAGTTTTAGCGAACTACTTTTTTATGCAACCTACTACTAATTTTTTATACCAAATCGAATGCAACTCGGCGCAAAATGATGCTCTTTTTCCAAAAAAACAACTCTGATGAACAGGTGTTAAACTCATTTTGGAATTTTGACGTCTATGCAGAAGAGTTTACACTTGTATTGGTACACTATGAATCTGGCAAACTCTCAAATTTTGCTTGCTTTGCTTGCTTTGACAATCAGTTGTTGATGACTTTGCTTCAATTAAAGAATAAAATGTTGCAGAAAATAATAATTAATTCATTTTTTCTCTATTAAATTGATAAATTAACTAAAACACTACGAATGCAAAGAAAAAAATAACGAAAACAAATGCATAAAAGAGAAGCGTCAAGGCGTTCATTGTAGCATACCTCTGAAGTTGGACGCAAAGTTTTGAGGTAGCAAATGACAGGCGAGGTTAACAAAGCTTTATGTATTCGACCCTTTATCGTTTCCACAAACGAGATTTTTAACCTTATCACAAATGGTTTGCGCTATCACATATACTGAACTGGGGGGGAATTCTCGTTCTATGAAATGATAACGTGAAAAAAAATTTGTATGAATTTGAAGTTTCTTTTCATAAATTTTGTATGAAAATTCTTTTCATTTTATCACTTCATAGAACACGAATTTGCCCCCAGATCGTACTAATTAATTAAAAGAGAATAATAATTTAAATGAAACCTTTAGAAGTTGAATTGATAATATAATTGAAACTGACCGTACTTGTTGGATTATAACCTGGCATATGAGGATTTAATCCCAGCCACAGAAATCAAACCAGAAAAAAAAATGAACTTCTCATCCACTCTACTGTTCCACCCACACAAATTGAATGCATATGGCAGCACTCGGAATTTATAAATCAGCTTATTTTGACATTTCGAAAAAAAAAACATTTTCTTACGTGTGAATTGGACACAGAAATTCATAGCTATCATAATATGTATGAATTTGAAGTTTCTTTTCATAAATTTTGTATGAAAATTCTTTTCATTTTATCACTTCATAGAACACGAATTCACCCCCAGATCGTACTAATTAATTAAAAGAGAATAATAATTTAAATGAAACCTTTAGAAGTTGAATTGATAATATAATTGAAACTGACCGTACTTGTTGGATTATAACCTGGCATATGAGGATTTAATCCCAGCCACAGAAATCAAACCAGAAAAAAAAATGAACTTCTCATCCACTCTACTGTTCCACCCACACAAATTGAATGCATATGGCAGCACTCGGAATTTATAAATCAGCTTATTTTGACATTTCGAAAAAAAAAACATTTTCTTACGTGTGAATTGGACACAGAAATTCATAGCTATCATAATATGTATGAATTTGAAGTTTCTTTTCATAAATTTTGTATGAAAATTCTTTTCATTTTATCACTTCATAGAACACGAATTCACCCCCAGATCGTACTAATTAATTAAAAGAGAATAATAATTTAAATGAAACCTTTAGAAGTTGAATTGATAATATAATTGAAACTGACCGTACTTGTTGGATTATAACCTGGCATATGAGGATTTAATCCCAGCCACAGAAATCAAACCAGAAAAAAAAATGAACTTCTCATCCACTCTACTGTTCCACCCACACAAATTGAATGCATATGGCAGCACTCGGAATTTATAAATCAGCTTATTTTGACATTTCGAAAAAAAAAACATTTTCTTACGTGTGAATTGGACACAGAAATTCATAGCTATCATAATATTCTAGTAAAAATAATGTAACAAATGCAAGGAAAATTTATCATCATTGGATACGACATTATAAAAAAAATAATGTGCTAAAAATAATACTATTGATTCGTTATGATTATCTGCGCCCGGGCGACAAATAGAAAGTTAAACAATACCAACATCACGAGTGTTTGAAACAAAAATAAATAGATTTACAAAATCTTCAATAAACGCCACGCCATTATTAAAATAAAGTTGTAAATCTCTCTGTTTGGAACCAATATGAAAATACGATACAAATCAATTACTTTACTTTTGCTACCATCACTGCTTATCGTCCATATTGCAGCGGCCGATTTGCAAGGGCCATTACCAACACAGAAAGATGTCACCGCACAAGATGCCACACAGCAGGGAACAACAGCAGTCGAACCAACTACGCAAGCAGAAACTACAGCGGCTGAAAGTGCAGAAAGTAATACACCGGTAGAGAGTGAGAGCAGCAGCAGTGCAACCAGCAATGAACGTAAGGCCGGTAAATACCTTACTGAGCAAGAGCTGTCGACGGAGGTGCCCCCCACGGAACAAGCAGTACCAGGCGCAACAACAGTAAGTCCCATAAAAGCTTTTGAAACAGAATTTGGGCAACGTTCCAAAATCTTACAACAGGCTTTATTTGAACGACTTTGGAACGAAAAATTGGTACGTGAAAAATTGAAGGAGCAGATCGAAGAAATCGAAGCACGTCGCGAGTATACACAGGTGGCTGATCTAACACCAAAAGAAGTTGAAGGTAATGTGTTAATTGTTTTGAAAATAATTTGTATTAACCTGTATGATTTTGAGCAGCGCAATCGCTCTATGAAATAGCAATGGATATGCTTTCCAAACCACGAAGTGATAAAGTAGTAGCTTACAGATTCATAACTCGCGCCGCTGAAATGAACCATCTTAAAGCTCGTGCAGAGTTGGCTTGGGCACATTTACTGGGACACCATGCTGAGTTAAATTTTGAATTTGCTGCTGCAGAATTTGATGAGCTCGCAAAAGAAGGTGTACCAGAGGCGAATATGGTAGTATTAAAGGGGTTTCATGTTAACAAGTTGGTAACTATACGATATACCACCGGGCAATGCTGGTTCTTAAAATCGAGTGAAATCCACAAAGGGTAATTTTGTCTAACTGGTTAAAAACCAAAAGAGACGAGATGCGGATATGATGGCTCTCATTTTAGTATTCTCCTTCCGAATGAATGTGAGAGGACCCAGTAATATCAAATCGTTCTCGCGACAGTTCGGATACTATCCACAAGATTGTAGTGCCTGAGCGTTGCCTGTCTATATCCGCTACACTAACTAACTTGTTAACATGAATCTTTCATATATTATTTTCTATCACATATAACACCAACTTCTTCTCTTAGGGTTTGGCATTCTTATACTCTGTTGGTGTCGGCGGTAAAAATGTTAGTCAGCCACTTACATTAATTCACTTAACATTAGCTGCTTTGGGTGAGCATACTTTTGCGCAAATGGCGCTGGGTTATCGTTATTCATTCGGCATTAATGTGCCAACCAAATGTGAGAAGGCATTAATGTATTACAAGAAAGTAGCTAAAAAAGTAGCAGCGAAGGTCACCTTCTCAAATGGCCCAATGGTACACCGTGTACGTTTGCTAGATGAATCTGAAAATCCAGGCAGTCAAGAGACAGAAATTGTGGACTACTATCAACTGTTGGCAGACAAAGGTGACGTCCAGTCACAAGTTGGTCTTGGTCAGCTCTATTATCAAGGCGGCAAAGCAATACAACAGGATCATCAAAAAGCTTTGGAATATTTTACACAAGCTGCGAACGCAGGAAACGCCATTGGGTTTGCGTTTTTGGGTAAACTTTACTTGGAGGGTAGTGAATTTATTAAAGCTGATAACGAGACAGCTTTTAAGGTAGGTGGAATATGTGACAAACATATGCATGCTTTATTCACTATTTTTTTACTTCTTTAAGTATTTCAAAAAAGCCGCCGAATTGGGTGATCCAGTTGGGCAAAGTGGTTTGGGATTAATGTATCTAAAAGGCCTTGGTGTGCCAAAAGATTCGCTCAAGGCGCTAAACTACTTTACGCAAGCAGCAGATCAAGGCTGGGTTGATGGGCAGCTACAATTGGGTAACATGTACTTCAGTAAGTATTTGAAACCTCTACTAATTTTACAAACTGTACTGAGCATTTTGCTTTTTTCTTTACAGCGGGAAACGGCGTAAAAACTGACTATAAATTGGCGCTTAAATATTTCAATTTGGCTTCACAATCAGGACATGTTTTGGCTTACTACAATTTGGGCATAATGCACGCCTATGGCATGGGTATGTTACGGTCATGTCCAGCAGCTGTAGAATTTTTCAAAAATGTTGCTGAACGTGGTCGTTGGAGCACAAATATGATGCATGCCTACAGTGATTATAAAAATTATCGCATTAAGGAAGCATTTATGCAATATGCTCTGTTAGCCGAGTTAGGTTATGAAGTTGCGCAAAGTAACGCTGCTTTTCTGTTGGATCGTGGTGAAATTGGTGTATTTCATAGCCGACATGAAGAGCTTATACGTGGATTTTATTATTGGAAAAGAGCAGCAGCGCAAGGTTATTCTTCGGCGCAAGTTAAATTGGGCGATTACTACTATTATGGATGGGGTACGAATGTAGATTTTGAGATGGCAGCTACGTTGTATAGGTGAGTGTTTGAAGGCCGAGAACTATAATGAACTAGCGTTCGAACTGCACATTTTTTTCTTACGGCTTTTCATATTTCATGATCTTTGCAACTTTTCAGAAAAGCTTCTGATCAACAATATAATGCGCAAGCAATGTTCAATCTGGGATATATGCACGAGCAGGGACTCGGAATGAAAAAAGACTGGCACTTGGCAAAACGCCAGTATGATCTCGCAGCCGATACAAATGCCGATGCAAAGGTACCGGTAGCGATGGCGTTGCTCAAATTACAAATGCTGGCAAAAATTGAATCTATAAAGGAGGTATGCGTTGATTCAATAAAAACAAAAAACCTCTGAAATGCATATTTCTCTCAATTTTAATTTCAGTCACCGTATAAATTTATATTCTATATGGATGAAAATATTACCGCTAATTGGGATTTGTACATGATCACTATTTTAACGCTATTGCTGGGATTTATTATGTATACGAGGCGTCCATATCAACAGCCACAACCAGCGGAGCAGCCGAATCTACCAGCGGAACAGCAACAGGCCGCCGAACAGCAACAAACAGCTGATCTACAACAACATTTAACTGAGCCAGAACCACAAGTTGTAGAACAACAAGCAGCTGCACAAGCACAACAATCAGCGGCGCAAGAACAACAGCAACAAGCAACTGACGAAAAGCGAGAGGAAAGCCAACAGCAGGAACAGTCGGCTCAAAAAGCAGGAGAGGCACAGAATCAACAACTACCACAGGAGCAACAGCAGGAGTAGTGCTATTTGAATTTATTTAAAAATGTTGGAGTAAGCGTAAAAAGAACCCCCATATTAAATATTACTACTTTTATAGGTGTAATTAGCTTATATGTGTATATAACAGTTACTAATTTAATAACGTTTGTTGCATTAACACTCAAGCCACCAAAGCAAAGTCCCTATAATCCCATTGCTAAGTGGTCTGTAACTTTAAGAACTTGCTTTTTTAAAAGGCACACATTTACTACAGCTCTAGTATCTTATATGAGGAATGAAATAAATAAATGTATGTACAATAAGTAATCATACCTTAATAATCGAGATTTCAATAGATATTCGCGATTTGTTGTATGCGCAAACTGATGAACCCTTCAAATTACTTGAAAGTTGTTTAAATAAATTATTTTATATCTATCATAATGGCATTATTGGTTTTTTGTTGAGGCTACAATTTGATTGGATGAGTTTGTTTTAAAAAAGTTGGCTGCCCACCTCGTCACTCATTTACTATTCCTGTACTCCTCTATCTCTCTAGTCTTCCCCTCTCTTAACATTTTCCCAATGATTATCGACCTCTTACGAACTGTTTTCCCCTTATCATTTTTCTTTTGCTTCCTATCCCTACACTTAATGAAAAGTGAGCACGTTTAATTACTATGTAATTTGACAAAATTTTCACAAATTTTACTCGGAAGAGAATTGCCAGAACCTGCTGGATTAAGCCAAATATTGAATCCATATACATCTACACCAATTTTCCGGTCCCTCCCTATACCTATATTATTACGTTAGATAGCGCTGGAGTCGATATATATGCAAAATCCGTATTTATATTCCGATTTTGTTCTTTTTTGGCACATTTAATCAAAACTGTTACAAAAAGGAAGCTCTAGGTGGCGCTTGAGTCGAGTAATTCAAAAAAGCCGCATGTTTGGTTAGTTTCGCAGACTAAAGTCGGAAAAAGTTTATAGTTTTTATGTATAAATATTATATTTATGCATCTAATACATTTAATTGTATGCCAATGCGTTTAGAAGTAGTAATTATATTTTAGTATTTATTATTTTGTTTTATGCTTTCACAAAAATGTTATGTTAACGAGATTTGCTTAAACCCCGTAGGAATAAAGAAAAATGTATGTAACTTATGTTCTCCACGCTTAAGCATAATAGTTGAGATTAGCTTTCTTCTTTGCTTGTACTTCCATAATAGCGTCCATAAAGTCTTCATGTGTTACTGAAGTAGCATTGCGACGTAGCGCAATCATACCAGCTTCTACGCATACGGCTTTACATTGTGCGCCATTAAAGTCATCGGTTGAACGTGATAACTCCTCGAAATTGACATCGGTGCTTACATTCATTTTACGCGAATGAATTTGCATAATACGTGCACGAGCCTCTTCATTTGGATGAGGAAATTCAATCTTACGGTCAAGTCGGCCGGAACGCAATAAAGCTGGATCTAATATGTCAACACGATTTGTGGCTGCAATTACTTTAATATCGGCAGTGGAGCTAAAACCATCCAATTGATTTAACAATTCCAACATAGTACGCTGTACTTCACGATCGCCGGCTTTTTCGGAATCGAAACGTTTTGTACCAATAGCATCCAATTCGTCAATAAAAATTATAGCTGGCGCTTTTTCTTTAGCCAATGCAAAGGCGTCACGCACCAATTTTGCACCATCGCCAATAAACATTTGTACCAACTGTGGACCAGCCAATTTCAAGAAAGTGGATTTTGTTTGTGCAGCACATGCACGCGCTAATAGTGTCTTGCCAGTGCCAGGGGGACCGTATAGAAGAACGCCTACAAAAAATTAAATATATACTTATAAGAATTTAATCAGCTTTTAAAATTTCCATTTGCAAACCTTTAGGTGGATGAATACCCAACGTTTTGAATTTATCTTTGTGTGTCATCGGCAATACCACGGCTTCAATCAATTCTTGAATTTGTTTGTCCAAGCCACCAATATCGGAGTATTGTTCTGTTGGTCTTTCATCAACTTCCATAGCTTTAACACGAGCATCGTATTCAGCGGGTAATGTTTCCAGTATCAAATAGGAATCTTTGTTTACACCAACCAAATCACCTGGTTTCAATTTTTCTGCATCAACCAATCCGATGACTGGCAAGAAATATGCTTGGCGTGTTGACGTTTTAATTACTGCACATTTGCCTTTCCTTTGGTTGTCCAAAACCAAAACGGCACCATCATCTTCTTCTTCTTGCGGATCCACGTCCAGCAATTCAATTACATTTGAAACCAAATATGGCAATGTTTTGTTGACCTAATCAAGAAAAACCTTAATTAATCTTTGGAGAAACCAAATTCCATATTTTACCTTAATTTTTTCGGTATTATCCTTGATTTTTTCATTTTGGGCCTGAATTTCGTGTGTAATACGCATAACCTCACTCTTCATGATTTTGATTTCGTTGTCCATTAGACGCGTCCGGCTCACAATCTCATCGGTGGACATGCGGAGCACTTCTTCGCCTAAAGTTTCTTCACCATCTTCCCAAATCGATTTATCTTCAAGAGTAGTCGCCATTTTTCAGCCAATTATTTGTTTTTTAATGTGTAATAAAAGATTTTTCGCAGACCAATATCTTCAGTTTTTTTTAATTTTCGATGACTTGTAAAATTTTGTTTTGCACTAGTTTGACATTTCTCTTTTGTTGGTGTTTGTTTTGCATTTTTAGAGTTGTTCCACAACTTGTCGGGTCATGGTAAAACAAAACACAATTACGTCGTCCGCGACGCGACACTGGCTGATCTGCTTCTTCGTTGAGAAAATGTATATTGCACAAAAACGGACATTCAAGTTGTTAACAATGTAGGGAAAGGTACCATGTCGGGAAAGGTACCCTTGAATCGGAACCCGAAATCACAAATTAAATTTTTCGTTGCTGTAAAAAGTTATGGTCAAAGCAGAGAAAAACGACGTCCGATCGCAGGGTTGAACCTCTGGTAGCTACCCTGCAAAAATCTTTGGATTATGTGTTCCAATTTTATGATATTGGAGTACTCCAATAGTAATCCTTTGAATACTTCATCGGACCACCTTCAGCTTTTAGAAAGCCCAACATTGCTCCTGCCTTATCGACGAAAATCACGACACTATCGCTCTGACAGTATATACTCCAAGAAGTAACAACATTGGAGTACATTGCAAAGTACTCTGACTGTAGGTACTCCATGGAGTAGCAGTAGTCCTAGGACATCGCAATGTTAATTGGAGCACAATTTTTATATGAAAAAGGATTACATTTGTACTCTTTCGATATGAAATAGAGTACTCTCGATTTTTGCAGGATATGTGCAGAGTAGGCAGCATTGGCGGTTATTTAAAAAATTGCACGCGCTTAATTTTAATCAACAAAACTTTGTATACATAATACTAAAACCGAGATTTTTCCCGTTTTTTTAGGTTTTCTCGAAAACTTGGCGGGCTATGGGTTAAATAGGTCTTGGACTCGGATTCAGCGGATCAAAATACGCTGAAATGTACCGGTCTCGTCAAATGCGCAGACAACTTTCATTTGTTTGTGTGCCGGTATTATCGGACACGCTACGCTACAAAAAATATGACAGCGGTCGTAATTCTTCCGATTAGCGCCAATACGCTTGCGACGTAATGGTGCTTTGAGCTTAACAATTTTGTGATCTTTATGTTCTGTTATGTAAATTATTAGGAATTTGCATCGAAATAAACATAACAAAAGATAAGAATTTCAGGAAGTTCTTTGTTAGGCTCAGTTGGGCTACATCTTATCTTCAATCCCACGAGCATTATCTTTGACCCGGCATGGATATGAGTGTAAGTATTGCTACTAAAAAATATGTTTTTATGAATACCTAATGAGAAGTGGCTTTGCATTTTGGTCTCCGTGCATAATCCATGTTGGTCTCAAGCTTAGTGAGTTCGGAGAACTAATTGCTCTCCCACCTGTTAAGGTGCCTTTATTAAGTGATATGAGATCAATTTAGAATTGCACGAGATTATTGGAGGTAACAGTGAAAGTTTTGCTGTGCAGCTATATTTGTAGATTTCGGAAAACTGGTTTGCAGCGGCTAGCTGTTCGCACGGTGTTGTTTATTGTATGAGCGATAAGGTTTTAAAAACATATGCATGTGTACATACATTCGTACTTTGGTATGAAACTTTCACTTTTCTTAGCTTCGATTTGCTTAATTTTCATTCTAGGCTGCAATGTTCGCCCGTGCAAGCTTCTATCCGACACTACTCTACAATGTGTTAATGGAAAAGGCTACATCTCGAAATTGGTATGATCGCATCGATGAAAATGTTATTTTGGGAGCTTTGCCCTTTCGAACACAAGCCAACGAAGTAAGTATATGTACTTATGCTTCTTTTTTATTAACTAAAGCTATCTTCTTAACATTTCTTGTCTTTAGTTAGTTGCCAAAGAAAACATGAAAGCAGTTGTTTCTATGAATGAAGACTATGAACTGTCCATGTTCTCAAATGATGCACAT
Source organism: Campiglossa producta (assembly GCA_964058755.1). Taxonomy (NCBI): domain Eukaryota; kingdom Metazoa; phylum Arthropoda; class Insecta; order Diptera; family Tephritidae; genus Campiglossa; species Campiglossa producta. The sequence continues at coordinate 40,281,817 of CAXKVI010000001.1, forward strand.
AAATGGAAATTACTTGGTGTTGAATTTCTACAATTGCCTACAACAGACATTTTCGAAGCACCCGACCAAGCTAAACTCTATAATGGTGTAGAGTTTATGAACAAATTTTTACCTCATGACAAGCGTATAAAGGGATTGAGTACAACGGCAGCACCAGAAAATGTTGGCACGGTTTATGTGCATTGCAAAGCGGGGCGTACGCGTAGTGCTACACTTGTTGGCTGTTATTTAATGCTGGTGAGTTATGTAGATCATCGAAGGAAAGTCGAGCTCGATCTAAACATGTAGCCGCATAAACTTTACTTCATGTAAATACCTTTTTTTTTTTTTAGAAAAACGGTTGGACGCCGGATCAAGCAGTTGATCACATGCGTAGCTGTCGTCCTCATATTTTATTACATACAAAGCAATGGGATGCTCTACGAATATTTCACCAAAAGAACGTTCAAAGTACGTGACAGTAAAAATATATACAGATCTAGCATTAATTCCGTCGCTGCACCAGGCATAAACTTAAATTAAACAAGACTGCGCCACCAACAGCGAACACGTCCACATTTGCAGTTTTCGGAAGTTTAAGACGGGAGATATGTTAACTACTGCAGTTCAGTCGGAATCAATGATATACAAATGTACATATCGGTGTCTGAGTGGAAGACTACCCTTTTTGAAAATATTTCTTTTAATGTCCTATGTAAGAATTTTTTAAATGTTCCTACATACAAACCTCTCAAGACTTTATTCAAAAACGTCTTATCTGAGCAAAATATCGAGCCCTTTCCTTTTGAAATATGCAGTTTTTGCACAACATTTGGAAATACATTATTGAAAAAAAATTAAATAAGGCGTTTTTGGAAAATGTTTTGTAATAGGTGATCTTCAAATTAGTCGTCGATATATGTATGTATGTATACTAGACTCCTGCATGAATGGATTCAAACTTTGAGTACAATAGAATACAGTAAATTTGAATTTTCCATTTGAAGAACCAAAAAACTCAACCTTGAATATTTTATGTTTTGAATATTCACTTTGCCTAAAATTTTCAAAATTAAAAAAAAAAAGAATATGAATGAAAATAATATTATTCATTCTGATTCAAAACAAATATATTGGCTACACAGCTTACAATTTCACATATTTTTTTTATAAAGGTGTAGAGTATTAATAATAATAATAATTGAATTGAGGTATTGCACTGCGACCTTAAGATCTATTGTGCCCTCATATACTCATAGCACGTCTACGAGGCCTATCACCTTCAAAAAATCCAAGATTAGGATCGGCTTTAGTTCACGTATGTGCTTGCACTCTAGAGTCATGGCTCCAAGGATTCTTTGCCTTCTTCTAGAGATTGCATCGCATTTGCACAAAATGTGCTCCGCTGTTTCGTCCTCTGAGTCACAGAAACGACACAGGCTGCTAGACGAAATGCCCACTCTGTGCATGTGGGCCTTGAGCCTGCTATGCCCGGTGAGGACACCTGTTATAATCCTAAGACTATTTTTGGACAGGTTTATTACCTCCTTGAACCGCTTTGTGTTATATCCTCCTAACATGGCTTTTGCCTGACGTAGCCCGATTGTCTGACGCCAATGTTCTTCTCTCATGTCAGACTCCTCTTTCCTGAGCATCTCTTTTATCGTGTGCTCTCCGATTGCAAGGAAAGGTTCAGGGCCTATGGGCTTTGTTGCTGCCGCTGCCCTTGCAAGTTGGTCCGCTCTTTCATTGCCCTCTATGCCCGCATGGCCTGGAACCCATGCTAGTCTGAGGTTATTTCTGGTTGATATCTCTTTTAGTTTCTGTCCGCACTCCAACACCAGTGAGGACTTTATCTCACAGGATGCTATCGCCTTGAGTGCGGCTTGGCTGTCACTTAATAGAGTGATGTTCTCATCGGAGTAGCCGCGTCGCAGAATTATATCCGCACACAGACTAATGGCAACTACTTCTGCCTGGAAGATGCTCGGGTATTCTCCAAGGGGGGCTGACAAATTGGTGCGGGGACCGTATATTCCCGCTCCAATTCCTTCTGGAGTTTTCGAGCCATCGGTGTACCATACCAGGGTCCTGTTTCCGTGGTATTTACCCACATTCGAGGGGTCCCAGGTACTCTTATCTCCCAGTTCTATCTTGTATCTCTTTTCGAACTCTACCACCTTTGCTATGTCATCCCTTGGCAGTTGACAGACGGGCAGCTGTCTTTTTAGTTTATCTGCCTCCGCGGACGAGATGACCTTTCCTTTCCCGAAGCCTTCTTTTGCTATATTTAGCATGGTTCGTTTGGCTACTTGTTCAATTACTATGTGCAGTGGGCTCAGATCCAGCAGCAACTCCATTGCTGCAGTCGGGCAGGTACGCATAGCCCCCGTAATACATACGCATGCCAGACGCTGGAGTTTAGCGAGTGATTTCCTCACTGTGCTTAGAGCTGATCTAGGAGCCCATGCTACCGCTCCGTATACTATAGTGGGTCGGACTATCATGGTGTACATCCATCTCAGTATCGTTGGGTTACACCCCCATGATTTGCCCGCGAGTCTTCTGCACACCATAATAGCCTTGGTTGCCTTTGATGTTGTGATTTCAACATGCTTCTTCCATAGCAACTTGGAGTCGAACATGACCCCCAAGTATTTCACTTCAGAAACTGTCTCCAGGCGTGCCCCATTTAAAGTAATTGTTCTCATACCCGTAAGGGATCTCCTTTTTGTGAAGGGGATGATTGCAGTCTTATTGGAGTTCAGATTCAAACCCACACCTGCACACCATTCCTTCGTTAACCTCAATGCTCTCTGGATGATGTCGCAGAGAGTGCTCTCAAACTTCCCTCTTGCAATAATAACTATATCATCGGCGTACCCTTGGCATCGGATGCCGTTGTCGGTTAGTATGTGCAAGAGTTCGTCGACTACCAAACTCCACAGAAGGGGTGATAAAACTCCTCCTTGTGGACACCCTCTAGTAGTTCTTATTTGAACGTTTTCCTCCCCCACTGCGGTTTCTGCTATCCTCGTCCGGAGTAGCGAGTCTATCCACCGTATTATTGGTTGTTGGACTCCTGTCCGCTCCAATGCTCGACTTACACTTCCATGTGAAGTGTTGTCGAAAGCTCCCTCTATGTCTAGGAAGGCGCACACCACCACCTCTCCGCACTCGAACGCACTCATTATCTCCGTGGTCAGCTGATATAGGGCTGTGTCAGTAGACCTGCCTGCCCTATATGCGTGCTGACCCACGTGTAGAGGCCTATGCCTTAGAGTGTTCGATCTTATCTCATGATCCACTATTTTTTCCATCGTTTTGAGAACGAAGGAAGTTAAGCTGATGGGTCTGAATGATTTCGCTGACGAGTAGTCTTTCTTCCCTGCCTTGGGTATGAAGACAACCTTGGCACGCCTCCAAATTTTTGGAATATATCCCAGTGCTAGGCTGTCCCGCATGATCCTGGACAGGTATGGGACAAGTATCTCGCCTTGCTGCATAAAGGCCGGGTAGATTCCGTCCACCCCCGGAGACTTGTAGCTCTCAAAGGATTTGACCGCCCATCTGACTGCACTCTCAGAGAACATCTGTTTCGCCAGGTGCCAGCTTTGTGGTGTCGGCCTTATACCCTGAGGCTGGATCTCCTCTAGATCCCCTGTTGCGTCCGGAAAGTGGGCGGACAGCAGGGCTTGTGCTCTTTCAACCTCACTGCTCGTGAACCCACCATTCGGGAGTTTCAGAGCCATCCTGGTTTCCCCTTGCTCCTTGGCTAGTGCTTTGTGCAGCCTGGCAGCCTCCGGAGTGGAAGAAATTGTCTCGCAGAAATTCCTGAAGCTGCTTCTTTTGGAATTTCTAATTGCTTTGTTGTACTCTGTAAGGTGTGTCGTGTATTCCTCCCAGTGACCGGTGCGTCTTGCTCGATTAAAGAGCTTCCGCACGTTGCATCTCATAGCTGAGAGCTCGTTCGACCACCATGGGGTCTTATATTTCTTGCCCTTGGAGTCCCGACAACTAGTGTTAAAGGCATCAATCACCACTTGATTGATGCTGTTCACCCTCTCCTCTAGATCCTCAGAACTTGTACCCCTTCTACTGCTTCTAGTGCAGGAAAGGTTGAACTCTATGATGCTATTAAATTTCTCCCAGTCGGTTCTCCTAGGGTTTTTCCTAGGTAGGTTAGTTCCCCCCTTGGCCCCTACAACGAACTGGATGATGCGATGGTCTGAGAGTGAGGGTTCAGATGACACCTCCCATCTCGAGACTAGAGCATCGGCCAGATTGTTCCCTATGGTAATGTCTAGCACTTCTTCTCGGACCCTAGTGACAAAGGTGGGTGAGTTCCCCACATTATAGATACTTAGGTCGTTACTTATAATATACTCTAAAAGACACTCACCCCTTTGATTCGTGTCCGAACTTCCCCATTGCACGTTATGCGCATTGGCATCACACCCGATGACTAGCGGAAGTCTTGCCCTCCTGCAGTAGTCTACCAGTCTCGTTACATTCTCCGGCGGGAAGTTGTTATTGTCGCCCGCGAAGTATGCCGCAGCAAACACGATGCTCCTCTTTGCACCGTCAGCCTCCATCACTGTTTGCACAGCCACTAAATCTTGGCTCATAAACTCTGAAATGCAAAAATAATTAATAGAATTCTTTAGCATCACGCATGCTCTTGGTCTCTCCTGAGAAAGATCCCAAATTACCTTGCTGTTTCCTCTCAATCCTCTGATTTGCCCGTTGATGACCCACGGTTCCTGGATCAGCGCTATGCCCAGATCCTCCAGTGCGAATTTGTTCGCAAGTACAGCCGAAGCTGCCTTCGCGTGGTGGAGGTTAATCTGGGCTACCGCAGTTACGCCGCGGCCCATCACTGCTGATCCTCCATCGGCTCGTCTACCTCAGACAGCCGAGTGTCTTCTCCCCCTCTGCTCTCCAGGTCCAGGTTGCGGAAGTCTATGCCCTCCAGCAACTCCTGAGTGCTAGGGACCGCAGGATCCACTCCAGTGATAGTGCTGGACCCTGCAGTTAGCGTGCTGGTGATCGAGCTTTGTGAGGGTTCGGGTGCCCCCTCCTCAACCGCTTCTCCCGAAACCTGCTCACTCTGCATCTCCCCAATGTTGCAAACATCAGTGTTCAGCACCTTCTGTTTCCAGGGTCTTACTGGTATATAGCTATATCGGTAATACACCTGGAAACCCGAACTCCTGATTGCCTCGAACGACCCCTCGTCTACCACGGTGTTCAAGCGGATTCCCCCCTCTTCGACTCTGGAGCTGATGATGCGCCACATCCGCGTGTCCAGGCCAGCATTTTGGGCTCGTAAGAGCTTTAGCATGAACTCAACCGTCCATTCCTCGTTCATGGGCAGGAACATAGTGACCATGTGCGTAGGGGGTATATCGTCCCCCCTCCGTGTCGTCAGTGGTGCACCTGTCCACCCCCCCAACCTTGGAACTGCTCTTTCAAGCCATGCTGCTGTACTCTCCTCCCTGCAGTCTACGAGCATCATTCCTGGCCTGAAGTACACCCCACTGAAATTCAGCGGTCTGTCCGATCCTTCAGCGACTTCTAGCAGCACGACGTTGTGCAGCCTTGTGAGTTGCTCCTGGCTTAGGAACTCCGCAGGGTAGTCCCTTGGAACCACAGCCACCCTGACACTTCTGGTAGCATCCGAGTAGCTGTGCTGCCCAGGCCCACCCCGCCGAGTCCCGGGGCCAGGAGCCTCTCTGGCAGCCGCTGCCGCAGCTGAAGTCGAGGCGCCGGAGTTTTGTTCCCACTGTCTTTTCTGTAGGGGCGTATCCTCTCGCATACCTTGCCCGCCTCTCCGCTCTCCAGCGGGAGCGGGGTTTCTTTCGTTCCCGCTACTACGCCCAGGAGCGTGTGCGATTTCATCACCCCGTTGCGATCCTCTGTGCACCCTGTACCCGAATCTCCCTTCAATGTGGGGTTCGGACCGTCTGCCATCTGCCCCCCGCCTCTCCCCCCTGCTCGACTTCATATGAAGGTAGGCCTCTGCCCGAGCTTCATCCGGAGGCAGTCCTTGTAGTAGGTATTTCAAATACCACCTGACAGCTGAACCGCTCAACCCCTTCCTTCTCTCGTCATCTAGCCCTCCTGGGGTCCCCAAGCGTGGTGTTGGGGGTGGTCTTGCCCTCCTAGTCCTCCTCTTTCCCCCCTTCGGTCCTTCCTTATGGGATCCGCCGGTATCGTGTTTGCTCCTCAGTAGGCTATCGCGTCCCGAACTCTCAGATGAGGATATCCTTACTCTTGAAGGAGCCTCCCTGCGTTCAGTCTCACCCATCCTCCCGCGTTCGTGCAGTGCAGCCTTCTTCTTCGCCTGCTCTTCTTCCCTAGGAGACCCGGGCTTATCCGGCTCCTTCAGATGCTCCGCCTTACGTTTGGTGCTGCCCTCTCTGGCCTCAAAGTTAGCTGGAGCGGGCCCTGCCTTGCTGGTGGCAGTTGGGGGAGCAGGATTTTTTGCGATATCGTTGGTGTTCCGCCTACTGCCCTGATTCATTGCCTCATATGCACTTCCGGTGGGATTCGCCCCATCCGGTGCAGTTCCTTCGACCAGACTGCCCCGCGATTGGTCCACCTGTTCCGCCCTACGCGCAGCCCTTATGGCAACTTGTCGTCTGAGCCCCCGACTAGTAGTTGGCACGTCGTCATCCCTTTCGAATTCCTCGAACAGGGCCCGCTCGTCAGGTGAGAGCTCGTCGAGATGACTACTCGAGTAGCTCCGAGTCGCCCGCCTTCTACCTTTCTCCTCATCCTTTTTGTTTTGTTTTTTGTTGTTGTAATTGTTCATCATCTTGTTCGTACGACTGCCGTCTCGACTTTGCGAGCATAGCGGTCTAATATTAAATGTGGGGAACTTGTTCGGTACGCCGCGGCAGAGCCCCTTGCCGCGGTAAGGCCATAGTTACTTCCCAAGGTGACCCGGTGTTGAGAAGGCGCCGTTATAATACAGCCGGTATATTGAACCCCCTGGCTGCAAACCATTCCAATAAGCACGGTGTCGCATAACACTCTGGATTAGGGGGTGGCAGTTCTTAGTTGCCGCCGAGCATGCGTCCCCAGTCGTTGAGGGGGTGAGAGCCGAGCCGCTCCTTGCCTCATCGTCTAGGTACGCCTGCCCAGCGGATTAAGCCCCTACACCAACGTCAAGGTGCCTGCCCTCGTAGGGGCTGTAGAGTATTAGTAATTTTGGCTTTATAGAACATAAATGGGTGTATTTTATTTGTAATTGTAGAGTTTTGAGTTTTGTGAGGGTTAGAAATACATCTGGCTAAAAGTTCTTGGTTAAGTTGGCTGCATTAAATACCACTGCTTTTGGTTTTCAATCCTGAAATATTTCAGAAAAATTCTTGAAAAAACCCTAGTAAAAGTATTTATTATAATCTGTATACAAATATGGATATCGTCGGTGATTATGCAAAACCACTCATCGGGCATCTGAGAGACCGCGTAAACGACGTTTATGATAAACACTTTTATAGCCATTGCAATTCAGACTTGTTCCCTTATTCTCAAGAAAACTACATTTGCGTTGAAAAATCATTAAAAGAATCGATCTTGATCGGAGTTGTCTTAAAATTTTATAATTTGTAGCTGCAAAAGCGCCAAACTTAAATATCGCATACACCGCTTTGCACAATCACCGACGATATGTTTTTTTAACAGAAAAATTAACAACTTTTGTACAGACTGGACTTAAGTCCATTTTAAAATTATATGTATGAAATGCCCATATAGCGTTCAAATTTACAATCCAACATTCAATTCTACAAACTTTCACAGAAATGATTGTTGGGATATGTTCATAGATTTAAAAAAAAAATGTCTAAATATGAATTCAATTTCGTTTGAAATTTTTTGAATATTCAAAGTAGACATTTATTTCAAACAGCCAGATATTCAAATTCAAAGCAAAGCAAAGCCAATTCAATTCAATTCAAATTCAATATGAATGATTCATTTACCGTTTTGGATGGAGTCATGCAGAGGTCTAATGTATACATAAATAGTTGTTATTCAAATATTTTCAATTTTCTAATAAAATGTACAAATGAAAAAAGTAGTTACATTCAATTAATTGCAGTCATAAAAATTAGTTTTGATAAGCAAAGTGAGATTAATTATAGATTATTCTTTCTGTTGTAAAGTACGGTATGAAATGTATGTTATAAACAAATATCAAAGAAAATTACCGTTAAGTGGTAGTCAACCGTAGCGGGTCTTACAAGATGCATTGCATATTTCAAGGAGTCTTAAATAGTATACTATCGTAGGTACTATAATGAAATGGCCAACTTGAATATTCGTATGTAAGGTCACGCTTTATTTTCGCGATATTAGAAATCCCATTCAACAGAAAAGAAGCGCATTGGCATAAATTTGATTAAAATCTAAAATAACTATCAAACACGATTAGTCGTTGCATTCTTCTTCGGCAGCAGGTGCACTACCACCGGGCTTGATATTCCAAACCTGTTTAACAGAATTAGCAATACCGACATCATTTTGAATAATGTAGAAAAGTCCACCAAGCGTAGCAATTGATAGAACGATCAAAGCTCCATGGGCGATTTTCGGCAACAATGGTCCAACTACTTGAGGGCGTGCATAATCTGTGATTATAGCCTCCACACCCCTGTGGATAAAACAAAACAATATATTATTATGTATTAACTAATTTATATACGTCCTACCAATGAGAATGAAGTACCACAGATATGGCAAGCAGAGCATCTAATGTTGGGGAAGGATGTATGAAGGCAGCTGGCATAATACCTAACAACCCAAGGGAGATCAAACGTTCAGCTTTCCACAATGGTGTATGATTACCCTTAGCTGCTGCCATTTTAACAGAACTTAAGCAAAAACTTCTTTGTGCAGCCTTAATGTTAATAGGAGGAGCTATCATGCTAACCTGTATAGTCTTGATTGTAGGACTATTTGTAGACATTGTTTTCAAGGGTAACGACAGTTGAGCAGTAGTCTTTGCAAGTCCAGCAACTAAACAAATAAAGTAAGGATTTTTACTATCATTCTATTATATAATACAAAACAATTGGTTGCAACATCCTTACCATTCCACCTGACGGCATTGCGGAGCATTACTGATGGGACTGTCTTTGGTATATCTCTACGTTAGTACTTTAATGCAATTTAATTATTTTTGTTACTCCGGTGACTATCAAGTTTTGCTTTTTATATATTTTTTATTAGACAGCTTACAAAAAAAACGATGCCAAATGTCAGGTCAATGATCTGTAAAGCCTATAATTGTTTTCAATCGAACTTTCATAAATCTAAGATTACTAATCCTAATCCCATTTTAATTTGTTATTAACGAAATGAATGAATCTTATGAGAACAGAATATATCACATAGTTTTAAAAGGAAAAACTCGAATAGGTATGGTTATTTTATGTCAGCAATAACGCTTTATTTTTGTATATCTTCTCAATATTGCATATAAGCAACTTAGCGCATAAGCATGAATTCCATCAAGAACTACAACAGTAATCAAACATGATTAGAAGTTCTAAATTTATGGTTAGGCATTGCTTTCTTCGGTCACAGGTTCACTACCAGCGGGCTTAATCTTCCAAACCTGTTTAACAGAATTGGCGATACCGACATCATTTTGAATAATGTAGAAAAGTCCACCAAGCGTAGCAATTGATAGTGCGATCAAAGCTCCATGAGCAACTTTTGGCAATACCGGTCCAACTACTTGAGGGCGTGCATAATCTGTGATTATAGCCTCCACACCCCTGTGGATAAAATAACAAAATATTGCTATTAAAAGTGCTTAAATCTCATTTATATATGTCCTACCAATGAGAATGAAGTACCACAGAAATGGCAAGCAGGGCGTCTAATGTTTGCGAAGGATGTATGAAGGCAGCTGGCATAATTCCTAATAGCCCAAGAGAGATCAGGCGTTCAGCTGTCCACAATGGTGTATGATTACCCGTAGCTGCTGCCATTTTAACAGAACTCAAAGAAAAACTCCTTTCCGCCGCCTATATGGAGATAGTTTTAAAATAGAAAAAGCGTTTCTTTAGATTGAAGTGGATTTGATTTAGAAAAGCTATCATGCTAACCTGTGTAGTCTTAAGGGATGTCAGTGCCTTTAGGCTCTTAGCTGTAATAGAACTATTTGTTGTCATTGTCTTTAACGGTAATGACAGTTGAGCAGTGGTCTTTGCAAGTCCAGCAACTAAAAGAGAAAGGATTTTTTACAACCTATCTATTATATAATGCAAAATAATTATTTGCAAGATTCTTACCATTCCATCTGCCGGCATTGCGGAGCATTACTGATAGGGCCATCTTTGGTATATATCTGCGATTGTAATTAAATGCAATTTAGTTATGGTAAACTTGACTGGAAATGTGTATTTTAGTAACTACCAATTTTATTTGTTGCTCCTGTGACTATCAAAGTTTTACTTTTTTTTATTTTTATTTTTTTTGACAGTTTAAAAAAAAGTGAAATGTCAGATGTTGCCGATAGTGTTGCCACACGTGAAGATTTATGCACACAAGGGGAGTGTACCAAACGGTAGCAAACTTAATTTCGGAAAGAATGTTTGGTAAACTTTCAAATGCTTTCGAAATAAGTCAGGGTATTAGTTTCCTTTAGGGTACAACTCCTAATAAATTAGCTAAAAATATGGGGCATACCTCAAAAGACGCGTTTTGGCCTCAGGATCACGAATCCGGAAGCGCTTTTTTAATTTTTTGTTTGAGTGAAAATATTAAAAAAGCGCTTCCGGATTCGTGATCCTGAGGCCAAAACGCGTCTTTTGAGGTATCTCCCATATTTTTAGCTAATTTATTAGGAGTTGTCCCCTAAAGGAAACTAATACCTAAGTCAGGACCTAAGAACATACATGGAAATTGAATACTTCGGAAATGTGTCTGACACTTTTGGCATGAGTAATAGGTTGAAAATCACATAATTGTTTTGGAAAGTTTATTCGAGGTTGTATCAATAGTCATACTAAGGCCCGGGCGAAAACTGTATGAGATAAACTCTAGTCAACTTTGTGGGTGGTTTAAACTTGCACTGAAAACCCGGGCCTAAGTTGTCACCTTATTAAACAGCTTATTGAACCAGGTGTGGGCACACCATGCACACTTTCGCTGCCCATTCAGCTGCAATTGTCTCAAAATTACAGAGCCGCAACAAAATCCTTAAGTCACTTGGGGTAAAGACAAAGAAATGTTGTTGGTAACGTACAAGGCAATTGGTCGGCCGATCCTGAACTATGCGTCGCCGATATGGTCGCCGGGGCTTGCAGACGTTGATTGGAATCAGCTTCAGGCCTGTCAAAACACCGCGCCCATAACCGCTACGGGGTGCGTTCTTATGTCACCTATATCTCATATACACAATGAGGTGGAAATGCTTCCAGTTAGGGAGCACAATGAAATGCTAAACAAGCAGTACCTACAGAATTGCCAACAACAATAACAGAATTGCTGTCAAGCACAGCATCCCAGTAGACAACTGCTTGAACTCATTTCGCCTCCTAGGACCATAAGGTCCCATTTACGTAAACATTTTGATGAGATCCGGCATTATATAACAACGCCGTTTGATCTACAGGTGCATAAACAGGCCTTGGGGCATATCCATACAACGTCAGTTGGCCATTACTCTGCGCTTTGTCCGCTAAACAATGTCTTACATGGCGCAACACCAGGCATTTCTGAAGAGGAGCGTCATCTTCCTCGAGAGACAAGAGTCACTCTGGCTCAATTACGCTCTGGATATTGTAGCAGGTTAAACTCCTACATATCTAGACTGAACCCTGATGTGCCGAATGTATGTCCGGCATGCGGCTCGTCCCCCCACAATACCAATCACTTATTTTCTTGCTCTTATGAGCCCACTCTTCTAACACCCATCTCTCTTTGGTCCAACCCTATTGAAACTGCTAGTTTCCTTGGACTCCCGTTCGAAGATATTGATGACAATTTAGGTTAAGGAAAAATACGCGTTGGGCAGGACTACACCTCGTTACAACAACAACAACATGGATTGGCAATTTCGAGAAAAAGGCATTTGTTCCGAATTTTAAATGCAAATCAGTACGAAGAGTCGAAAACACTTCCTGAAAAACATTTTCGACTGTTAAGCAGAATTAATCTTCTAAAACGTTAAATTTGAACAAAAGCATAAAAATCAGCTGATTCAACAACCTTATTGAAATCAACGTTTTCGATATGGCGCTACGGTATGCTATCGTTAGTCGATTGAGGTAGCTTGGATCAGCTATATATCGGGTTAAGGTTCCGTTATGGCTATGAAAGATTAACTGCAGATGTACATATATGTGAGCGCAAAAATACTAGTTGGCCATATTACCATTATTTACCCTAATAACTGGATTCACCAACAAGTATTTAACCTACCATAAAAAATCTGATGGTTGATGGCGTTTCAACTTTATATATTTCTAAGTTTCAATGCAGCTTCGAAGATGGGGCGTTCTGCAAGTTAACTCTGATATTTATGGGTATCGAGATAGCAACTTAGATAGGGGATATTGATGTAGGAAAAGTAATGTCAAACAGATTAAATTCCAATTTGTAGTGTAACGCCTGTTTTATTTAAAATCTTGGGAGAACACGGAGAAATACAATACTTTTGGGAATAAATTTCACCTTATGACTTACATATTAATGGACTTTTTCAATGGACGGAATGTTCAATTAATGTAAATTGTTTACAATTTTTTTGTTTCACTTACAAGCTAATAAGACACTATCGACTTTGTGATGTTTATTCATACACAATTTAAAAACTGTTTAGAGATTCTTTATAAAGATAATTTCGTTGCAGGGAGGAATTTGAAAAAATTCCTTGTATGTTATGTTGCAGTTGACTTTATAACATGTTTCTAGAACTATAATAGAACGAAAGCGATGATGCTTATAAGTACAACATTTGCAAACGATATTAAAGGACTAGCAGGTGATTTATAAAAGTCCCAATCGAAAATAATGTTGGATGCATCCGAATCCTTCCACGGGTATGCACCATCGTCGAAGTACATTGGACAATCATCACGTTCACGTTCGTATTCCATTGCATCAATGGCAACTGCAGCGCCTTCTGTGTGATTCCATGATGTGACATCTTGATTTAATTTGCAAAATGCTCCAACCGCTGTAAATAATAATTTCGAAATATATACTATAGAAGTTACAAAATAATTACAAACAATATAACCAACCTTGTGACATTAGAACTCGATTCAAGTCTGCACGCTGATATACCCAGCAGCGATATTTTGACAGAGGATCCAAATCATCATATGTTATAAGATAAGACTTAAGATTTTCCTTCCAAAAACCAATGCATTTCATGCGATAATCGGGATCACCTGAAAATTTCAATTATATTTGAGTGGAAGGTAGCGCTAGTTTGTATTTAAAAAAAATGACTAATTCTAAAATTTGGTGCATAAACGTACTATCTCAGAATGAATTTGAAAAACGCCCAAACAAACATTTATATTTTTTTAGCTGAGATATTTTGAATCAAGTTTTAAAATAGGTCGTTTCTGAATCGAATTCTGAAATAGAGCATTATTGAAAACAAATCATGCCGATTTTGAAAAATATTTCGAATTGGGCTGATCGTTTCAAAAACGCCCGAACTTAGAATTAGTTTGAAAAGCGCTCATAACTATTTTCAATGACTTAATTTTACTACTTAACCGCTACTTACTGTATATATCCACCGGCCTTCCCAAATGATCAACTGACAAGCAGTAATTTTCGTCAATAGCCATTTCCTTCTGATCGGTATCGCACACTGACATATCTGATATATTTTGCTGACAGTGTATATTTGGACGAGGACTTAACGTTACACCACCCAAAATTCTTGTTCTAAACGGATGTTCGCCACGTTGTGTGAAATTGAATTTTCCAGCAACTGGGCAACGAACTGGTACCGGATTTTTTGCTAGAAACAAATCGTATTTCCAAGCTTCTGAATTTTTGAACTGTACCCAAGAGCAAACTGTACTGAAATCATCCTTAATAACAGCTAAACCTTTACGATAACGTATAATGTTATGATGACGTGGTTGAAAATCAAAACAAACATAATCCTTTTGACAACCATCGACAGTGAGGCGAGCCATCATTATACGATTATCACGACGTTCACGACACACATAGATCGTTTTACGATAACGTGCTCTATCTGGATAATATGTTTCATTGATGTGCGTTTCACTGATAGACACATCAGCATCTATATTTGCAGTATTGACCCATTCACCCGAAAAGTTTTGTGGCAGCGTACAACCAGGTTCAACATATTCCGCTTTTACGGGTGTAAGCTTAAGACGTTCTGGCGAATTTTCAGGGGTTTTTAAAGTATTACATTCAGCAGTGATCGAAACACCAATATACAAATCATCATCCCGATTCTTGAGGAAACAGCGATATTTTTCATCTTTTCTCGATTCCTTTGTGTTGGCCACAGCGAAGTAATGATTTTTACCGACGAACCAATCGCCTAAACAACTGTATTCTACAGTGCCAGTAAATGTGCCCTCCATACCTTCACATTGCTGATAGGTAACGTTAAACTTTTGATTTTGTATCAAGAATTGTGTGCCAGCAGTTTGGCATGATTGAATGCGCGCATCGGGCTTGTTGCAAAAACCAGTAAAACGGAAGCGATTCTGCGTTATTTTAATGGATAGTTAAATAATTAAGTATACAAAAAGCATTGTATTCGTGTCTATACATTACCTGATATGTAAACTGCCAAACACCTTCCAATGATGAGCGACAGTTGATTGGTACAAAATTCTCATTGAATAATGTTACTAATTGCTGATCCTCCCTTATACCTCTACAAACATTCTCAACACTTGGCTCTGTGCCTGTTGGTATAGACACGCAGGACCCTAAAAGAAATATGAACGTAAATATCATTTACCTATATACAATCAATGCTTGCACATTTTCCATACCTTCAACCTTCTCAAAAACATTCAGTGTTCTTATCAGTGTTCGTACACAATGGTAACAGTTTGCTGCACGTTCTTTAAATACAAATGAATAGTCATCACCGTGTCCAGACATGGTTACACAAACCCCACGACGTGACATTGAGGTTGCATCTATCACTGTCTGTGTTGGGTAGCCAGTTTCCCATGAGAACCAACTTCCTTGCAGGATTTTCGGTATGATACATCTATTTTTTTGTTCCAATTGATTATTGTACTGCGCCCAAACTAAATAAGAATATATATAAGTAATTACAAGCTAAGCTTGAGTCAGCGTCCAAGCCAAATGTTACAATTCAAGCAGGGTGTGGCAACAAATCATTTTTTATTTACCTATGTTTAGCGCATTTAGAGACCACAAAATTATTAATAACTTCATTTTAACTTATCATTTGTATTCTAATTTGTACTGAAATATTAATTTCTAAAAGGAGTGGCCTTAAATATTAATTAAATTAAAACTAAACAAATTAAGCAACGCGATTTGTAAATGGAAAACAACACAGAGAAGGAATGACAAAGAATTATGAAAAATTGTGCAATGCGGCCAATGTTGCCATATTTGGGGAGCAGTTAAAGCTTTGCAACTGTAAAGTTACAAGCACATTTTACGCGACTGCTCGCCATACAATAGCGTGAACCAGATACCGGCTAGCAACCAAGTTAAATAGTTGGTTTCATTCATTTTTCATACGTTTACCGAAGTAGCTAATTTTGTTCCGGGCGTGTGAAAATTTTAACCATATGTATACTTTGCCTCTCCCTTGCACTTGTTCTATTTTTCCATTTGCTATAAGGTATACCTGCATTCTTCAAAATAAAAAATTTCCCTTTGAAACTCTGGCTAATGTTTTGGTTAAAATGTAGTTAGCAGCCATTTCTTGAAGTTGTCAATGTTTTGGCTAACATGTTGTTAATAGTATTTGTTGACATGGTTATGGAAACTGCTAGCATGTGGCTAACATTATGTTAGGAAACAGTAAAGGGCCAGTTACATAAATCTTTTTTAAAACTTTACCTAGAACTTTGACTTTGACAGAAAAGTTCAGTATACGCATTTAAACGAAGCATGTCAAATAGAAGACCTCAAAGTTGAAGCAAGGTTAAAATTTGGCAAACTCTAAAATTTTGCTTGCTTTGACAATCAGATGTTGATGACTTTGCTTTAATTAAAGAATAAAAAGTTGGAGGAAATAATAATTAATTATTTTTTTCTCTTTTAAATTAATAAATTAACCAAAACACTCTGAATGCAAAGAAATAAATAACGAAAACAAATATATAAAAGAGAAGCGTCAAATCGTTCATTGTAGCATACCTCTGAAGTTGGACGCAAAGTTTTGAGGTAGCAACTGTCAGGCGAGGTTAACAAAGCTTTATGTATTTGACCCTTAAATGTTTTGGTTAACATGCTGTTAAAATTATTCTTTGAATAACACACAAGCTAGCATATGGTTAGCATATGTAGTTGAATCGGTTACCGAACCAGCTAGCATATGGTTAGCATATGTAGTTGAATCGGTTACCGAACCAGTTACCAAAACGGTTAGCGCTAAAAGAGAAATTCTTGTCTAACTTTTCCAATTAAACTGCACAATAATAATTTATTTTAATATTTTATTTTCAAATCCCAATATTACATTACAAATAGCATATATCATTGCACATTGCACTTATCTAATAAGACGTAAGCTAACTTAGATTTAGTCGCCTCCACAACTGATAAAGACACATCTCTACAAGCGCTACAACATGGCTTCTTAAAAAATAACGAATTTAGACTTAGCGCTTGCGGATGCCATTCCTTATTTAGGATACGCTCACACTACAACCGACTTTTTTCGCCAGTCAGCAAACACACATCCCAACACACTGCCCAGCCGTTCAAATTGAACGGGCTCGAATTTGACGGTTGTGCAGGAAGAAAATGTTGTTGCAGTGTGAGCGTACATTTGCAGTGGAGGCGCAGCCACTTCTTCCACATAAAAATAATTACTGTGGTATTTATTTATCTTCGTGCTTTGAAAAAAACGAATGTTAACTGGCACTTTCCGCAATAATGTGTATCTTCGAGAGCTGCCACCCGTTTCAGGCGATGTATCTTGCCATTTTCGTCGACCTTATAATAATTTAAAACGGCTAACTTGACCTTCTTCCTCTTGTATTTAATTTTCTTTGGAGTCGATCTGCTAAAAAAGAAACAATTTCTATTCAAAAATGCAAATAAGAATTAAAAAAAAAGTCCGCTTACCTTTTTTCTCATTTTTCCAAAAAAGTAAAAAAAAAAAGTTGACAAATAAAAATAATTTTTGAAGACAGCTGTCGTATTGTCATAATTTGGGATATTTTTACAGTGGGTCATGCTGTTTCGTTTGCACTCATAATATCAGGCATAGTACAAAATAAGCAATGTTTTCTCTTTTTGGCGTAACGTTTGCTCATTAACGCTAAAACGGACTTTTGGTATTTATAGACCCACATTTTAATTTAATTCAGAACAACTTTTTTTGGTTGCTTAAGTTTAAAATAATTTTGGAAAATTTGTCAAATAAAAAATGTGTGTGTGTTTGCAATGCGGTTAGCAGTGGCCTGCTTAACTCTGAGTATGTAGCTAATTTTAAGCATCCAGCCAGCAGAGCAACGTATGTTTTACCGATCGTATATTTTTCCATCGTTTTTCGTATCCAAAAACGGGCCGGAAACTATACTGCTGGGATGGATTTACTGTTGCTTTATTTTGAGGATGTTTACACGGGTAGATTTTCTGGTCGATTTTTGTCTAACCACTTGTGTTCAACCCTTAAATACAAGGTGAAGATCATAGTGTATCAATACAAAGTGTAAACTCTTCTGCATAGACGTCAAAATTCCAACATGAGTTTAACACCTGTTTGAGATTGTGGTTAATAACAAGTGTGATATCATAGGCATAGGCGTGAAAATTTCAAAGTGAGTTTAGTCACCTGTTTTTAATTTCCTTTTTTGTCTCACTTCTTTCCATCTTCCCATCTCTTTCTACCATTAGGTAAAAGATAGGAGACCGCCATGTGGATGTGTGCAGGATGTTAAACAACGCCATTGCTTTTCTGTTATTCGGTGCTGGCGACATTTTAATATGTGCAGGATGTAAACAAACCGACATTTTAATGTGTGTTGTCAAAAGAAGAGTTCACACTTGTTATTGATACACAATGGTGAAGATCGATCGAATTGCTGTTTACACGGGTCGATTCGATAAAAATCGACCAGCAAATCGACCCGTGTTAATAACCCTTTACATTCACAATCGTATCCGCAACCGGCGGGAAATTATATTGCTGGGCTGATTTTATGTTGGTTCGTTTTTTCGCAATTTTTCGTATCCGAAAACGGTCCGGGAACTATACTTATAAAAACAGTGATACCAAAAACATCAGAAAATTATGCCAAAAATCATCAAAATCGTATCCGAAAGCATATCAGAAAAAGTGTAAAAAACACAAAAATGCATGATAGAATGCGTCGGTTTTAGGAACGATTTTTGTACTTTTACAGACACACGTTTCGCACACTTTAGTGGGAAAATGGATCGGGAAAAGATTTTTTCCATTTTCAGATGCGTTTACGGTAATTTGGCTGGCTGGGCAGCTACAAAAATTTATCTAGGTATCCACTACCTTTATTTTTCGATACAGATTTTTTTAACTTAACCTTCATGTGCCTGGAATATAAAACTAACCTACCCGGTCGGATTACTACATTTGTAGTAACTACGTAACTGGCATGCAAAACGATTTTAATGTTAAGAAAAAAAGACTTCTATTGTAATTATTTGGCATATACGTGCGTAATAACGTTTTTATTTTAAAAATATTACATCCTATTGCTATCTGTGGTCCATATTTAGGTTGATATCTCGAAAAGGGGGTGAGATATTCACATACAAGCCATTGTCTGCTAATACCCTTATAGGTACGTTAAATGTGATGCCAATATCAAATAAATATTTTTCTATGATCACACTTAGTTCAAGTTTTATCAGAAATGGGTTTGCATACAAACATCTTCTGGGTACACAAATGGTCCAAATTTTGGTGGACATCTCGAAAACAGGCTATTGAAATAGACTTACTTATTAAAACATCCATTAAAATGTTTAAATTTACAGCCATATTTTAGGAAAACCTTCTTTGACCGCACATGGTCCATATGTTGATCAATACCTCGAAAACGGGGTTTCGTATGGGACCAATAACTACACCATGTTAAAGCACTCGTCCATACCAAAAACATCTTCTAGGTCTACACATGGTCCACATTTTAGTGTTTATCTCGAAAATAAGAGTTCACATGGGACTGAGAACTATAACTTGTTAAAACTCCAATCAAAATCTTTCAATTTACACCCATTTTGTAGAAACACCGTCCAGGGCCGCACCTGGTCCATATTTTGGTCAATATCTCGAAAACGGGGTCTCGTATGGGACTAATACCTACATCATGTTAAATCACTCGTCAACACCTTTCATTTGATACCCATATTGTATGAACCCGTTATAAGGTTACCCTGGTCCACATTTTGTAGGATATCTCCAAAACCTTCCCGGATTATTAAATTTTTTCTTTGCGTATAACCCTGTCGTGATCCAGCAAAAACTACGTGCAAAATTGCATGTTACGACAAGCTGAAGTCAACTATATAATACTATTTTGCATACATTTTCTATGGTGACTACAAATGTAGTAAGCCGGCCGCAAGATGATGTTTTTTCAAGTAATATTATACTCTTAATTAACAATGATTTGAATATCAGGAAGCTACTGAAAAACTCAGCATTTTTGTTTCGGAAATTTTTTTTATCTCACTTTTTTCACAAATTACTACAAATGTAGTAAGCCGGGCACATGAAGGTTAAAGAACAGTGTCAAAATTTTCGGACGAAAAAGTTGTTTGCAATGGGAGCATGTCTCCCGTAACACTTGTCACGGGAGATGTGTATCTTCACTCATACGGCATGTTAAGCTACATTTACACTGCACCAAATGTGTCGCTCTTGGCGAAGTTATTTCGAGAATGATTGTCCGCAAAATTAATTAGTTTGCCAAATTAGACGAATTTAATTTAATTCGACCTAATTTGGTGATCAAATTCAATCTGCGGATGAACGATCTCGAAAAAACTTGGCCAAAAGTGACGCGTTTGGTGCAGTGTAAATGTATCATAAAATCATCATTGTAATTTGGATATGGCATCCCTATCCAGTCTATCTTCGAAATTCGGAATTGCAGAAATTGACATCTGCTATATCTGTAATTTTGTTGGTTTGTGTGTAAATCTTATTGGCACGAGTTTCCAGCGACATTTGTTAATATTTTTCCATTTTAAGCCATAATTAGTGAGTCGCGAACAAATTGCAAAATGTCAGCGAGTAGCAGCAATGATAAAACTGAACAAATTGATTTGGCAAAGCTGAACTTGGAGCAACTGATGCAGATCAGACAAGAAATGGAAAAGGTATGTATATATGTCGACAATAGCCTTAAATATAGCGCTAATATGCACAACACCAATTACTATGTAGGAAATCAGTAGCATTCAGGATTCACTACAGACACTCTATAGTTGTAAAGCGAAATATGCCAGCTCCAAGGAAGCACTCGAATCATTCCAGCCAGAGTGGCAGAATCGCCAAGTATTGGTGCCACTAACGAGTAGCATGTACGTGCCTGGACGCATTAAGGATCTCGATAATTTTGTAATTGATGTTGGGACAGGTTATTATGTGGAAAAGGTTTGTACTTTCGTATAAAAATATTTTCAATCTAAAAATACTAATTCGCAATATTTCAAACGCTTCATTCTAGAATTTGAATGATTCAAAAGATTATTTCATGCGTCGTGTGGATTATGTGCAAGAACAAATTGAGAAAATTGAAAAAATTCAAATACAGAAAAGTAGATTCCTTAATGCTGTGGCCGGCGTGATGGAAATGAAACAAATGGCGTTGGCAAAACAGATGCAACAACAACAAACTGCATAAGATGTATAAACTGCCACAACAAAATGAAAATTAACCTGCGTATTGCAAATGAATAAGAAATTTCGCACATTTCATGAAAGGGTTCAAAGTTCACATGCTTAAAATGAAAAAATTTGCTTCAAAATAAACACAAATGATATTTAAAACACCAATTAATTTAAATCAGTATCCAATTTATTGAATGCTCTTTATTTTTTTTTTAAGTAGGGATTAGTAGCTACAGAAAATATGTACATACATATGTATGTTGATTAATGCATTATTGCGTTGTAGTTAAAGCATAACTCATAAAACTCTGCCAGGTACAACGTCGGATGGATATGTGTATTGTGGGCACTACTGTTTTTTAGCCTCTACTAGTGCAGCACTTAGCACTTTGATTTTTTGCTCATATACTTCTTTTAAATCCTATAAAAAAAGATACAATTGTTAAATTAGATTTAGTTAGCATCGAAAAGTAAATAATACAGTAGAATTTCTTAAAACCAAGGTCTGACACCGATTAAAATAACGTTTTGCAACGTGTTTCGGTTTCGGTTTCGTTCTTCAAAATTTATTTCGGTTTCGGTTACGGTTTCGTTCCGGTTTCGGTTTCCAAATAAAAACAGGAAAAAAAATTTTACTACTAAAATACTCAAGTACCTATGTAGCTACGAAATAGGTCTGAATTTTCATAACTTTTTTCCTGCGGCCATGATGGGATTTCTCCAATATAATAATACATTTTATTAACGCTATGCATGGATGAAATTTCTGCAAAACAAATTCCTAAAATTAACTCTACTTTTTTATTAAAAAAATATTAAAATGGAAGCCAAATGAAATGTATAAATCGTTAAAAACATTAAAATTAGTGGCGCTTTCTGAGACAAGCCTGAACATTTCTTTTTCGGATCTCGTAAATTTGTTTCGATCGCTTCATTCAACTATAGTCAAACTTCCTCTTTCAGAATTTTGATACTGATGTCAAAACGTGGCTCGACAATCTTCCATGAAAACTTTCAGGGTAACTACCTGTTTGTAAAAGGAAGTACCTATGTGCCCTCTCACAGAAGTAAGGTATTAAAAAAATTCAAAACCGTTTGGAACCGGTTCCGGCTTTTGAAACGGTTTCGGTTTCGGTCTTTTCCAGATCAAAATAACGGTTACGGTTTCGGTTTTGAAAAATGAATCGGTTTTAATCGGTTACGGTTTCGGTTTCAGTCCTTGCTTAAAACATCATAGTTACAATTTTTTTAAAAACGCCGCATTCCTTCTGGAAAAGTCGCACGTTCTATTGTAAAGAAATGTAAATCAAAATTTTCGTTTTAATGATAAACGTAAATAATCGACTGCTAGAGATAGTGCTCTTAATTGCAAAATAAACAAATTTCACAAAAATTGCGTTCATTAATGAATCGGATTTAATTTTTATTATTATGAAAAAATTTAATTTTAAATGCGTTTACCCAAAAAATTGCAATGTTGAGTTACATCTGTTTTACAATAGAGGAAGCGCATTTTTTTTAACAAATTCTAGCACAGGTTTTTTTATATGTATTTTGAAGTAAGGTGATTTTCCACTCAGCTGTCGATATATACATCGCTTGTAAGAGGGGTGAATGTGCAAATTTTCAAGATTTGAGTTAAAAGGCTCACGTGATTAACCTAAGGTTTTCTACGATTTACGAAAATCCTGGGTTTTCAAATTACAAACACCCCCGGAAATGTGCAATGCCATTTTCATGAATGTGTAGTTCAATCTCTGAAAATTGTGCCAGAAAAACGAATGTGCTACACTTTCATGTTTCTGGCGCAACAAAAATTTTTAATAATTGAATTTGAAATTTTTTTTTAAATTTTCATTTTGCAAGAAACATGAATGTGTAGCAAAATTGTTACGTATACGCTTTGGTGTCTGTTGTTGAGTGACAACACACTCATGTTTTAATAAATTTTCTGTGGAAATTTTTAAAAGATGAATGTGCCGAATCTCGTGAAATTGCAGAAATATTAACTCTGCAAAACATAATCATGTCAAGAACTAAAATTCAAAATTTTTGGAGAGGAATAAACTTTCAAATATGATTTCTCAAAACTTTAATTTTGGCACATTCGTTATTTTGGCAAGCGAGTGACGACGTTATTTCGACGCCTAGAAGGAAGATCACCCATTTCAATGTCTTTATTAAAAAAACTATCACAATTTTTTTCCAAAACGCTCTATCTTGAAATTTAATTGCAGAACAACCCATCCCCGAACTTTTTCACCAACGCCCTATCTTAGCATTTGATTCAAAAACGCCTTTTTTCAGTTGGAAAAGTATTGAATCTTTCTTTAAATATCGCGTTTCTGAAATTCAACTAAAATAAGTCTTTTGTTCAACCCAAAACTGAGTCGGGACATTCTTCAAACAAATTCTGAGATAGAGAGCCTTTCAAAATTGTATTTGGATAAGGCGATCTTCCACTAAGCCGCCGATATACATACATATCGCACATCTACATAGAAGTAAACAGGGATACACTCAAAAAATCACAACGTTCACAATTCTCGAAAAACTGCTGCCTCTTCCATATGCGACAAAGACATTTTAAAATTTTGAGCAGTGCTATTAGTTAGCCGATTTCAGATTTCTGACTTAGCGTCTATTAGATTTAGGTGTGCGACATGATCACAATTTCAATGGCTGAAGATCACTCCATTTCGAACTTTTTTTTTAAAAACTTTATCTCTATCTTTTTAATTAAAAACGACACCTTCAAACAAATTTGAAGAAAAAATAATTATATTGAAATAGGGTGATTTTTAAGAGCATACTAAATACCTTAAAAATTTTCGATTGTATATCGTATTCGGCTCTTAGTTTGTCATACACTCCCTTTGATATTGCCAATTTCTTTTCAGTTATAGTACATTTATCTTTTTCAGCTTGTATCCATTGTTGTGATTTCTCCAAACGTATTTGCATATGATCACATTCGGCCGTTTTCAAATTCAACATATCTTTGGTCACTTGCACTACATCACGCATTGCATCCACTTGATTCTTTAATACTTCAACCTGCTGTTCTTGTTGTTTACAAACTTTGGTCTTTTCAAAAAGCAACGTTTTCGCTTTCAATAATAATTCCTCTTGATCTTGTCTGGTTTTAGGCGCATCTACACCACCCAGCATAACTGATTGTTTCAATGATTGTTCCAGCTGAGCAACCTTACGCTTAAGCTGTTCATTCTCACATTGACTTTGCTGTGAATTGGATTTTATTTAAATTCACTAAATTCTTAATAAAATGCGTATAATTCTAACCTCTAATTCCTTGCGTAGTGTAGTCAATCTTCTACGTGATTCATCCACGAGCGCTTGCTTTTCACTTTCTAAGGTAAATACTATGTCTAATAGCTCATTACTTTGTTGCTGTGGTGGCACTGTTTCCTCCATTGGCGTTACTGCCTCATTTTCTATATTATTATTATTTAAATCCTCATTGGGTACTGTGCTGTTTTCGGACATTTTTGAATTTCTATTTAATTTTTTGGTACTAAATTTCGTCAAAAATTACTTCTGCTATGTTAATTTTCAGCTTTTTCTTCTCAATATTTTCTTCTTGCTATATTTATAGATCCACATTGCAGATGCTATTTTTAGGTGAGTACGCAAAGTGCGCGCGACGCAGGGCAAGCACATGCCATTAGAAAAAAATTCAAAACCTAACAGAGCATACAAACAGCGACATACAACTAAACACCTTTCTGCGATTTTTTTAAATTCCAAACCAATGGCGGTTTATTAAAAGAATATATTTTGTGTTCCAGAATTTATTCAATTCATTTATTGTAAACAGAATTATGAAGCAAAAATGTTATTAATTAGTATGTATGTATTTGAATAATAGCGACGACTTTGGTCTATATAAAAAAGAACCATTAATCATCATGGAAATTAAAATAAAAACGTAAAAATGTAAGTGTAAATACTAGTTATGCAGCAGCAATGCAAATTGTTCGAGCGCTAACAATTAATTCCATTAACCATCTAATTCTCCAGCAGCACAGGCATCTGCATAGTTTTTGCCTCCTTTTTCTTCTGGATTCAGCTTGATCATATCATCGATACGCAGAATAGTAATAGCAGCTTCGGTTGCAAATTTAAGTGATTTAATTTTTGACATCGCTGGCTCCAAAACGCCCGCCTTCTTGTTATCGCGCACGACGCCTTCAATCAAATCCAAACCAGTCCATTTAAGTTGTGCATGTTCTGTTTTTGTTTGACTAGAATTGTGGTATGCACGCAGCTTGGCCACCAAGTCAGTGGCATCTTTAGCAGCATTCACAGCTAAAGTTTTCGGAATGACCAACAAAGATTTGGCGAATTCGGCGATCGCCAATTGTTCACGAGAGCTCTGCAAAAATATGACCATAACACATTAATATGCGTCCAGTTGGATTGTACGTGAACAAACTTACCAAAGATGTTGCAAAGTTTTCCAAGTAGATAGACAGCGCGGCTTCTACACAGCCACCACCGGCTACAACTTTTTTGCTTTCTAATACACGTTTTACAACGCATAGCGCGTCATGGATAGAACGTTCCATTTCATCGCAATAGAAATCGTTAGGGCCACGTAAGATAATGGAAGCAGCAGCTCTGTAAAAGCAAAAGTCAATATTAATTATTAAAAGCATAGAAAAAATGTAAAACTCACAACGCTTACCTAGCCTTTGTGCCCTTTATCAAAATGAGCTCATCATCGCATATACGCTCTTGCGCTACTTCGGCTGCCTCTCCAACCATAGATGCTTCGAAACTCTCCTCGCCCTCCATATTGGTGAGTGAGGTGAGGAACGCGGCGCCAGTGGCTTTTGCAATAATCTTCAAGTCACCTTTCTTCACACGTCGTACAGCCATAGCACCGGCTTCAACAAAGTACTTCATGCACAAATCATCAACACCGCCTGAGCAGAGAACAACATTCACGCCAGTCGCCAAAATCTTATTGATGCGCTCTTTTGTGATATCCATTTCACGTGCGCGTATACCTTCCAATTTGTCAGGGTCATTAATAAGTACTTGCACGCCCATTTTCATTTTGGTTTTTTGCAGTGAAAAATCAAGACATGCAATTTTTGCATTGACAATTTTTTTCGGCATTTGCTGTGAAGCGATAGTACAATTTAAAGCATAGCCGGGGATCAAAATGGATTCACGTGCAGACTTGCCATGCGCTTTCAATACATTCACTGCTTTAATGGAATATGAGTGATTGCCTTTTGAATCGGTGATCTAGATTATAGAAATAGTTATATTTTAAATACAAGGTACAACTAAAATGAAGATTTTGAAAATCCCACGGAGTTCCTCAACGGTTTCTGAAGCTTTTGGGAGTTTTGAATCCAAATTTGGATTCAGTTTTTTATGGTCACCCTAGGTTGTCTCTCCAGAGGGAGGTTTATAAAGAGTGGAGTCAAGAAACTATAATTGAATTTTTGTTTTTATACTTGGCGGCATAGTGCAAAAAGTTAAGAAAACAAATTTAATTTAGTTAGTATATCTTAGACGTGATTAGAAGACGCTCAACGAATTTGGGCTTCAGTGTCTGGATAAAAACAGTAGGGTGACCCGAAAAATCGGATTTCAGATTGTGATTCAGCACACCCAAAAGCTTTAGAAGCCGATGAGAAACTTTCTGCGATATTTGGACTGTTGCACAGTGTTATTGATTTCAAAGTATACGCTATTACGGAGAACTACCTTCACAGCTTGCGCTGCATCCACCACCATGGCGGAGAAAAAATCTGCATCGGCACCAATAATTTTAGAGCTCATCGATGTTTTGGCAATGTTAATCAAAGAATCACGTCCCAATTCATCAACAGGCGCCGTCAAATGCTCAGAGATGTATTTGCATGCTTCCTTACAAGCCAAACGATAACCGGCAATGATTGATGTGGGATGAATTTTTTGTTTCACCAATTCGTCGGCGTTCTGCAATAGCGAAAAGTGGTTAACAATTTTTAAGCCGTTTATAGATAATACAAAAATTATATTACCTTCAACAGCTCTGCTGCCAATATTACCACAGAGGTAGTGCCATCGCCTACTTCTTCGTCTTGCAGCTGTGCCAATTCGACAAGAACCCTACAATAAAAAATTAGAGGAAGAGATAACTAAAGGGCAAAAGGAAAGACTTTATTTGAAATTAATTCTACTCACTTTGCTGCGGGATGTTCAACCTCTAACAATTTGAGTATTGTTGCTCCATCATTAGTAACAGTGACATCACCAATATCATCAACCAACATTTTATCTAAGCCA
Organism: Campiglossa producta; assembly: GCA_964058755.1. Lineage (NCBI taxonomy): Eukaryota > Metazoa > Arthropoda > Insecta > Diptera > Tephritidae > Campiglossa > Campiglossa producta. The sequence goes on from CAXKVI010000001.1 coordinate 40,309,178, forward strand.
ACAGGTCCCAAAGAGCTTTTGACTATATTTGCAATAGAGCTAGCAGCCATGACTGAAAATATATTTAAAACATGTTCCATTTAGATTTTCATCACAAGCATACACTCTCAGAAGGTTCTGATGCTGTTGCCATGAGATTATAACCTAACTTTCTGCTGTTTTGTTAAGATTAATTTGTTCCAATGCGAATTGCACATTGCAATTACATATTCCTTCCAATATTCACCTTAATCAAAGCAAATTTTTAATAAATAAATCAATAATTTGGAAAATTGCAAAAGAAAATCACATGCACATTGCTTTGACTACGAATAGATCACCGGGCACCATTTCTTCGGCGCAGATGTTTTTACTAGCGGAATTTTCTTACCATTTTGGGTCCGCACTGATGCTCCGGATTGTCTGGTGCCCGCAATGGACAAAGGGCTAGCAATTGTAGACATTTTTTTTGAGTTTAGTGATTATTTTTATGCAAAAATGCTGTAAATAAAATTGATTTCGGTTGTTGAAGTTCTCCTGACTCACTGATGGCTTGCAAAAAGAAATGTGGGCTTGATTCAACTTCGAAACTTTTTAAAAGGTCTGGCATCTTTATTTATTTTTCGAAAAAGAACAGGGCTACCGTCCTACAATGTCAAATCATTTAACACACCACCACATTGTGGATAACATAAAGTGTGCAATGTAGCTTTGACAGAAATGTCAAAACACACTTCCACGTCAAATCACAATTGTCAAAACACACTTCCATGTCAAAAATCTGGGTTGCTATTGTTGTTTTCGTTGCCCTCGGCAATGACTCGGCAAAACAGGGTTTTGTGTAGCACCGCAAATTGATCAGACAGGGTTCTTGTTTGCACAAAAGTGTTGCTGTGTTGCACAACATTTTCATTTCAATTTGTGGCGAAATTTTTAAGCGTACCTTTAAGTTTTTTCTTTTAGGGCGGGTTTTTGGTCTAGCCGTCAACTTAAGCGCTCACTATAATATTTATCGGGCACTTACTCCTTGTCATAGGACATCGCAAAGTTAATTCTATATGGAAAATGATTACATTTGGAGTACTCTGATGCTCCAATTGGATTACTCTTTAGATATCGAACTGAGTACTCTAAATATTTGCAGGTTTAACAGGCAGTTGAGAAATTCGCCCTTAATATAACATACATAAATAAAAGTGAAAAAAAAAAATACAAAACATAAATCGACCAATATTTTAATTAGTTTACGGGAAAATTTCAAGTATATTTAAAAGGAAGGGTTGTGCAGTTTAGGGTCCCCTCCGAAATTTTGTTCAAAAGGGGAAAGTGGGGGATCAAAAAACGCATATTCACGAGTAGATTAAGAATCCGAAAGCGGAAATTATATTTGTTTATCCGTTCAAAAGTTATAGACAGAAATACATTAATTTAGTTAAAATTAATTTTTAAATTTTTAACATACGCGGTTTCGCACCCACAAGAGTGGTATCTCAAATGAAAGGTAACTTAATTACCTATCCAATGCAAGCAAATTTTTTAAAATCGATTCAATAGTATTCAAGTCATTTTGATTTAAAAAATTCTTTAAATGAACTTTGGCTCTTAATAACTTTTGTTGAGTTGAAAAAAAGTTAATTTCCGCTTTCGGATTCTTAATCTACTCTTGAATATGCGTCTTTTGAGCCATTACTTGAATTTTTTGCTTCAAATTTCGGACGGGACCGTAAACTGCACCTTTACCAAAATGGGAAATTAGAAACCGGCCCTTAAATTAATTAATTAAATTAATTAATATAAATTTAATTAATTAAAGCATATATATATATAACATATAATATAAATAACAAAAATCAAATAATTTTCTAAGTTTTAGGGAACTACATTTTTTTTGCAACCCTGTCCTGTGCATATGCACATACACATACGCAAAATTTTAAAAACATTTATCAACGTTTTCTTCAGGCGGCGACGTGCCCACACGTTTTTTTTAATAAATTATCAAATAAATATTGATTTTCTAATCTATTTTTTCTTTTCAGGTTGCCCCGAAAGGCTTGGATATTGGTAATTGGTAAGTATTTGTACAATTAATTATTTGTGTCCCTAGTGAAAAATGTAAAAAGTTGCCTAAACGCAATTTTTGAATGGCGTTTAGACAACTTTCAAACATTTTACGAATTAAATAAAGATATTTAAATATATATATTCTAATTGTAATTATAAATTTCTCTTTCCAGATTTCGACTTTTCACTACAAAGGAGAAGTAAGTTGGTAAGTAATTTTATAGTGAAAAAAGTGAATGTGCCGGGGTAGTTGTTTAGTTGCACGTCAACTTGAAAACCATCCTGAAATATGTCGGGAAAGGTACCAAAAGAAGCATTTTGGTCCCAGTAATGTGAATCCGCAAACAATATGTTATCCACAATGATGTTGTGTTAATCAAATTAGCCCGTCCCTAAAAAAGTTATTGTGTTATTGTAAGAAAGATGTTCTGCACATAAACACCATGGATCCTACCCCTAATTGGGATCGGACCAGGGTAATTTTTCGAGTTGACGTGTGATCCATACAATTACCCATAATATACCGGCGAATTTATGTGTTTGTTGTAATCACATTATGCCGTCCCTAAAAATGTGCAAAAAATTTATTATGGTTTTTTTTTTTAATTTTCAGATAATGGTGAGACGTTGTATAGCTGGATGTGGTATGGGAGTACCGGTTTACCCTTTCCCACCAGAGGAAGAAATTGACCGGTAAGTTGTTATTTATACTTTACTTTGGGGTATGCAATTTAGTTTGCACTCGCATGGCTACCCAAAGTTGAGGTTTTATATTCGTGCGAGTTCAAACTACAATTGTTTTTGGCTTATTTTCATGAGGACTGCTAGGTAGAGTTAGGTTGCTAGGGGTTGGATGAAGAAGATAGATGTCTAGTTCCCTACTATAATATGTACATTAGCCTGGGCCAAAAAAAAAAAAAAAGATTACGTTTTTTTTTTCAAAAATTATTGTGATTTTGTTTTTCAGAAAGGTGAAACAAATGGATGTAAAATCCGAATCCCCTAGGTCTACTGACTACCCAAGCCAATTTTTCCAGTCGTTTAATGTGGACTTATTTGCAAATATTAAATATTTTAACTTTAAACGTGCGTTAATTTTAAACGTACAATATTTTACTGTGGGCTTCTTTCTAAATATGTATATATGTAAATAACTCATTTTTTAACGTGCCTGAACTTTTAACGTGCAATCTTTTATTTTTAGTAGTATTGTCTAGTCACAATATTTTTAGTAGCAGTGTCTAGTCACACTATTTGTTGATATTGTTTTATCATAACATTTCAGTAGCATTGTCTAGTCACAATGGCCCGATTCATAGTCATAGTTAAATAAACATGATTTTAAGTTAGGTAAATCTGTCAAAAATGCTTTAACTAACTTGAAATCATATTTAATTTTGCTATGACTACGGCCCAATATTTTTTTGGTAGTATTATTTAATCATATTATATATACAGTAGTATTGTTTATGTATGGGTGAAAATAGGCCTCCTGGGGAACCGAACACCCAAAAAAAATCGGTAACGCGCCTATGTTGCTACCTCCTGGGTGGTGTGGAATAGCAAAGAAAATCTATTGGAATAATGAATATTTTGTTCCATAAAAATTTTTAATTTCTATCCATCAAAAACAATTTTTTAATAATATATTTTTATACTATTTTTTCACATACAGAGATCATGAAGCAAACGATTATTTACAACAACAACAGTTCTGTGGTCCAGAAACAGTTCTGCGGTCAAAAAATATATTATATATATATATATACTATGCTCTGATCAATAAACAAAAGATTTAATTGTATAAATTGTATAAATAGTATTTATTGTATTTTTCTCGCAAAGGACATTTGTAAGTATGTACAAAAGTACACAAAAGGCACTTTTCAAAAATTAAAACTTTTTACAAAAATATATAATTTGTTCGAACAAAATTATATTGAAGGAAAAAGTAATCGATTTAATTTTGTTTTGGTATGAATAAACCATAGTAAATATTTAACATTTTTCTTAAATTTAACTTGTCCTTACAAATAGTTGAAATATCGACATGTGTATTTTCATGCACAAAAGGCACTTGCAGTGTGCCTTGAACAACGGTAGGATATTCTTAACAGTATCATTATTCTGCTGCGACATAAGCAATTAAACCTTCCAAAAAGTTCATCTGTTGCTCCAGCAATGCGCTTTTCAATGGAGCCCAATTGTCGTTTTTCTCTTCAAATTGTAGCTCCTTAGTGATCACCTTGTTCACAGCTAAGCGCAGCAGACGATGCATTTCCCTCACATCGTATTCGCCTTCAAATTGTTGAAATATAGCCAAACAATGACTAACAAATTGTATTAAGAGTCGAAGATTATCTTGTACTTGCAATTCGTAAGCATTTTCAGGCGAAGAGTGTACGGTTTTGTCAAACAGCACACAAAACTGTTCCACATCGCCAATGATAATTGAAGCTTGGAAGAAAGAACGGAAATGCCAATCAACAAACTGTAGCACATGTGGCACCAGTTTTGGATTCAGCTCCACGGCACGTTGCAAATCTAATGTAAAGTGAATGTAATTAAAATAATATGCATTCATTTAAAAATTAGGCGGTATTAGTTTCCTTTAGGGGACAACTCCTAATAAATTAGCTAAAAATATGGGAGATACCTCAAAAGACGCGTTTTGGCCAGGGTTATTTTTTATAATCAACTCAAAAAGGTGTTTCGCACATAAATACCATGGATTCCGCCCCAATTTTGGTATCGGACCCGGGTTATTTTCCGGTTTTTTGACCATAACTTTTCACTAAAACAAAAAATTAAAAAAGCGCTTCCGGATTCGTGATCCTGAGGCCAAAACGCGTCTTTTGAGGTATCTCCCATATTTTTAGCTAATTTATTAGGAGTTGTCCCCTAAAGGAAACTAATACCAATTAGGCATTTAATTACTTTCATATAGCACTCGTTTCATTGTTAAATTATTAGAGAAGCAACTACGTAGCAGTCCAATTATTTCCAATGTAAGCATATCAAAATGACGATACGGATTTTGACTATTGCCCAAAGTCGCCTGAGACATCAATGATAATCCGGAAATACTATGTTGTGTACAAAAGCTGGAGGAATTTAATTGAGAACGCTGAGAGTTGCTGTAACAATCTCTGTTGGCCGGCGCATAGTGGTTAAACTGCGAATAATGCTCGCACGAAATTCACTGCCTTTCATTGCGACACCATTAACAAGTATTTGTTGTTGCTGAGGCAAGACGTTTAGGACATCGGGTAACAGGTCCTTCCAGCTGCAAATAAAATATAATGATAAATATGTTTGCAATAAAGGGTTTTTCGTACTATACTTACTGCTGTTGTGCTTGTTTTCTCAATCAGTTTTTGCAACTCCGGCAGATTTTTCTTCTCGCCATATTCGATTACCAAGGCTTCGACAGATTTGCTTTTTGATCGACGTAGATCTGCGCCATTGTGTACCAATATGTAATCCACAATGATCTGCGCGCAATACACTAGACAATTCAAGGTTTTTGTCAACAGCGAACATTTTATAAAACAAGAAATATATTTCACAAGAAACCATTGGTACACTATGTTGTTTACATACGAAGCACGATCGGAATATGCTAACGAAGTTGCTACTACAAAACGCATTGTTGCATTTTGAAGTACTATTTTAAATCTTTAAAATTTTTAAGAAAAAGTAGCAACATTTTTTTAAAGAGGAACTGCTAACAGTTCAAAATGAAAAATTAACTTTATAAATTGAAGGTAAACTTTATTAGTTGTATTTCTGAGGAGTTTTCCATCAATATTTTTCATTTTTTTTTAAGTTTAGGTAACATATGCACTTTCATTTACTACTAATTTTTTTATACCCAATCGAATGCAACTCGGTGCAAAATGATGCTCTTTTTCCAAAAAAACAACTCTGATCATCAGGTGTTAAACTCATTTTGAAATTTTGACGTCTATGGAGAGGATTCCACACTTGTCATGGTACACAATGCACCACCAGCAGAAAAAGCGTATCTCATAACGTAGACCATAACATATCCAGATATGTAAATCTTCTACTCGTACAATCTTAAAACAAGGTAGAGAGTCTATGCTAACTGTCTTTTGGCAAATCATATGTAGGAACATAAGCTTAAAATAGTTTTTATTTCCATCTGACATAGCGTGTAAACGCAAAGCGAATTGAGCGAATTTGACACACATATGATTACATATGGTTCGCAAACGTGACAGGTACATGCATACGACAATACATATCGTGTGTAACAAAAATAAAATAAAATCTTGGGAAATTACTTTGTCGCACTTAAAGCGGGCTACTCACCTGCCAAGAAATGTCAAACTCCATATAAAAAAACGCTCAAGAAATGGTCAAGAACTGTTTTCACACGTCAAATTTTCTTGAGCCAATACTCAGCTCATAATAAAAAATACTAAAATTTTCGATGGTTGGCAACGCCGGTTACCTCAAGAAATAAATATGCTCGTATATATTTCTTGAGGTAAACGTGCAGATCCACAGCAACGGTGAGTACATATTGCGCTACACATGTTTTATACATTTTTATAAGAGTAATCTGCAATAAAATGGAAAATGCCGTAAACGTCAAAATTTCTTGAGCGGGCATAAGAAATATGTGCTCGTTTTTTTCTTGAGGCATTTCTTGGCAGGAGGGTAGCCCGCTTAACTCGAAGGGGTTAATTGAGATCGCACCAGTAGCCCGATTCCCTAACTTTTAACCACTCGCCAAGCGTTTAGGTTTTCGCCAGGGTTTGGCGTTTGTTCTTAACGAAACTGTGATTCTCTAACTTGCCTTTAACGCATTTCCATATTTTCAATATTTCGCAAACTCAAAAGACATTTTCATTTCAACTTAAATTTATTATTTTCTCTTAAACACTTTTAAATACCATCAAATTAATCCGCGATAACTAGCTACAAAAAAAGTGTTAGCAAAAACAGCTGATCGAGCTTATCGACTTTTAGTGTGGTTAATACTTAGAGAATAGGGAAAAGCGATAAAAATGGCGTTAAACAGAATTAACGCTAACACTTGGCGATAAAATAGTTATGGAATCGACCTACTGGTTAATTTTGCCTGCTTTTGACCCTAAAGGGTCGAATACATAAAGCTTTGTTAACCTCGCCTGACATTTTCTACCTCAAAACTTTGCGTCCAACTTCAGAGGTGTGCTACAATGAACGCCTTGACGCTTCTCTTTTATACATTTGTTTTCGTTATTTATTTCTTTGCATTCAGAGTGTTTTGGTTAATTTATTAATTTAATAGAGAAAAAATTAATTAATTATTATTTCCTCCAATTTTTTATTCTTTAATTAAAGCAAAGTCATCAACGTCTGATTGTCAAAGCAAGCAAAGCAAGCAAAATTTGAGAGTTTGCCAAATTTTAACCTTGCTTCAACTTTGAGGTCTCCAATTTGCCATGCTTCGTTTAAATACGTATACTGAACTTTTCTGGCAAAGTCAAAGTTTGAGGTAAAGCCAAAATAAAGCTTTATGACCCATAAGCGAGTCTGCACACGGGGCGAATAGTCATAGACGCCTATTAAGGCTTCCATTTTCCATTTTATTGCAGATTACTATTATAAAAATGTATAAAACATGTGCAGCGAAGTATATACTCATCTTTGCCGTGAATCGGCACGTTTACCTCAAGAAATATATACGAGCATATTTATTTTTTGAGGTAAACCGGCGTTGCAAACCATCGAAAATTCTAGTATTTTTTCTTATGAGCTGAGTATTGGCTCAAGAAAATTTGACGTGTGAAAACAGTTCTTGACCATTTTTTGAGCGTTTTTTTATATGGAGTTTGACATTTCTTGGCAGGTGAGTAGCCCGCTTAAGGGTTGAACACAAGTGGTTCGACAAAAATCGACCCGTGTAAGTCAGTAGTCGGCATGGAGAGAGCGCTTGCTATGTTAAAGCATTGGAGTTTTCCTCCCAGGAAAGTAATTGCCGGCCTATGGTGTAAATCATCCTTTAGACGCTACATTCGATATCGGACAGCTGTTTGGTCAGTGACCACTCATTGGATACTCCGGTCTGAGGTTATGAAGCATCAGAAATGTGATAAGATTTCGAAGGCGATGGTGAAGAATCTTATGCAAACATTGGTATACGTGTAGGGTTGCATTACAATGTGTGAGTGTTTAGTTCAGACCAGACCAGTCAATGAGTTGTCACGGACCAAACAGATAGTTTGTGTAGTAGTGTGTATAAGAAATGTCCGGTAGGGACACATATTTAAATGAAGAGCCGCACACGTGGCATAGCATATAAAAGTACATTTACACCGCACCAAATTTGGTAAATTTGGCGAAAAATTACAAATTTGGTGCTTTTTTTCATACAAATCTCATTTTCCAAATTTGTAATTCCATCACATTTGGCCTCATTCGCCGAACAATACAATCCACATTTCATCCAAATAGCAACCCTGCGGGTGTTCCACATTTAGAATTACCCAGCAAGAACCTTAATGGGTAATTAACGTGTTATAACTTTTGCATTATGAACAGCTGTAAATAACAATTTCAACTATTTTTTTTAAACAAAATTGACCAATTCTACCAAGAAAAGACAGACGCCTTCTTGACTCTTCATTTATTATTACTCTACTGGTGTTTAAAACATCACAGTTGTGCATTTTCTTTCTGTGGCTTTGTGTTCTGGTAGAAGATTCGGTATTAGTTTCCTTTAGGGGACAACTCCTAATAAATTAGCTAAAAATATGGGAGATACCTCAAAAGACGCGTTTTGGCCTCAGGATCACGAATCCGGAAGCGCTTTTTAATATTTTGCTTCTCTGCAGAGATATTTGCAATCAAAGTTTCAAGTTTTCATGTGGTTGTTGTAATATTATTAGATCATGTTCACACTGAAGCGAAAACACCTTGTTTTCGTGTAAAACATCTCACATAAAACAGGTGCGTTCATACCTGCTATTCTTGTTTTCATTTGACAGTAATCAGCTGTTCTAGAAATTGTGATTTGTGAGAAAAAATAATTAAAATTTTGTGAACGTACATATTATATTTTATGTACTTATTTTAAGTTTTACTGTCAGCGTACTTATTTCAAATTTACTTTATAGCACAAACATTTTCATTTTGATTTTTTATAAATTCGGGTGACGAAATTCAAAATGAAAACATTTGACATATAAGATATGTGACAGTATGTTTTTCGATTATTACCGATAAAATTTAGAGCCGACACTGATTGTGAAAGGTTTTCGTTGATGTTTTGGGATAAAACATGATGTTTTCGCAGGTTTTCGGTTGACAATTTTGTATGGCGAAAACATCGGTTTTCAGCATGTTTTGCCTCGAAAACCAGAATGAGCTCGAAAACACGATAGTGTGTACATAGTATTAGACTGTCCCTAAAAACGTGCAAAAAATGTCGCGCCGTGGCGGTAGCCACGGTTATGTCACACGTCCGGACTTGGGATGGCGTAGCCCAGGGTTATTTTTTATAAGCGCGGCCGAAGGCCGTCAACTCAAAAAGGTGTTTCGCACATAAATACCATGGATTCCGCCCCAATTTTGGTATCGCACCCGGGTCATTTTTCGGTTTTTTGACCATAACTTTTCACTAAAATATCTCCCATATTTTTAGCTAATTTATTAGGAGTTGACCCCTAAAGGAAACTAATACCGAAGATTCTTGCAGGGAAAGTGAAGCCAAATGCAAATTTGCCAGTGTAAAGAGGTTCGAAATGACTCATTCAAATTCGCCAAATTTGGTGCAGTATAAATGTACTATTAAACTAAATTTACTTCTGTTCGTATACCAATCCAAATTTGTTGGTTTCATATAATTTTACGTGGTGTGGGTAACAATGGAATTCGAACAAGTCATTCGGAGAAACAGCTGTTTTTTGTTGTGTAATTGACAGTTGAAAATTTTTATTTACCATTTTCTGAATTCACATGCGCTAAGTAATACATTTTCCTTTGGCTGAGTGTTCCTCAATTTACTGTGATTCCCATCGTTGGTTATGGCCTGTATTCGTGGCTGTTTGCATTCTCTCCCAGTAAATAATATTATAACAAGAACCATAAGCATGTCAGCAATGAGGCGCGCCAAAGAGGCGCTCGATGAAATGAAGGAGAAAAATCCATATTTTGAAAAGTATGCGGAAAAAATAGCAAAACTCCAGAAAACTTCACCCGATGAGTTTCTGAGCCGAGTCGATAAAGTTGTGCATCCTATCAAGGAAGGCAAGAGTCAAGCGAGGTAAAAGAAATGCATCTAATTTAGAAATCCTTTATCTTTTAAAAGGAATTATTTACAGAACTTATTCGGAGCTTTTGAATCCTAAGCAACCACGCCAAAAACAGGATGTCAGTGAAATACCATATAAAAAGCTTGAGGATATAATGAAGCTTGACCTTATGGAAGATAAGACCGCTGAAGAAATTTCCAAAATATGGGTTGAATATCATAAGACTAAAGATGTGCTGGCGGCAACGTTGACTGTGTCACAATTCGAGGCACTTATGCAACGCGCTCAGGAATACCCAGTTTTTCTGCTACCTCTACCACGTAGCGAAGGATTCGAGTTTTTTATGTTACAATTTGCGGCGAATGCAGTGCATTTTACACCTCTACTGGCTTATCAAGTAAACAGCGGTTTGAGTTAATCCTTTATAATTTTTATATAAAAAAATTTGTCTTATAGGTGCATGCGGAAAATGCCCCCGAATGTTTAACGTTGGTACACTATACGGAATTTAGGGACAAAGGGCTTGTACTGATGCGTGGCGAATACGATGTAAACGTATTGACTGCACAAGAAGCACAGTGTCTGGCCAATGAATTGCAAATGTTTTACTATAAAAGCGACGAAAGTAAAATTAAACTGTTAGAAACTTTCAACAAAAAGCCAAATGATTTTAAACACATGGATTTAATTAAAGAAGTTGAAAATATTCAGCTGGTATAGATCATATGTTGTGTATTAAATTATAATAAAAATAAAATAACTTATAGTAAATAACTAATACGCTATAAAATCATTTTTATAAGTATCTCACGCTCTTATATTTTTTATAACTCCTCACAATCTGGATCGTTCTAACAGACGGCGTGTTTACTATTACCCAGGTTTGACTTCAAATGATGTTCTATTGTGTTGACCATTGACTGCAGGTATCTTTGTTTTCTGTTCTCGGTTTCGATTACGGGTTTGGTTCCCGTTTCGTTCTTCAACATTTATTTCGGTTTCGATTACGGTTTTGGTTCAAGTTTCGTTCTTCCACATGTATTTCGGTTTTGATAACGATTCCGTTTCGGTTTAGGTTTTGCTTCCGGTTTCATTCTTCAGCATTTATTTCAGTTTTGATTATGATTTCGTTCTTCGACATTTATTTCGGCTACGATTGTGGTTTCGGTTCGGTTTCGGTTCCGGTTCTTCAACATTTATTCCGGTTACAATTGTGGTTTCGTTTCAGTTTCGGTTCCGGTTCTTCGACATTTATTTCAGTTTCGATCATAATGTGGCTTCGGTTTCGGTCTTCAACATTTATTTCGGTTTTGATAACGATTTCGTTTCGGTTTCATTCTTCAGCAGTTATTTTAGTTTTGATTATGGTTTCGTTCTTCAACATTTATTTACGATTGTGGTTTCGTATCGGTTTCGATTCTTCAACATTTATTTCGGTTTACGATTGTGGTTTCGTATCGGTTTCGATTCTTCAACATTTATTTCGGTGTACGATTGTGGTTTCGGGGTTTCGTTCCTCAACATTTATTTCGGTTTCGGCTACGGTTTCGTTCTTCAACATTTATTTTGGTTTCGATTGCAATTTCGGGGTTTCGTTCCTTAACATTTATTTCGGTTTCGATTACCTTTTTGGTTCCGGTTTCGTTCTTTAGCATTTATTTCGGTGTTGATTATGGTTTCGTTCTTCAGACCGGTGTAGCCTATATGAATCTTTTTGACAGACTGATGTGCGCCTTTGAATAACGCTGCTCTCTCCCTCTTGGGCTACGCTCACATTGCAACCGATTTTTTCATCCGACCACATCAGAGAAATTCGAGCGCGTTCTATTTTAACGGGCGAGCAAAGTTTGTTTACATTCGGATGAAATCGGGGATCTCATTTAAAACACATGTGTGTGGATGTGTGTTTGCTGGCGGGCGGAAAAAGTTGGTTGCAGTGTGAGTGTAACCTTATATGATGGCATGGTAATCCTTTTAGTCCACTTTAAAACGGAAGGTATAATACCGAGACGGGCATCAGGAAATTGGTCATCACCAGAAAATATACTAAACTTTCCACACGTTTTCCATCAAATACTCAATGTTGAAATACTTGAAGGTTGAAGGGGTCCGGCGATACGTAATATACCGATTGATTCGGCATCGTACCAGCCGACGCTCTAGGTCATATTTGGGAGGCGATCTTTTGGAGACCTCAGGTTCCTTACACAAAAAGGATATGAGTTAGCTTAGCTGGTCATCTCAAGTCATTTGCTGGTATCCAAACATATCGGTTTAATATCCAACAGAGGAGTATGCCCACTGAAGACACCTTATAACAGTTCTGCCAGTGATCCGAACAAAAGTTTCTTAGTTTTTGTCAAAAAAAAAAATAAATCAAAAGATTTTGAATTTTTGTTTTTAGTTAAGTTCCCTTTACGAGTTTATTTTTGAAATTTTCGTGGTTCACATCATCTGTATCAATGTCTGTGGATGCAGGCGTACAGGAGGCTCAGTACAACGATGTTATGGTCATTGTAGGTAAACTTGCGAATTTCCTGTTTCTTTTGTCTCTATTATAATTAATTCGCCTTTTCTGTAGGTTTTGGCAATGTACAAATTAGAATATTGTTAACTTGTGGCCTGTTGCTAATGTTTACAGTTACCGAAACTATGGGCATGGCTATTATAATACCCTCCAGTGCATGTGATTTCGGAACTACAGAGCTCACCAAGGCTGCTACGCAATCAGCGGCGTTTATAGGTAGCGATATGTACATGGTTCTTGAGGTCTTACCAGAGATGACCTTTAAGGTTTGACATTATAATTCAGACTACGATAACGCGCAAGGGGGAAGGGGGGAGGGATATCCCGGAACTACATAGCTTGAACGTGTGGGAAATTTTGAATTAAGGCATTGATAATTTTTCTTTTCACTGATATAGGGGTTAGGGAGCATACGATGTACTCCTTTAGACGTCAATAGTGCAGGCCCCGAAGGTGAGATAAAGTCATAGGATTTTCCTTATCCGTAACACTTCCCTAAACCCTCGGACACGAAGCCTTTGAAGAATTTGGCGACTAATATGCACATTAACCCGGATCGGGCCCCATACAAAAAAAGTAAAGTTTTTCCAGTCCACCCCTAGGATTAAAGATATTTTGAAGGCGATCCCAAAAAAAATTTTTTTTTTTGCCACGCCCCCCCGATGGGCTATTTACTTTTTTTGACACTACGTCGCCATTTTAAGTCCGATTTTAATGAGCCGTACACCGTTGTTCATGGCTTGGAAGCCGCCACAATTCTTAGCTTAATCATTTTTTACTTCGAGTTCAAATTCTAGTAGTGACTGTCGGTATTTCGTTTCACATCATATGATGTGATGTGATGATGTGAAAGCCATGAACAACGGTGTATGGCTCATTAAAATTCGGACTTAAAATTGCGACGTAGTGTCAAAAAAAGTAAATAGCCCATCGGGGGGGGCGTGGCAAAAAAAAAATTTTTTTTTTTGGGATCGCCTTCAAATATCAATATCATTCAATATCTTTAATCCTAGGGGTGGACTGGAAAAACTTTTTTTGTCGACGTGCCAACTCGATGGTTGATCTACGGATATGATGCCTCTCACCTCTCACTACCCATCTTCTCCTTCCTCACGGATGGAGGGATGACATGACCTAGACCACTGGTCATACCAAATCGCTACCACGACAGTCGGGCAGTACCGAAGGGAGTGCCGCAGCGTACCGGGTTCATATCCGGCCAAGGACTGTCAATTTCGACATCACTCTCCAAAACTTTCGGGGAGTGTTTTTGCTGTTAACAACAACAACAACAACAGCAACAAAAACAACGACGACAACTACAACAACAACAACAACAACCAGCTATTGAGGATACAAGCATGCAAATAGGGAGCCTATTTTCATCATGGTTAAACCCGATGGAGTAACACATCGTTGTCAATATCATCGAACGATTCGTGTAAGAGGGCTTCAAATTGGTTGCCATGAAGTTTACATGGGCATCAAAAGATCTCGCATTGAAGCACTATGCCGATTTATCTAATTTCCAATGGTCCTTTCCACACCATGTTGAATGTTGTGAAAATTGGTTCGTGGTGATTTCTGAATCCTGGTCGGAAGCAACATTATACACGGAAACATGCTCCCAGAAATCTACATAAGTCGCTTTGTCTGCAATCCTGGACGTCGAAAAAGAAGGTGGTGGATCCAGGCCCGTGCGCAGGAATTTTCTATAGGGGAGTTTTGAACTTTTGGATGCTCCGAAGGTTGTGACTTTTGACAGTTTTTATGAAAAAATTCAGTCGTTGAGAGCCAATAGGGGGGTTTGAACCCCCTGTCTGCTCCAGGATGCCAATAGCTGATGTCCGAGTCTCCTGTAAGGTCAGCTTTGACATCGGAAACTGCCATTGTCATGTCATCTAGTACCGTTGCATATTCATAGTTGGCTGACTTTAACATGTTGGGTTACCTCGGTCTGAGAGCACACGCAGCGGCACCAGGAGTAGATGACGTTTACACCATCTTGAGGTACCCTGCTTTAAGTCTTCTTTCCATAAACTCACTTATAATTAGAAACAATTTCCTCTCAATCCTTTCTACCCAGCTTTTGTTTAACCTAATTACAATATACATTTACAATATCTGTAATGTATTAATTTCATGATTTAGGAATGGTCACCGCATCTTATATATGGGGATATTACTGCGACAAAATTGGAAGACGAACAGTGCTTTTGCGAAGCACTGCAATGGCTTTAGTTTGCTCCTTTTCTTCCATGTCGATGACAAACTTTTGGGTGTTTCTAACGTTGCGTTTCATGACAGGCCTTTGGTGAGTTATAAAATTTGTTATTGTAAATAAGGAGTTCTAATTTATTTTTATGAAGCGTGGCTGGACCTGGATTTGCTGCTCTCACATATCTCGGCGAATTTTGTACATCAAGAAATCGTGCGCCTATCATCAACTATATGTGCATGTTTAACGGTGTCGCTATGGTCTATTGTCCAGGTTTTTTCTCTCTTTAACCCTAAGCCTATACACATTTTTATAAATTTTATTACGATTTTAGGACTTGCCCAAATATTGGTCAAATATAAGTTTTACATACCCATCATTGGTAATTTGGTAATACGTCCTTGGCGTATACTTGGAATGCTTTTTTCAGCACCCGGTTGGATAAGTTTTCTCTTGTTGTTACAATTGCCCGAAAGTCCAAAATTTCTACTCATGGTACATAGAGATGAAGAATGTTGGGAAGAATTAAATTGGTTATGCCGTGTTAATAATTATGGCAAAGATTTGGAATCATTTGGTGTTACAACTATAAGACCGTTACTCAAAGCAAGTACAAGAAGGCATCCAAAGTAATTTTCTGACAATACCCAGTATATCTCTATATCAGATTACTTCAAAATATTTTTCCAAAATGACCCATTTCGGAGGTTTTTAATAGACTCGGATAAAAAAATCTCCAAGAATGAAAGTACATTTTAAGTAAAATCCTCTGATTCCGAATATCACATACTTTTTTCTGTGGAAGATCTAGTTTTCGAGATACCGGTGAAAATATGAAAATTCCCAATTTTGCAAAATACTACTTCATATTGGTACGTACAAAATTTGTATTTTTCATTTTTTCGATTTAAACTGTTGAATTATACATTATACTAATTTCCATAAACATTTTTTGCCTTCATCTCTATAAGTAGCTTCGGTAGTTTGGCCACTATGCCAAAATACGTTCAAACAATTTTGAAAAAAAAGTGGTTAAATATGAAATTTTGTAAAAAATTTCGTTTTTTTTCACAAATTTTGGAACTTGTTTTAGCATAGTGGCCAAGCTACTGAAGATACTTTTAGAGATAAAGGTAAAAAATGTTTATGTTAATTAGTATAATGTGTAATTCAACAGTTTAAATCGAAAAAATAAAAAATATAAATTTTTTACGTACCTACTAGGGCTCTTGTCAATAATCGAATACTAACGATTAAATCCGGTTCCCAGTTTTTACCCGGGTAATAAGGCGGCAAATTTCTACTGTAATTCGCATGCAGCTTTATTTAAGTGGTATCTGCCATTTTCGCCAGTTTATTTGCTTCATTTCTTTGAAATTAAAAAAAAATGTAACAGGAGCACAGAATATTTGTGTAGGTAGATATACAAAAATGAAATTTTGAAAAATGTAGGTATGTTTGTAGCAATATTTGTATGTATGTAGATAAAAAAAGTTTGAAAATTTTTTTCCATACTGCAAAACGTTCTACCTATGTCAATATTATTCTTTCAAGTTTAAGTCCACAATGGAGGCATCTTTCCCTTATTCTACGTCGCCGTTTGAAAAAAAAAACATAGTTGAAAGATTGATTCGTTGGGCAAAAAAAGTAAAAGTAAATTAAAATACACCTAATTTTCCAAAGAACTCAAAAATTACAAACCTTACATATAGCGTTTTGATGTATTACCAAAAAAAATTTCGACACTTTCTATCGGAATGATTAAGCTTGAGAATTTTTTTTTTTTTTGTAGCAAAATTGCTTCTGCTGGCAAATGAAAGATATCCATGAAAATAAAAAAAAATTTGACATGTGAGAAATTATAAGCACCTGCAACTCTACCCTGCTAGACAGTTTTTTGACATTCATTCAGCTTTGTAATGTTGCCTTTGAAAACGTGATAGAAAATCGTGATGTAAATATAAAACAGCTGATATTTACATCACGATTTTTTATCACGTTTCCAAAGGCAACATTACAAAGCTGACTGAATGTCAAAATACTGTCTAGCAGGGTAGTGTCTTAGATTTGTAAAAAACTTTTGAAATTGTTATTTGTTTCATGCGCTGCTAAGCGCTCTCCAATGCTGCTGTTATGTCAGACCGAGTTAAAATACAGGACAATTTAAGATTGTATAATTTCCCCTTTAAAAGCTGATGTGGTTTTTAATATAAAAGTCACTGGAAATTATTTGGAACCCATAATAATAAAAAAAAACATGCTCGTAAAATTTCTGGAATTAGCGCTTTTCGAAATTGGTGATTCAATAAATATTTTATAAATTTTAAGGAAATATTTAAGCACACGCTAATAAGTTGTTTTTAATATTTGACAAGTATCAGGAGCACAGAATTTCAATGTAAGCAATTGTACAAAAAAAATTCAATAAACTGGTATGTACAGATGGGGGTTGGTGGGGCAACTGCTCCCACTGTTAAATTGCATTTCGAAAATATCGTTGTGTATAAGAAAAGAACTGAAAGCTAGTATAATGCGTGTTTTTGAAGTTATTAACATTAATATTATTATCAATATTACTGCAGTATTGCAGTCAAGTTACTTTATGGATGCTCTGAAGCTGATACATAAGTGATTATGGGGTCTATCAGATATTCCGGCGGAGCTCCCGGCAAGAATGAAGGTAATAGAGTCGATAAAGATAACATCGAATTTATCGAAACAAATTCCCTTAAAATCGTTGGAATTCCCCAAGATATTTTACATTTTCCCCCGCCGGGAGCTCCGTCGGAATAGCTGATAAACCCCAATATGCTACTATAATTGCATACTTTATTTTCATGTAGCGAATGATGAGCTTCTGATGAGCAACAGATTGTCAACATTTTATTCAACACACCCCATATTTTTTTATACGGGACGCTACTGAAATAATTTTTTTAAATTTTTGACAAGCGGCCATGTTTTTTTCAATCGTACAATATTTGTGTCAGAATTACATACTTACATAAAGAAATTCTGTCTCCAAACCCTGTAGGGAATTCATATAACTCCAAGTCAACTATTAGTTCTTTATTTTTCAGTATACTTTTATATAAGCAGCTGGTATGAAAATGGTGAACTACACCGTCGGACAAAATAAAGTACAAACATGCCCATGTGGGCAAAAACTTACCAATGCAACTCCGATGCATTGACACATTTTTCGAAAACGACTTTTTCACATATTTAAGTGTGATATAGTAAAATACACACTACAAATTTTAAGGAGTTACTAGCAGTTAGGGCCTTTGTGAATTAAGGTAACGAAATGTACATTGAAGTAGTGTTTTGCAAAAATGTTCACCGATATCTCGAAAACTAGATCAGAAAATATAAAAATGGAAGGATATTCGGAATCAGGAGAAAATTTTACTTTAAGTGAGGTCTATTTTTTCTTGGAAACTAAAGCTGATCAAATTTTTTTATTAGTGTAATGTATGTAGGTATATTTCAGTCTTCGATTCAAAAACGTCATTTCCCAAAATGCCCTATTTCCAAATTTTACTCAAAAAAAGCATTCTTGAGTAAATTTTGAAATAGGGTAATCAGCCACTTAGCTGTCGATATGCCTAATAATCTTAAAATTCGTCTAGTATATTGAGAGCAATGATTAGAGATGTGGTACCTCTCTTTCGGAAACCTTACGTAAAACGATTTTTAAATAGCTGTGTCGTTATGTTTGGATTGGTTTTGGTGTAAGTTATTGAACCTATCTGACATTAGATATACAGATGTACATATCTAATTTTATTTCAGGGCTAACGGTGTTGCAATCTGGTTCACCGATATAAGAAACCACACACTGGTATGGGAGCAACACAACAAGAATAAAACTGACAACAGCGCCATCACTGTTTGTGAGACAATCGCCTATCAAAAGAATATAAAAAAACAGAGCAAGGTTTGAGGTTTCTATTTTAAGATGGAACTCCACGACAAGCTTTTAAGGTCTTTGCTTGCTGTGTAAATATGTAGCTTATGGGCTCCAAAACTACTCGGCCGATTTTCTTCAAATTTTCCGGATAGATTAGTAGGAGCCTGGAGAGTGTTTCTGTAAAGTTTGTTTTAGAGAAGTGGACCGGGGACCACCCTATTCGAAACTATTGTATAAATGGTTGGATTTACTTGAAATGTGGTAGGTAGGTAGCGTTATGCTTAGGTTAAAGTATGGTATGAGTTTTCTTCCGGGAAATGAGCGAGAGACCGATCGGTTCTAAATAATCGTATTTATAGCTCGATTTACTTGAAACTTGGTGTGCAAGTACCTATATGCTTAGATTAATATATAGGATACATTTTCTTCCGGAAAGTGGACCCCGGACTGATTTATTCTAAACTATCGTATAGATAGTTGGATTTACTTGAAATTGGGTATGTATGTAGGTAGCGTTATGCTTAGTTTAAAGTGTGGGATAATTTTTCTTCCATACAATCATACTTATGAGGATTATTATCGATGAGCTTGATGTTTGGGGTGTAGCTGGCGTTTCACCTTAATAACATATGTGATAATGTATCTTCCGAGAAATGGTAAAATCTTATTCAGGTGTTTTTCTTTGACGTAGCAACGCATGCCGGGTATTACTAGTAACTGATAAATATGGTAAAACTTCACAGCGCCAGCAACGCTCAAGAGGATAGTCATGGTGTTATTCTAAAGAAAAACATTCATCAAAAGACGAAAAATCGTTAAAAATCGATAGTAATGCAATTGATTGAAACTAGTTTTAATTTAAACCCGCCCAATTTATTTATTATACATTCAAGGAATGCAACGATGAAATTCTAGCATTTTGGGACTCAATTTTCTTGGGCGTCTCTTTTTTGATTGAATACCTCATTTTTGGCCTTATGTTACTGAGCATACCACGCAAACCGCTTTTTTGCATAACTCTAACAATTTCTGGTATAAGTGGTCTAACCTTGCCATTTACGGACAATCCTCATCTCGTACATATAGCATTCATTGCTTTCTTATCAGTACCGGCTGTGATAATTAATTTGATGAGCAGTGCAGTACTGGAATTTATACCAACTTATTTGAGGTAAGAAAATCGACTTATCGCTACCTCAGAATACGATTGTCGTATGTAGCAAAACTTGATTTTTCAGGAGACGCTTTTTAATTTTTAAAATACACTATCAAAAAACTACAATTATATTAAATACGACAAAAATCGAAAAAGATCGCGATGCTGACTATGAATATGCAATAATCACGAAATGCCAAAAATTCACATACGAAATTTGTATTCTGATGTAGCGTTATGTATTTCCAATGAAGTGAATAGATTTTGTTTGATTATTTGCAGAGGTAAAGCGATGTGTATTTGCATGATGTTTGGACGCATGGGCGCTGTCACGGGCACAACCATAATGGGCAATTTGATCGAAAGTTCGTGCTTCGAAGCTTTTATTATATTTTCAATGTTTCCTTTTAGTATGTAACCCATGGAATAGTACAAATGTACTTATTTCAATTTATATTCCAACTCTTTTCAGTTTGTGCTATTTTTGGAGTGTTCCTACCTTTGGATGAGCATCTATTTTGATGAGCATATTTCCGAATTTTTTGTCTTTGCCTGCACAATAAACGTTTAAACACTATCTGAATCCATTGTTTGAGCTAAATTGAAGCTTTGACTACTTTGACTACAAAACTGATTACATCAAACCTGGAAGAATAATTGAAATTTTGACTATCTTTAAATGAGTCACCCTAATGTAGACATATATCGGTCCAATTACACTCACTTTATTGATATAATATTAATGTAAGTATTAGCTCAGATAATTGTTGAAGACCTTGTCAGATGTCTTTTTATGTATCTCTGTGCATCTCGGGGACCCAAAAATAGTTATCTCAAAAGTGCGAGAGAATAAATCACCGCATCCCAGCAAACATCATTCAACTTTTTCTCAAACCTTTGAAAAACTGTATAGTTCTCAAGTTGATATCCAACACAATTCTCCAATTTCTCTCCAACATTCGAGATATTTTAATAACTTTGAAGTTCTCAAGATGATATCCAACATCAGTCACCAAGTAGTCTCCAGCTTTGAGATATTAGTTCTCAAGTTGATATCCAACATCATTCTCCAAATATTTTCTAACCTTTGTGATATTTTGATAACTTTATAGCTTTTTCAGTTGATATCCAACATTATTCTCCAATGATGAATTCTGTGGAGATTTGCCAAATGAGAAGTAGCGTTTTTTCCAATTTGAAGAAATATACTAAGTCAAGTTTTTCTATATACACGCAGGGGCGCGAGCTGCAAAAAGCAAGAATCGATAAATAATCAATAAAAACTAAATAAAAACAAAACGGAACATGAAGGCATTGTTTAATAACAAAGTCGATAAATGCTCTCAAATAACCTAATTTATTTAATTACGAGTACAAGCTGCAGCGGCTCATAACTTGCCATACCCGCCCTAGGCGTTTCACATTTTTAATTAACCCTTTTGATACTTTCATTACACTAGTTTACAGCCAAAAAATACCAAGAATTTTATGCATATGGGTGAATTGGCACTGACAAGCCGAGCTGTGAACATATTTTTTAAAAATTTTTGTATGGTCAGGTTTTTGAGATATCGGTAATATTGTATTTTTTAAGGTATCACTTCATTCAAAAATTCTTTTCGCCAATGTTAAAAAAGCGATAGGCGCAAGCAATTCTTCGTTCAAAAGGAAATTAAAATACGCTTCCAAGGACGTATAATATGTAGAGGTGGACCAAACCATTGATGAACAATAGCTGGTAAAATTTTGTCGAATTTTGATTTTGAAAATGCTTTTTTATGCGAAGTTGTAAAAATCAGGAATTTTTTATTTTGTTCTAAAATAGAAACACTTTAAGCATAATCTTACCAAGATCTAGTGAAAACTGTATTTTTTGCGATTTTTTTTGTAACCTTCCAACATCTTTTAGATAGAATTTTTTTAGTAGAATTGTAACGGGTCGATGTTTGTGTATTGCAGATATTCAACAAAAAATTCATAGTATTAATCATTACTAAGCCAATAGAGTCCAAATCAAGTTTCATTAAAATCCATTCAGCAGTTTTCGAGTGATACGTCCACAAACATACAGACCTGACCTGTTACAATTCTATTAAAAGTAGAGATGTTGGAAGTTACAAAAAAAAATCGCCAAAAATACAGTTTTTCCTAGATCTTGGTAATATTATGCTTAAAGTTTTTATAATCGTACAAACTAATTTTAGAAAAAATAAAAAGGTCCTGTTTTTTACAACTTCGCATGAAAAAACATTTTTAAAATCAATTTTTTTTCAAAAATCGTAAAACTTCGACACAATTTCGACTTTGGTCAGCTATTGCTCAGCGATGGTTTGGTCCACCCCTACAACATTGGCGAAAAGAATTTTTGAATAAACTGATACCTGAAAAAACACAAAATTACCGATATCTCGAAAACCTTCCCATACAAAAAAATTTAAAAATATGTTTTGTGCTCGGTATATCCGTGCCAATTCACCCATATGTATATGTACATTAGAGCGTATCACCAAAAAAAAGTCGGCCGTACCTCATCTCATATGAAGTGTTTTTTCTTTCTGGCAACCCTAGATGTCGCTCAATTACAGTTTTCTTCATATCTTTGGCATTTGTTATCGGATTTTAAAGTGTGACACATCAATTTTTTTGTCTCAAAAAGGAGGTTTTTCTCAAGAAAGTTCATTGAGCTCATGCGTTTCGTTGTTACTTTCCCACCATATCTCATTTTCTACCACCCTAATGTAAGGACCTTATGTCAGTTAATTGAAGACCGTAAAAGATTAACGATTTTTTTAGGAAAAACCCAGTCCTTGAGACAAAAAAATTGGTGTATTACAGTTTATAGATATGAAGAAAAATGCAATTGGGCGATATCTAGGGTTGCCAGAAAAAAAAATTTTTTTAAATATTTTTCAAAAACACTTCATATGAGGGGAGGTACCGCCGACTTTTTTTTTTGCCTGTAAGGCGAGGCGCTCTAATGTACATGAATAACTTTGATATTTTTTTAAATTAGTTATTTGTAAGCTAGTGTTATTGAACGTTATTTTAGCTGAATAAAGTTTTTGCATTATAAATATTCATATTCTATTTAAAACTAGATACATGCGGCGTGTAAGGCTTCGGCAGGCACATAAATAGGTTCCCTATGTACAGTCACTTCTCAGAGCAGAAAACCCAGGACATCGCCATGGATCTCTGCGCAGTGGAACCACCTGGGGTTTTACCTCGGCCAAGGACTGTCACTTTCAATGTAACCCTGTTTAGTCTGTTTTGTCCCATTCCGAAACTATCATCCTCCCCCCTTGCAGCAGGGCTGCAAGATATTCTATTGTTACGGGCGGGCGTTGAGCCGAACCCCGGACCAAAAGAATGGATATGCAGTGTCTGTTGCAAAAAGATATATATTAAACGGTCGCATTCTGTGCAATGCTTCTCGTGTAAGAGATGGCTCCATAAATCTGGATGTTCAGGGCTTAACCTTAACATCCACAGACCCCGTACTTTCTTTAGTACTTTCGTGGCCCCTTGTTGTTTGCGCCCTCGGGCGTCCCGCGGTAAGCGCCGTTCAAGCGCACCCCTACCGCCACTTTCTAGTAGCAATACTTATAGTAATAATAATAATGTCTTAACGACTAGCAGCACTTCTGCTATACCCGCCACACAAACTCCAGACTGTTGCTCGTGTCTTATGGCGTCAACATCACGCGCAGCAGCTCAACACTCTTGCTCCCACAGGAGCAGTTTAGACATGAGCAACTCCGAGCACCAGTCTCTCTCTGTTTCTATGTCATACCCCCCCTCCCGTTTAATTTCTCACGTGAGTCAGGATCAACATCTTCTCGCACCTGTCTCTACGTGTACTGTTTGTCGGCAAAGATTATACACGCTCGCGTCATCGGTCAAATGCAATAACTGCTTAGGCCAATGCCACGTACATTTATGCTCTGGGCTCGCTAACAGGAACCTCTGGACGGATGGGTTCATCGCACCATGCTGTAACACACCTCAAACTACGACGCCAGCCAACCCGGTTACACCGGGTCCACAGCTAACTAGGCTGAGGCACAGCCTTGGTCTTAGCCTACCAACACCTGGGCGAACACATCCGTCTCTCACGCCTATGGTTAACTCGACATCGACCCCACCGGCGCACTTCCAAATCTTACAGCACAACTGTAACGGATTAGCTGGTAAGATCGCAGAGATAACTAATTTGATGACGCAATATGACATAAAACTTGCCGCAGTCCAAGAAACCAAGCTCAGTCCTAGGTCGGACCTCATTACCTATGGCGGATATAACATCCACTGGAAAGACCGTCATAGAGTAACAGGAGGTCTGGGAGGTGGTCTAGCGTTCATAACGCACAACTCTGTACAGTATCATCTATTTGCTACCGACATCGAAGGAACGGATGATATCTTAGAAGGCCAAGGTTTTACTATCCGTACAGGAGATGTCGATCTGCAAATCATTAATATCTACATACCCCCTGTCTCAAGTTGCCCCACCGGCTATCACCCCGACATTAGCCTGCTATTACGAGGAGATAACCGCGTGATCCTGGGCGACTTCAATGCGCACCACGACATGTGGCACTCAAACTTGCCAGCAGACAGTAGGGGGCATGTACTTGCAGAACAAATAGATGATACGGCTTTCTGTACATTGAACGGAGACGCCCCAACGAGAGTATCGGGTAACTGCTATAGTTCGCCAGATATTTCTATCGTAAGTGCAGGACTATTGAACAACACCAATTGGCGACCCATACTCACGTTGGCGTCTGACCATCTCCCAATAGTCATTACCATCGAACGACCGACGGACTTTATTACACGTGAGCATGGTACATATATTAACTTTACCAAGGCGGACTGGGACAGTTTTCAGACATATACGGACGAGTACTTGGCTGCTCTATCCATTCCTACGGACGTACGCAAAGGCGAACGAGACTTCCGCAACATCATTGACTCGGCCTCTAAACGCTTCATTCCTGCGGGTCGAATATCTCAAATAAGACCAAATTTCCCCGCGGGGGCAGCGGCCATGGCTAGAGAAAGAGATGAAGTGCGAAGTCTCAATCCCGCAGACCCCCGTATAAAGGATCTCAACGCGGAAATTCGTAGGTTGGTCGATAACCATAAACTGGCCAAATGGAAACAACACCTAGAGCAATGCAACCTCTCTGATGGTGTTGGCAAATTATGGACTACGGTCAAAGCTCTATCTAATCCAACGCAACACAAAGATAAAGTAGATATTACTTTCGGTGATAGGGTGAAGAAGGACCCTAGGGGATGTGCGAGCTCCTTCTGTAGACAATTTGTACTACATTCCCCGCCCGATAGAGCT
This sequence comes from Campiglossa producta, assembly GCA_964058755.1. NCBI lineage: Eukaryota > Metazoa > Arthropoda > Insecta > Diptera > Tephritidae > Campiglossa > Campiglossa producta. Next base: position 40,334,664 of record CAXKVI010000001.1, read on the forward strand.
AAACGTAGAACCATGCGACAGGTGCGTAAATATAAAAACCAAAATACGCCCATTGTCATCACTGCCTCAGAGGTCAAGGAAGCCATCAGACAGGCTAAGCCCTCAAAATCCATCGGCCCCGACGGCATTGCTATGAAGATGCTGAAACATCTAGGCCAGGAGGGACACAAATACTTAGCGGCTCTATTGAGTCTTTCACTGAACACTTTCGTCATTCCTGAAATATGGAAAAAGGCGAGAGTGGTTCCATTACTAAAACCTAGAAAACCGGCAAACATAGGCGATTCATATCGTCCTATATCACTTTTGTCACCGGTAGTGAAGACGCTAGAGTCCATTTTGCTCCCGTATTATACTGCAAATCTGCACCTGGCTAGTCATCAACATGGCTTCCGTAAGCTGCACAGCACCACCACCGCACTCAATGCCATTACAACTCAAATAAATAGCGGCCTAAATCAAAACCAACCAAATCACAGGACTGTGTTAGTGGCACTTGATCTGTCGAAAGCTTTTGACACAGTCAACCATGCCACTCTCATACAAGATCTGTTTGAGACACAGATACCTGATGGTTTAAAGAGATGGACCGCTAATTATTTGAGTGGACAGCAGGCGTCGGTTAACTTTAGAAACGCAAAATCAAAACCTAGACGTATTAGACAGGGGGTGCCACAGGGTGGTGTCCTATCACCGACACTGTTTAATTTCTATCTATCGAAGATGCCCCCACCACCAGAGGGCGTCTCCGTCGTTTCATATGCCGACGACTGTACAATAATGGCGACGGGGAAGGGCCCCTATACTGATGAACTCTGTACGAGAATCAATGGTTACTTCTGCGACCTTTCCAGGTTTTTCACTGAGCGAGATCTGACAATATCTCCGACAAAATCAACGGCGACGCTTTTTACGACATGGACGCACCAGGTGAGAAATGAATTAGACATTTTCGTTGATGGCACTAAGCTACCAACTGTCAGCCACCCAAAGTTATTAGGGATGACACTGGATAATACTTTCTCATTTGCTGGTCATGTGTCTGCAATGGTCTCAAAGGTACGTGGTCGCAACAAGATCCTCAAGTCACTTGCCGGCAGTACTTGGGGAAAAGACAAAGAAACGTTGCTGACTACATATAAGGCCATTGGCCGACCAGTCTTTGACTATGCTGCACCCATATGGTCGCCTAATGTACATAACACCAACTGGACGAAGTTACAAGTCTGCCAAAATACTGCCATCAGAACTGCTACGGGATGTCTCCTCATGTCTTCCGAGTCTCACCTCCATCAGGAGGCAAAACTGCTCAATGTAAAAGAGCATGCGGAAATGCTGAGCAAGCAATTCCTTCTGAACTGCCACAAGCCAGCACATCCAAACCGTCATCTTTTGGACATAGATCCGCCCCCGAGAGACATAAGGAAACATCTCCGTAAACATTATGATGAGATCCGGCATCATATTACCTTGCCGTTTGATCTGCAGAGTCATAAGCGGGCTCTAACCGACATCCACACCGAGTAGACACTTTTGTCGGATCTCTACCTGTGAATCCCGTTCTGAACAGTCCTCCACCGGATATTGCTGAAGAAGAACGCACCTTACCAAGGGAGACAAGAGTGACCTTGGCACAGTTTAGGTCTGGATATAGTGTAAGGTTAAACTCCTACTTATCCAGACTTAATGATACAATCTTAAATACATGCCCTGCATGTGGTAGGACCCCCCATGATACTCTACATCTCTTCAATTGTTCATCTGAACCTACTCTTCTAACCCCTCTGTCCCTCTGGACAAACCCTGTTGAAACTGCACGTTTCCTTGGACTCCCCTTAGAAGAGCTTGATGAAGATATTCGGAATGATCATACACTCTAGACAGGGCAATGCATTGTTAACAACAACAACAGGCACATAAAGAGTACAGTACAAATAACTGCTAAAACACGTCCAAAAATATTGGGAGAGGTATCAAAAGATGCCTCTTGACCTCGGTATTAATAATCCAGAGGCGCGTTTATTGATACCTTCCCCTACAATTTTCAACGATGTTTTCTTGGAGGCACAGAGGCTCTGGGGGGGGGGGGGTCACAAAGGTCGAAAATGCAAAAATATCATATAAAAATTATGGGGCATCCACAGTACATAAAAATACTGTCTGGGTGGGGCACGGGGACCGTTGTTTTGAAGTCCAAATTATATTTATAAATATATATAAGTATAAGTTGTTTACCATTCGCAATATATTCCAACTTTTTTTGACGTAAATTTTACATAGTTCATTTGAAATTTGGAACTAGTTACGCTATCAGTTCCATGATCTAGTTCAATGAACAACTTAGTTCATAAACTACCCAAGGCTACTGCCAGTAATGTCGATTACGATTTTAAAGGTAGTAAGTAGGGCTCTGAGTGGAATAGTTAGTTCAGTGGTGAACCGAAAGTCAGTAGATGCGGTAGCTATTACGGAAACAACATGTAAACTGATCTTCATTGATAGAACAAACACGTATCAGTTCATCAATATTTGTAGATATATACATACGTATTTACACGCCCAAAGTGATATTTAGTGAGAAACGGTTTACAATGATTTCGTCCGATAAGCGTATTTGTGTTAGTATAATGAACTTAGGACAAATCGAAACTAAAAATGCTGAAAATATTCTACACACGCCATGTCGCTCGAAATGCAACTCTTCAAATTTACCACAGCCTCCACAGTTTGAGGCACATGACTATGAGGATGTGCTTGATATGATAGGTTGGTGTGTGTACTAGTTTTTTTCGTTCGTTAAATATTCATAAATTTTAACAATTATTTAGGTTTCGGTTGGGCGCAATGGATAGTTCTAATAACCTGCGGTTTGCTGTTGATGTTGGTCATAAATGAGACGATGGGCATGAGTATTATAACGATTGCATCCCAATGTGATTTTGCTACCACGTCAGTGGATAAGGCTATTATGAGTGCGGCAAGTTTTGTGGGTAAGTAAATTCCTGTGGTTTGGGGGGAAGTTCTCCTTACATGAAGTGATAAAGTGAAAAAATGTGTATGAACTTGAAACTTCTCTTAATACATTTTGTTTGAATTTTTTTTTCATTTTATCACTTTAGAACACGAATTTATTCCCTGGACTATAAATTTTGTATGAAAAATATTCTTCCACAATGGAACAGGGCTCTTTGACAATAGTGTGTTATTTTTTTTATGTTTTTAATTTAGAGAAGAACCCTACCCTGCTAGACAGTGCTTTGACATTCAGTCAGCTTTGTAATGTTGCCTTTGATAACGTGATAGAAAATCTTGATGTAAATATAAAACAGCTGATATTTGCATCACGATTTTCTATCACGTTTTCAAGGGCAACATTACAAAGCTGACTGAATGTCATAGCACTGTCTAGCAGGGTAATTTTTCAAATAATTTTTAAATTTGTTTTCAACAACATTAATGTATTCCTAAAGTTGACCGTAAAATTTCTATTTTTTGAGGAAATAAAGCCGGTGGACGTTCAGGACACCGCGTTGCACTGTGAGGAGCCTAACCCTTGCTTTCTAATGTGTGTCTCTACTCTAATCTTCATCTTTGAATTTTTATAAGGACAACAGGATCCTTTATACATTAAAAAAAAGAAGATATCAACGAGAAAAGGACTTTGGAATTACAAAAATATTTTGATAGACTATGCTAAAATTTTTCTTTTAAAAAAATAATTGTGGATATCTTAAAGTTTTGCATTTATATACATATAGTGCACTTCTTATAGGTCATACACGGCGTATGAGTAATATTTTGTTTTCAAGTAAAAATATAACAAATAAATTTGTTTCATCGGCTCTACCTAGGGTGCGGCTAAGAACCTTTTATAAGCTCCTTTTAAGAAAATCTGAGGGATTTATCTGACTTAACACGGTAGTGGAGCCGACCATAGGTTTTTTGTCTTCTTTTCATACTTATAAACATTCGACAAAAGTTATTATACCATTTCATCTTTATCACAGTTATAAAAGTGGTGGTTGTAGATTTAGAGGCTACGATCTTCACCACCCAGAATAATAAATATGTACTACGAACACTCGGGCCCTTTAAATTAAAAGCAAGCTATCTTAAATGTGTTATTGTAAACAAACAAAAGATATGAAGCTGGTGTTGTAGCGATCTTAACGGGAGATAAAATGAAACTATGATTTCACTGCTTTGATGTGCAAAAGACCAAAACCCATAAAACTTAACAAGAAAAGTCTGTTATACATATATTGATGTTGTTTTAAATGAATTTACACCACCAACCAAGTGGAAGCTAGCTCGAGTGTCATCCCGGTGCGAATGGTAAGGTGCGAGTGGTCGATAGTGAAACTTTGCTTGTTGCCAACTAAGGGGGGCTTGTTCATTGACAAAGTAGTATAATCCAATAGATACACAGAGATTATCTCCAATAAATCTCTTTAATCAGATCCAAATTTTACCCTGACACACACAAAATTGAAGATTAATAGCATTGAGGATTACTTTTTTGGTTGTTATTCCTCCATATTTTTACCTACCTCGGTGACATCTAGCTGTCGATAGTAGGGATTTTACACACCAACGCGACATCTATCAGCCGCTACCATTAATTTCCTTGTGTTTCTTGCTGTTTTTGTTTATTTATCTACAGAGTGTTGCCAGTGCAAATTTTTTAAAACTGTTCAAATCTTTTTTATTTTTGGGAATTTATAATGAAGATTATGCTCAAGTTAATTCCCAAAAACGGAGTTAACTGAATTTTTTTAATGAAAATAAGTATTTCTTTTATCATAATTTCTTATAATGAAGTAATCCGCCTCAAGTGGCATCACCAAAGTAGAACATCTTAGATTTAAGCAATTTATCTATTTACCAAATTTAATTCAAATCAGACAATAAGTTATCGAGATAGTGGCCAATATACTAAGGAATATATAAAATGCGGTTAGGTGGCAACCCTACTTGAAAATCAAGGACGGAACCGAAACCGTAACCGTTATTTTGATCTGAAAAAGAACGAAACCGAAACCGTTTCAAAAGCCGGAAAAGGTTCCGATTGGTTTTGAATTTTTTTAATGTCTCACTTCTTTTAGTGGGCACATATGTACACAGTAAAAATAAAAGTCTAAATTTAATACCAATTTGTTGTTTATATATCACAACGCCGAAAAGTATTAAATTAATACCATTTTCCGTTTAATTGAGAGAAAGAGTATTATTTTGGTATTACCATTTGGACTAATTTAATTGCCAAAATTAAGAGAGAGAGAGCGATTTAGTACTATATCGGTATTATTTTAAAATCATTAGTCCAAATTTAATTTCCAAACTTTTTCAGGGTATTAAAATAATACTATTAGGTATTAAATTTAAAAAAAGGAGTCTTTCATTTTTTACTGTGTAGGTATTTTCTTTTACAAACAGGTACCCTGGAAACTTTCATGGAAGATTTTCGAGCAAGGTTACAAAATACACGTTATGACCTCAGGATAAAAATTCTGAAAGAGGAAGTTTCACTATGCATAGTTGAATGAAATGATCGAAAAAAATTTACGAGATCCGAAAAAGAAATGTTCAGGCTTGTCTCAGAAATCTCCACTCATATTAATGTTTTTGACGATTTATACATTTCATTTAGCATTAATTCTAATATTTTTCTAATCAAAAAGTAGAGTTAATTTTAGGAATTCGTTTTTTTTATTATTATACATATTGGAGATATTCCACCATGGCCACAGGAAAAAAGTTATGGAAATTCAGACGTATTTCGAAACTACATAGGTACTTCGGTATTTTAGTAGTAAACTTTATTTTGTTCGTGTTTTTATTTGGAAACCGGAACCGGAACGAAACCGTAACCGAAACCGATATAAATGTTTAAGAACCGGAACCGAAACCGAAACATTTTGCAAACCGAAACCGAAACCGGAACGTTATTGAAAATATAAATTAGTTGGTATGCCGCCCAAAATACATTTTATTTGATACCATATTCGCAAATAGCTATGTGGCAACCCTCTTAACCGGCCAAAGTGAAAACACCCAAGTGGTAAGCCTGAATGAAGGATACTGTATGCAAAATTTCTTCTCGAGATAGTAATAGATAAGAATAGCTCGTTTAAAATTATAAGATGGGATAAATAAATTATCAAACCCAACGGTGATTTCAATCTTGCGTATGTTTTCAGTTGGGGAGTGCGGATGAATCATTTTGATTCGGAGCGATCTTAGCATTAGCGATATCTGAATGAATGACATTTTCGGAATGTGTGAGGTGTTCTTAGACACACCACTTCAACCTATCTCACTAAATTCATTAAATGCATAAGAAACTAGTAAACAACTCATACTCTTATCTACTTTTAGTCTGTGGGGACGGATGGATGGACATATAATATGTATGTATAATACGCGCAATTATAACATCTGTTTATTATGGCTTAGCAATTTGATTGTCTTAAGTTTCATTTGAAAGAACCCAGTCGCTTAGATACATGTATTACAAAAAAAATCAGAAAATTATAATTCTGCACAAGAACACTTTATGTACCTTTTTAGTAGTAAAACTGAATTATGTAATATTTAAATTTTCACCCTAAAAGGTTCTTTCTAGCGTATTGTGTGAAAGACTAAAGCCCATCGTAGACAAACTGATTGAACCTTATCAGTGTGGCTTTAGACCAGAGAGGTCCTCCCCGATTCTGACGGAGCTGTTGGCATTGCTCAACGTCATTTCGCAAAGCCGTATAAGTTTTGCAGGGAAGTCAAATTCAGACATGGCAGAATACAGGCAATTCCTTTTTGCGCTGTCAAAAGCGTCTTTGAAATCGACAAAGAGATGGTTTGTGTCGATTATTTTATCATGGGTCTTCTCTAGGACTTGGCGTATCATGAAAATCTGGTCGATAGTAGACTTACCAGGTCTAAAGCCACACTGATAAGGTCCAATCAGTTTGTCTACGATGGGCTTCAGTCTTTCACACAATGCGATAGAAAGAACCTTATATGCGATATTAAGAAGACTGATTCCGTGGTAGTTGTTGCGGTTAGCCGGGATATAGCTATCCTTACTTCATCATAGTCAGGTGGTAGGTCGACTTTTCCATCCTCAGGGATTGGGGTATCGGGTTCGGAACTTGTCCCGGTATTAAAACCTTCCGTCATCTGCCGGATACTTTCATAGAATTTTCGGGCATCATTCCTGTCCGCCAGCATCTCAAACACCTCACACTCATGCCTTTCGGCCTAACTTTTCTTTTTCCTGAAAAGGCGCCTCTCTTCCTTCTTTCGCAACGTCTCCTTGTAGGCAGCGTCCTTTTTTTCGAGGCAGTTTTGCATTCCTCATCGTACCATTTGTTCTTTTGGGTTCGCTGGAACCCTATAGTGGCCTCAGCGACGGTACGTAATCAATGAATGATATGCTTCCATTGCTCGTTTACATCGTTAGATCGATGATTGCCCTCCGATAGCAGGTGTGAGAGTCGAGTGGAGAAGTTATCAGCTTTCTGAGTCATGCGCAGCTTCTCGACATCAAACTTTCCTTCCGTTAGTATGCGTACTTTCTTCGTTGCACAGAGGCGTGTGCGATCTTAGCTGCAACAACATAATGGTCCGAGTCGATATTGGGACCACGCAGGGTACGCACGTCCAGAACGGAGGAGCTATGTCTGCCGTCGATCATGACATGATCAATCTGGTTTCTTGTTCTTTGATCAGAGGACAGCCAGGTGATGACCAATTTGCGAACAACGGGGAAGTCAATACCTAGTGCCGTTGGGGGATGTTGTATCGTGGAGAGTAAATTTTCCAACTGTAGGACCAAAGACTTATTCCTTGCCCACCTTGGCATTAAAGTCGCCGAGCACAATTTTGATATCATGTTGGGGCAGTGATCATAAGTTTGTTCAAGTTTATCGTAGAAGGAGTCCTTCTCTGCGTCGTCCGTCTCCTCAGTCGGCGCATAGGCATAGATAAATGTTATGTTGAAAAACCTATATTCTATACTCACTTGAAATTGAACTCAATAAAAATCTATTTTGGGCAGAACGAAGTTTGCCGGGCCAGCTAGTAGTGTTATAAAATAATCTCAGCAACAAATTTTGTGTGGGCGTGCTACCGCCCATATTTTAAGTCGCATTCCACATGCTAGGTTTTGTTGCACTTTGGGATAAATTCTTCCATATTTAACATTCTTGAAATATTATTCTTTTTCAGGTATTGCAATGTGTTCATATGTTTGGGGTTTCCTCAGCGATACAGTGGGGCGTCGATTAGTTTTGCTCTACTCTACTTTAGGTGGATGCCTGCTTTCAGCGATATCCATGTTCGTGCGCAACTATTGGTTTTATGTATTTATGCGCTTCGTTGTTGGCATTTTGTAAGTATTCGACATGACAAGATGACTTGATATGTATTTCATAAAACTTTTGACGTTTTTAAAAGCATTGCAGGTCCCTCATCCACGACTTATGCATATTTGGCTGAATTTTATACGACACGACATCGTCCGATAGTGATGAATTATTCCAGCTTGTTTGTAGGGGTATCAATGACATATGTACCGGGTGAGATGACGTTATTTGAATACATTTGTACACATGTAAGGTGGTATGCACATTAGGTTGGTTATAACACTGGACAAAAAAAAACTTTTTACGAAAATTTAATTGATATATTTTTTTCTTAGAATAACAAAAAGCTTTTCAAATCTTTGTATTATTATTAAGGGGCCTTTTAGAGTACGCTCAACTGTCAAATCAATGGAGTAAACTAATTTAGCAGTATAAACTCTTACAGGAAATTGAATTTGTGTTCCAACGGATACTTTTTTCGTAAAAAATGTCAAGGAATTTTCGAATATGAGTTTTTCGTCGTCTTTTATAGTACATTTAAACTGCAACAAATTTGGCGCTTTGTCCCGTATAAACCTCATTTTCCAAATTTGAAATTTCATCAAACAGTCGAACTTCTTTATAGTGAATTCGCAGGTGCCCGAAAATCACTTCACTATATCGAAAGTTCAGACGGTTTTTTACATTCATGCTAAGCTAAAAATATTTATTTTTTAATCCACCCTAATAATTATATTTTTGTATAACTTTTCTTCCAATAGCTGTAGCTTGGTTGGTGCTGTCAATGAATTGGACTCTTCAGATAAGTTCGAGTTTGAGCTTTCGACCATGGCATCTTTTGACGTTGTTTAATCTATTGCCAGGAGTCCTGGCGGCTGTGGTTTTACTATTCTTACCTGAAAGCCCTAAATTATTTTTATCTTTACGTAAAGAAAAAGAAGCCTTGATAGCAGTTGAATGGATTTCCCAACTCAATACGGGAAAGGACCTAAAGCAGTTTGGTATAAATCATTTAAAAGCCGAAGGATTAGCTGATGCGGATTGTTTGCTTTGGGCAAGCAAGTCGTGGTATATTTGACATACTAGGGTGGGCAAAAATAAAATTGATTTTTTATAATGACCAAACATTTTGTACATTTATAGAAGGCGGTGCTCATCGCAGTTTTCCATTTTCGTTATAAAATTCTGTGAAAATTAATACATATACCTATATTAGGGTGATTAAAAAAAATGTCGACTTGGTCTTACCCCCCAAAAAGTTAGGTATTGATGAGAAAATAAGCCTTGTAAAAAAATTGCATTTTTTTCAAAGTGAATTTTCTTTTAATTTTTGAAACTTTTTAGAAAATATTTTTGCATGCTTTTAAAGTTGAAGCCTGGAAGCTTCCATGGGCGATTATCTTAACTATTAAGATAATTACATATACACAGTAAATTTTAAATGGCTGTAACTATTTTAATAGTTAAGATATTCGCACATGGCTTACCATTTTGGAAGCTTCAAAGCTTCAACTTTAAGATTATGTAAAAATATTTTCAAAAAAGTTTAAAATTAAAAGAAAATTCACTTTGAAAAAAATACCATTTTACCCCATACAAAATGTATGGGAAAGTGCGAAAAAAAATAGCCACCCCTAAGGGTTAAGTTACAGCGCTAATTTTTTGCAAGGCTTATTTTCTCATCAATACCTAAAGTTTCAGGGGGTTAGACCGAAAAAGAACCAATTTTTTTTTATTTGAATCACCCTAATATACATACATATGTATCTTATCACCCAAGGATCGGACATCCAACATCTTAGCCAGTATTAGTGGGAAATTTAACGCTCTGCAAATGGGCCCATTAATGTGACCATTAAAGTTATTCAGGGTCGAAAATATAAAAAATCCGAAACCTATAGGATTTTGTGAAAAGTAAATCTCAGAGAAAACGAAATATGTATAATTCAACGCTCTACAAAAAAGGTTAAATGAACTTTTTTCAATTATCTTCCCCTTAAAAAGATACCCAGAAATGAAAATAGATTTATTTTGGCCCACCCTAATACATACATATCTACATTCTTGCACAGTGGTAATCGAGTTAATGGCAATAATTTTATATTTCTAGCTGGGAAACTATTAAGCATATATGGCATGAGACCCTTCCGCTGCTGCGTCCTCCATATGCTCTCAATTTCTTCATTTGTTGCTTTATTATGTTTGGCATGTTTTTTGGGTAAGTTCTCTCGTTCAAATATATAAGTGCAAAAAAAAGCTACTAAGAGATCGTAAAAAGTATCACACAATTCTTCAAAATGCTTTTCATATATAAGTAAGGGAGAAGTTTCGAATCTAAACTAAAAAAAAAAACAAGTAAGGAAGTCTAAGTTCGGGTGAAACCGAACATTACATACCCAGCTGTGCACATAAAGTGGGCGTGATCGTTCACCGATTTTTCTTATTTTCTGTGGTAGTACTCTACATAAACATAACATGCCTGGTACCTAGTATCGTAAATCTATCTCACAACGTTCTGAAGTTGTTAGCAGTCGAATTTAAAAATTGCTTGACTCATAAGTGGGGCGGTGCCACGCCCACTTTCCAAAATTTTGAAAAAATTATGTAAAGAATATGAAAGTTGATGTATGTACCAAATTATATTATTATAGCGAAATCAGTTAATTAGATATGGACTTTTCCATATTTCCACCTCCTTTCAATATAACTTTTATGAAAAAGTAGGCGTGGTCGCGAAGCGATTTCGTTTATTTTCTATAGCTGAATTTACCACAACAATAGTATGTCCTCTACGAAATTTCGTTATACTAGCATAAACTGTTCTGAAGTTATTAAGAGTCAAAATTTTAAAATTTCTTCAAATATACGTGGGCGGTACCACGCCCCCTTTTCAAAATTTTTTATAAAATCGGCCTTAGAACATCTAAATCAATACATATTGCAAATTTTATCATTGTAGCTGCTTCTAATATTGAATTAACCCATTTTATACGTTTTTCGGAATTTTCGATATCGAAAAAGGGGCGTGGTTATGGTCCGATTTTACCCATTTTCAATAGCAATCTATTCTGAACCCAAATAAGTACGCATGCCAAATTTGGTGAAGATATCTCATTATTTGCTCAAGTTATCGTGTTAACGGACAGACGGGCGGACGGACAGACGGACGGACATGGCTCAATCAAATTTTTTTTCGATCCTGATCATATTGATATATGGAAGTCTATATCTATCTCGATTCCTTTATACCTGTACAACCAACCGTTATCCTAACAAAGTTATAATACCCTGTGTACAAGTACAGCTGGGTATAAAAACAAAAAACAACTACCGCTGTGGTGGCATGGGTATATGGTGGCCTACCGTGCGAAGATTTCGGCTTTATAGCCCGCTCAAAATATGAAACAGGCGAATATAAATTTTAAGGCATTTTATGACACTTAAGTACCACTGTACTTAAATAGTAACCATTTCAATAAATTAAAATACTACTTTTCAGTTCTTCCGGCATGGGTCTCTGGTTTTCAGAAATTCAGAATAGAGTCAGCTTAAACTCCAACGATAATGCTTTAACGATCTGCCAAATAATTGATGATTCGATGCTAGCTAAGGAACTCAGTGTTAACTCTACAACGGTATGCATATTGAATGTAATATTTACCTTTAGTGGAATATGGTAGTAGCCTCAGGGTATCGTGAACGGAATCGAAGTATATTACTATAAACTACAAATTTTAGTAGGGAGCACTAGGTATAGTATAGGTTAGCCTTGGAAAATTCCACGACATGCCAACGCCAATGCAAAGTATTCTTTATAGCTCTTTATATGAGCCCCTTAAAGCACAAGTGGTATAAGTCCACCTTTTCTCGAACTGAGATATTGAAGGTTTTGTGTTGTCAACAAATAGGGGATACCCTTGATTTCACAAGTTAGTTCTGCTATTTATTCGGTTTCTATGGGAGCTAGGAGTTACCCCGTTAGCGTGTTAGTACCTGGGTGACCGAGCTTGCTCGGTGCTATCAATTTAGTGCTAACTTTACTTACCAAACTTGTGAGGATGTGTTACACTGTCCTTTATATGTAGGCAAATTATTAAAATTTTGTAATTTTCGTAGCCGTAATGGACTTTTTGCGGACAACCCTACTTGAAAATATTTTAGTTGGTATGTCAGCAAAAATACCTTTCATTTGATACCCATATTGGCATATCTACCTCCATAAATAAAAAAATTAAATAGGTGGCAATCCTGTAATACAAATATACTGCGATAAGGTGACAACCCTAGATGGCAACTGTACTTAGAAATATTTTAGTTGATATGTCGCCGGAAATACCTCTAATTTGATACCGATATTCGCATATTTTACTCAATATTAAAAAAAAAAAAATGCGATAGGTTGCCACCCTTAAAAGCCCTCCAAGTGGCAACACCTAAGTGGATAGTCTTAGAATCAGGCATGCTATCACTGTGCCAAATTTCATCCAAATCGGTCAAGCGGTTCTCGAGATAGTACCGGATATAGAAATATAGTGCGGGCAACCCTAGGTGACAAACCTACTTGGAAGTATTTTAGTTGATATGTCGCCGAAAATACCTATCATATGATACCCATATTGTCATATCTTGCTCCATAATTAAAAAAAATGGGATAGGTGGCAACCCTGTAAACCGCCCCAAGTGGCAACCCTAAAGTGGGTAGTCTTAAAATCGATCATACTATCACCATGCCAAATTTCAGCCAATTCGGTCAAGCGGTTCTCGAGATAGTACTGCGGTAAGGTGGCAACCCTAGGTCGCAACCCTACTTGAAAATACTTAAGTTGGTATCTCGCCGAAAGTACCTTTCATATGATACCCATATTGGCATATCTTGCTCCATAATTTAAAAAAAAATGGGATAGGTGGCAACCCTGTAAACCGCCCCAAGTGGCAACCCTAAAGTGGGTAGTCTTAGAATCCATCATACTATCTTTGTGCCAAATTTCATCCCAATCGGTCAAGCGGTTCTCGAGATAGTCCGAACATACAAATATACAAATATACAAGATTAACTCGTTTAAAGATATTAGATATAGAACACATTTTCCCCTACATATCGTCATGCCTAACTAAAAAAACCGAAAACTGTACTTATACAACTTGTGCTTTAAACGGCTCATATGTAGGTATATCCAAAGATTTTTCGTAACGCCCTCTCTAAAAATTAGTTTAAAGAACGCTCTAGCTTCGAATTTTCTTCAATAATGGTCATTAAAAAATTTGGTTCAAGAATGCCCTACCTCAGAAAAAGCTTCAAAAACACCCTATCTCAACGAGAGATCAAAACATTTTTAGATGAGATAGGAATTTTTTTTTACTCAAGTACAGACAGAGATATAACTCTCTCTCAACTACATAATTCAAAATCAAATCTAGATACATAAAATTGTAGATGGCTTTTGTGTGACGAATTGGACAAGTCCTCTTTAGGCGATATTTCGCTAGGTGGTATATTCCAACTTGAGACCAAATGTAACCCAGATATTTATTGGGTAAACTTTAAACTTCGTTTGATATGTTTCAGGTTTGTAACGATCACATTAGCGATACAAGTTTCATTGACTCAATTTCACTTGGCTTGTGTTTTGTCGCTGGTTATGCTTTAATGGGTGTGATTATGAAGTTTTTTGGTCGAAAAAGCACAATTATTGGATCGCTCTTCGTTAGTGCAACATGCTGTGCAGCTTTGCTTTGGCTACGCCAACCGATAGCAGTCCTCATCTGTTTTATTTTCTTTCTCACCATGCCGGGACTCTGTGTGTCTACCTTAAGCAGTGGATTGGTGGATCTGGTACCTACACATTTACGGTAAATTTAAAATTTCAAGTATATTGCTGAATCAATCTTTTTAAATATTCAACAATTGTTCTTTAGAGGTAAAGCTATTTGCATTTGTTTAATGCTCGGACGTTTGGGAAGCGTTTTTGGCAGTAATGCTATTGGGGTCTTGTTGGAAACGTATTGCAATTTGACGTTTGGATTTTTCTCAGGATGCGTATTTGGTAAATTTTGGTTTAATTGAATAATAATTTTTCATTATATTCGATGGCTGAGTAGAGTATCACCCTATTTCTTTATTTTCAGTATGCATGCTGTTCACTATTTTATTACCGATTTGAGTGGTGCAATCAAAAGATATCAGCGCTTTTCAAATAATATGAAAGATGTAGGAGTAATTATGTACATGAATCTATCTTTTAAATATGTAAAATTTCAAGTTATAGCTATTTAATTAGTTTTAAACATGTTAACTATACGTAAATACTAATTAGGCCAATCCCGGGATTCCGTGGTTACACTGTGCTACAACACTCTACGTATGTAAGTAATAAAACCACCAGTAAAGAAAGTCTAAGCCTTGTGATGATACATTTCTATGAATGTTTGTTCAGCGTATAAATAAAAAGTACCTGGGTGACCGAGCTTGCTCGGTGCTCTCAATTTAGCGCTAACTTAACTTACCCAAAATGATCCCAAAATGATCCTCAAATATAAAATACAAATACAATACGGTAAAATGGTAAGTCTGGGCGGCAACCCTACTTTAAAATATTTTTGTGGATATGTCGGCGAAAACACCATTCATTTCATACCCATATTGGCATATCTCTCTCCATAATTTAAAAAGAATTGAAATGTGTGACAACCCTGTAAACCGCCCCAAGTGGCAGCCCCAACCATCTATGTGTCAAATTCCATTCAAATCGGTAAAGCTGTTTCCGAGATAGTACCGGATACAGTAAGGTGGCAACCCTAGGTGGCTACCCTACTTGAAAATATTTGAGTTGGTATGTCGCCGAAAATGCCTTTCATTTGGCACCCATATTGGCATATCTTTCTCCATAATTTAAAGAAATTGAGATAGATGTATATTGGAACGATTTTTCTTCATCCCTTGTCAATTTTGGTTTTGTAACAAACCGGTTTCGGCGATCCGCCATCTTCAGTGTTTGATTTCGTTCTCAAAAACCAAATTAACTCTATTGAGATAGGTGGTAACCCTGTAAACAACCCAAGTGGCAACCTCGAAGTGGATAGTCTTAGAATCATTAATACACTCTCTATGCTAAATTCCATCCCAATCGGTCAAGCGGTTCTCGAGATAGTACCGGATATATGTACAAATATACACCTGTAGTGGAATTCAGTAACTTTAAACAATACTATGAAACGGGTTGTTAGCTTAACAATTTCGTTGTTTGCACTATCGATTCGGTGATTCAGTAGCTCTTCCTTAACAATTAACAACAGGCGATTGTCTCAGGTGAATTATAGTACAAAAGGTGATTGTCTCAGGTGAATTATAGCAAAAAGTAGCTGATGCTTAGCTAAGCATAGAACCAATATTCCTTAACAACTACCAATAGGTGATTGCCTCTGGTAAATATAGCAAAACGTAGCAGATTCTCAGCTAATCATAGAAACAAAAGGTTATTGTCTCAGATAACACAAAGCAAAACATAGAAGTGTCTGAGCTAAAATCTATAAGAAAAGTACCTATTGGTTGTTTTAACAAACAACACCAAATTATAGGTCGACAATTACCTTCATAGTACATAGTACGTAGAGAAAAAAAAATTCATAAAAAATTAACTAGTCTGTAAAATATGTAAATAACTCCCGCTCCCTTACAGTGCCAAAAAATTTTTTTTTGCTAATAGTTACTAATGGAATGCCCAACATCATCATACAAAAGCGCCATCTGACCACGATGGAGAAGTTAAAAATTGTGAAAAATGTTTGGAAAAAAAAATTTTTGGCAAAAATTTTAATCGTCGTTTGGTAAAAGATACCGTCTTTTATATATATTTAAAAAATTAGCAAAATCGGTTTAACCAATCTTCAGAAATTTATCAAAAAGTGAGGAATTTCGAAAAGTGTTGATAGCTATAACTTTGAAAATAATTCGAATTTCGAAAAACTGGCCCAAACTAATTTTTTTCTTGTTGTTGTGAACCATACAAAAAAAGTTTCAGAAAGATAGTACAACTTCGAAAAAAGTGGCTCACTTCACAAAATTCAACTCTAATGTTAAAATTGCAAAATTTTGTTTCAAAATTTTTTTCATGCAACATCAAAATACGTCTGAAAAAAGCATGTTCATTTTTGAGGCTAGAATACTAGAAAATGGCGATGATAGACCTCTAGATTTGATATTAAGATCTGTAATTTTTACAGTAATTTTTTTCACCTTTCTGAAATATTGACCCAAAAAAATTTTTGAAAAAATCTTTTTGTCCCGAAATCTTTTTTGGCCCAGTCTAATGTATAGATATGTCAGTTTTTTGTATGGATAATCTTCGAATTTAAAAGGTATGCAGTTTTGTATTCGAACTTTTTGGACACCAAGTAGATGCGAAAATATGCACAAGAAATATGCAAAAACATGAAAATGTGCAAAAATATCATTTATTTGGGGAGAGAAGAGCTACAAAAGCCGGCAAAACTTCTGCTATATAGTCAGTTCAATTATGAACGGCAAGTCAGTAGATGCGTTAGCTATCACGGTAAGAACAAGTAAACTGATCTACATTGACGAAATAAACACGTATCAATTCATCAATATACAGAGATATCATTCGAGCTTAAAAATTAAAAAATATTGTTAATGAGAAAAGGTTTACAATGATTTCGCCCGATAAACGTGTTAGTGTTAGTATAAGAAACTTAGGTCAAATCGAAACTAAAAAAGCTGAAAATATTCCACATACGCCATGTCGCTCGAAATGCATCTCTTCAAATTTACCACAGGCTCCACAGTTGGTGGCACATGACTATGAGGATGTGCTTGATATGATAGGTTGGTGTGTGTGACTAGTTTTTTTTTCGTTCGTTAAATATTCATAAATTTTAACAATTTTTGAGGTTTCGGTTGGGCGCAATGGATAGTTCTAATAACCTGTGGTTTGCTGTTGATGTTGGTCTTAAATGAGACGATGGGCATGAGTATTATAACGATTGCATCCCAATGTGATTTTGCTACCACGTCAGTGGATAAGGCTATTATGAGTGCGGCAAGTTTTGTGGGTAAGTAAGACCAAGTATACATACGGGTGTTTAAAGAAATTTATACCTACAGTATTTCCCGCTTAAAAGCGGTCCTGGGGGTCCGCCAAAAATAACATTTGAAGTAAAAAACTTCTGATATAGAAAGAGTTCTTCAAAAATTCCTATCGATCCCAAGTGTGCTAAAAAAGTTATTCGCGATCAAAGGTCAACATTTAATGTTTTTGGATTTCTTTTGAAAACGGTAAATTGTTTCTAAAAATTACCTGTGACCAAGTTGTGCAATTGCAAAATAAGCTTTATAAATTACTAAAGTAGATCAAAATTTTCCCTAATTTTTAGGATTTTTTTTCGTCGAGGAAGTTGCGTAATTTCTTCCATACAAAATGATTTTTTTTTTAAATGTTTTTATTAGGTCGCTTTCGTCGTTCTTGTGCCCGGATTTTTGAATTCGATTTTGAATCAACTTCCTGTTGTGCTAGGGTCTTGAAACTTTCACCACAGTTCAGGTCGCGATGACAATGCAATATGAAAAAAAAAAAAATCCGACAGGTGGCGCGTCGGTCGCTATATTTTCAAAAATCGCATTTGTAGTCCGATTTGACTGAAATTCGGAACATGTATTACTACCATGAAAAGAAATATATCCTTAAAAAAAATGCGCTAGGTGGAGCTGAGATCGGGGTAAATATCAAATATCAAAAGAAAAAAGAAATGAAAATCCTAATTATGGATCGATTTGGCTGATACTTAGCGTGTGTATTACTTAATCAATTTCCAAATGCTAAGAAAAATTGGACCCGCTAGGTGTTGCGTGAGTCGCTCTATTTAAGAAATGCGAAGGTCTGTTTTTGGTGTCGATTAATTCGTTTTTCAATGAACTTCCCGTTGAGGTAGGATCTTGAAATTTTCATCATCGCTTTGTTTTCTACCCCAACGCACTATAACAGATAAATAATTCCGATAGGTGGCGCATGGGTAGATATATTTGAAAAATTTCATTTCAAGAGATTTTGCTTTGTATTTTGAATTAACTTCCCGTTGAGCTGGGGTTTTGAAATTTTCACCATCGTTTAGGTTTCGTTGATAATATTGCTTTATTTGCAAATATGTATACTCTTTGTCGGCTCATATTAAGTTTAGTCGTTTAAAGTCTATACAACGGAATGTCAACTGTCCACACAATAAAGTGTCTACAGTCTAGACAATAGAATGTGTTTGAAAAAGTTGGTTACATTTAGGCACCCAACGTCGGTAATGTAGTTCATGGAAACGCTGTCAAAAACGATAAATTCGCAAAAGTAAATAAAATGTAAATGCAAACGAAATTTCGTGCAAACTAGTGCTAATATTGTTTAATTTTTCTCGTTAAATAGAATAATGGTATTCATGTAACCAAAGAAACATCGCGTAAAGCCTATTAACATAGAAAATTGCCAAATGCGTAAATGAGCTGTTAAAATTTGTAGAGAACGAAGTTAACACAAACTTGTTGAAATTTTGTGTGAAAAAGCTCGCAAATTTACCTAATTCGATGAAGCTGTTCGACATGAAACTTATTTAATGCATTCAATGCACACTAGACAGAAGTAGAATATGCTAAAAAGTTACTTTTTTAAAGGGAATTTTGAAATAAAATATATTTGTTTGACATAAAGTTTTAATTTAGCGTTCATCTAACTGTGCTGCATAGATTTACGGGTTTCGCAAAGTTATACGTGAATACCACTAATATGTTAATAAATTTAAAATTAAAATAAAAAAGGGATTTTATGAAACCTGACAGAATATCCGATTACAAACTTAAAAAACTTTCACAGACTCACAACTAAAAAGTATAAAATAAAAAATAGAATAAAAAAATATTTTTAATTTAAAATGTTTATAAAATGAACTAAAAACTGCAAAATAATTTCTCCTCTGCCTATATAGATTCTTCACCACGTAGAGTTTTTAATTAAAAAATTGTAGAAATACCATCTTAGTACCCTGTCTAAAGAAATTCAAAAAATGTTAGTGGACCGAATTCACTGTGAGTCACTGTATGTCTCCGAAAATTAGGCAATTATATATGTGCACACGTTCAAGACGAGTTTATTCATGTACTTTTTGCATAAATAGATAGATTTGGATGTGGTCTTTCTAAAACGGTTCTTTAATGGTTTTTTTTTTTTAAATTAACATATGTTGAAAAGTACAATCATGTGTTTTTAATGTCTCGTTTCTTGCTAGAATGTATAACGGGTATTTATTATTATTTTATACCTGTATTTATTAGTATATTTACTTGCGTATTTCAATGAAGAGATTTCTTTTAAATCAAAATTTTGGTTAGGAATTCATACATATGGGTAACCGAGGATTTGAATAAAAGCACCGACATACAGTGCTTATACAGCCAGTGCATTTTAACTCTTGCATTTTAACTCTTAGAGGTCGCTATTCTATTTTTTTTAGTTTTACCATACTATATTCATAGTCCAGGAGAGGAAGACAGAAAATCAGCCGAATATGGAAGTGTTTCGAATCATCGGTTTTTTGGTAAAAAAAATAATCAAATAATATGCTGAGTGATTTTTTTTGTATTTTTTTTAAATAAAATATTTCGGTAATGGTAATATCCTATAAACCATTTTCTTTACCAAATTCCAAATTGGCATGCAAGTCAGTAATAAAGTGGTTTATAGTGGTGTTGTAATTGCTATAGTTTTCCCACAATAATCACTTCTTCACAATGCATAATTAGAAAATCGAAATTTTCGATATCGAAAAAGGGGGCAGAAAGTTATCTGCATACCATATAACGTGGATTTCGCCCATTTTATTTAGCAACCTACTTTGGCCAGAAAGTAGCCTGTATAAAATATTTCATGCAAATATCTCAAGTTTTACTCATGTTATGTCAAGTTATGTAATTTACGAAATTTTCGATATCGAAAAATAGGGCGTGGTTATCATCCGATTTCGCATATTTTCTCTAGCAACCTACATTGGGTAGAAAATATTCTGTATACCAAATTTCATGCAAATACCTCAATTTTTACCCAAGTTATGTCAATTTATGTGATTTTCGAAATTTTCGATATCGAAAAAGGGCGTGGTTATTATTTATATTTTATGAAAATATCTCAATTTAACTCAAGTCAGGCGCGTGTTCAGGGGAGGTGTCCGGGGGGCCAGGCATCCCCCGAAATGCGCAAGTTGGTGCAATTTTTATGACTGGGACTGTAAAAAAGGAAATTTGGAATATGAATCCCAAACTCATGGGATAATATTTTTGGATTTCCGGTCAAATTAGACATTTGAAACTAGGCTGTATACCTGAAAATTCAGTATAAAAATCATCCTAGCATTTTTCTAAATTACTAGCTGACCCGGCAGACGTTGTACAGTGCACTCGCGATAATATAAACTAATTAAAATCAGGCCAGTTCATATTTGCAAGATTGTTCATATTTCAGAAGGGCTATAAAATTGGAGAAAAAGTCCATATAGCTAATTTTACGACATCCAATTCTCATTAAAAACAACAGAAGAAACGAATTTAAGCGGACCACCTAAAAATTCGATTTGAATGAAATTTGGTGAAAGTGATCTGCTGTGTAAGAAAAAATATCACCAAAGGTCGCGTAAAAATATTGGATGGTTACCGAGATATACGGGTTGGAATGCGCAATTTTTTGTGTGTAAGCCTTTTTTCTTTAAATTAGAAGACATGTAATTGACATGCTAAGAAGGAACATGGAAACCGGTTTCGAAAGTATTTTTTCAACACCACTCCAATTGTAATCCTTTTTCATATAAAAATTGTGCTCCAATTAACATTGCGATGTCCTAGGACTGGACCACCTACTCCAACCTTCGCTTTGTTTCTGCTCCTCCATGGAGTACCTACAGTCATAGCATGGTTTTCTTCGCTAAGGCACGTGCAATGATCGGCTTTCAAAAAGCTGAAGGTGGTCCGACGAGGTATGCAAAGGTTTACATAGGAGTACTGCAATATCAAAAAATGGGAACACATGTTCCAACGATTTTTGCAGGGTTGTAGTACTAGCAGACCTGGTAAATTGCAATTGACATTAATAATGATTAATTACTTTGGCTTTTTTAAATTTTAATGATTAATTAATTTTGTGGAGTTTAATCAGAAAGTATTAATTAATCTATATATATAAAAATGTAGCCGTTTTTCAACAGATTTTAACCAAACTTTGCCACATTGAAGAGACACGTGTGGAGAAGATTTATAACTAAAAAAGCGGGTTATTAGAAAAGGAGGCGTGGCACCTCCCATACAAAATAAATTTTTCAAGCAGAATATCTGTGAAAGGGTTCAAGGTAGAGACCTGAAAATTGGTATAGACCTATATGATGCCAAAAGCATTCTCATGCTTAAAAAGGAAGGTTCTCAGCAAAGGGGGCGTGGCACCTCCCATACAAACTAAATTTTTCAAACAGAAAATCTGTGACAGGGTCCAAGGTAGGGACCTGAAAATTGGTATAGGCCTATATGATATCAAACGTATTCTCGCACATAAAAGTAACGTGTATATAAAATTTCATGCAAATATCTCAATTTTTACTCAACCTAAGAACTTTCATATATGGAACTCTATATCTATCTCGATTATTTTGTGCCGTTACGTACTACCGTTATGTGAACAAAATTAATATACCCTTGTACTAGTACTAGTACGCTGGGTATAAAAATTTGAGCTTATGTATGTACTAGCTAAATCACCTCATAGCCCACCGGGGTGTCCGATAAGCTCTAATGGGACATGGATAAATACAGGGGATGGAACGCTGCAACTTCTCCTTAGTAGCCACTTTCCAGAAGCAGTAAGCGATCTTAGGATTCAACCGAATTTGGGTCTTGGTGTACACGACCTACTACAGTACCTAAATAATAGAAGAATTGAATGGGCCATGGGGTCATTCAAGCCTTTCAAGCACAGCATATCTTTCGTACAACTCTTGCAATCAATGGAATTGAGCATCCCTTGGTTGCTAGCTATGTAAGGGGGGTCCTTACTCTTAATTACATTACCAACCCTTGGAGAAATTTCAGGGTAATTTGTGTACCTATGTACAGGTAGGGCAAAATCGCACCATCGCAGCATACATATCTACATATATGAAGACATGCATGGATGAAGGGGGTATGTCGCATTCTCACTCAATTTCTGCGACATACCCCCTTCATCCATGCATGTCTTCATATGTAAGGTAGATCCATTGAAACAGCGCTACATGATATTGTTAAGCACATCGAAAAATCCTTATCTACTAAGGAATTAACACCATTAGGCTTTGTGAACATTGAATGGGCTTTATATAACGTCACGGCGGAAGCGATCACGACAGCCCTAACGAGATTGGGCTTCGAATCTGGGCTGGTGTCAATCGTGCACCAAATGCTGACGAGCAGGTGGGTGTACGCTGATCTAGCCGAGATGTCCGGGAACAAGGCCATATACTCTTGTAGAGGTGCCATAGGACAAAGTTCCTTGTCCTCCAAAGATACACTTCGTCTCTAAAATGCTATGGTAAGACCATTTCTTCTGTATGGGATGTTTTATCTAAAAATTTCAACTTTCCTGTTTTGCACCTATATTTTGTAAGATTTTTTTGTAAAATTTTCTATCAGATTGATGTACTACCTAAAAGACTTAGTCTTACTTGTACAAACAATATTAAATAAATAAATAAAATAAAAATTACATTAAAAATTAAATAAATCCTGGTCTGGTGGACGGGCCTGCAGAAGAGCTCCAATCATATCATAATTCAAAGAGTACAGTGAAGCGCGCTCATATGTGTTAGTGGGGCAGTACGCACAAAAGCAGTAGAATTTAGCAGGATGGAAATTGGAGTACTCCAATATCCAAAAAATTGGAACAAATAATCCAAAGATTTTTGCAGGGTACTTTGAATGTTTGCTTAATAGGACAATCCCATGAAAAAGAGAGTGAAAATAGTCCTTTAATTGCTTTATTTTATTAATTTGGTTTAATTACAGTTTTTAAATTTAAAAACCGGTTTTAAAATTAAAATAAATTAAAATTTTTACATAAGAGATGCTATTTGCTCACCCATTTTAATAGGGTCTATACACAGTGCGTCTGACTCGCGAGTGATCTGTGTACGTGTTGACTCGCCGTCATTCTACAAAATATCGTACCCATTTTGATTTTCAAGAGTCATGCTAGAGTCATGTCGGTGTAAAGCGTTCAGCAGAATCAGTCCGTCGGTACTTCGAAATTACTGACAGCAAAGTAGACTTCGGGTATTTGTATGAGTAACGGCAGATACGGCGGATACGTCAAAATAGAATTTGCTCTAAAATTGACGTACGTCACACAACTGACGTATTGGCGGACTGATTCTGTTACCCGCTTAACTACTACATACACATTTTCCACTAATACACCTAAACTGACTCTTGACTCAGACGCATCATGTATAGGGCCTATAAGACAGAACAAAAAAACACGTTTAACCTTTTTTCAAAATTCTGACTTATCTGTTTCAAGAAGAAGAAAAAAAAAATAAGTTCCTATTCAGACAGTTGGTATCGAATTTTTTGTCACCAAGCGCTTTTAGGAATTTTAATAATTTGAGACAGTTGGTATCGAATTTTTTGTAACGAAGCACATAGCATATTAAGCGCCACCGGCGCGTTGCAGCCGAAGTGACGCGACCATAAATTGGCACTGTACGCGCTTGGTGACAAAAAATTCGATACCAACTGTCTGAATAGGAACTACAATTTTTTTTCTTTTTTAGTAAGAGTTCGAAGATAATTGTGTAAAATGTTCACTGCAATAGTAGCTATAGAAGGCACTTAACAACTAATTTGTTTAAATAATTGTTTTTAAAAATTAATTTTTTTGCAAAAATTATTTTGAAAATATATCTATTGTTTTCCTAATACCAAAAAAAAATGTCGTTCATATATGAAGACATGCATGGATGAAGGGGGTATGTCGCATTTTGAGTGAAACGAGAAAATCGGCTTTAAAGTTTTGCTTAAACATTTGAGGTTTTTTCGAATCTTTATGGAAAACTGACAAAAAAATTATGCAAAGCCATAAATGACGTTGCATAATATGCAATAAAAAGCATACATTTATATTTAGTGTTTTATATGAAAAAAATCGGAACATACCCCCTTCTTCCACAATTCATATTGAAAAGTTGTGTACATACCCCCTTCATCCATGAATTATCTTCTACAATTTTCACGATAGGCAGATTCTGACAAGACAGAAATATATATCTGCATAAACACTATTCACTAATGCCAAAAACAGAAATTGAGTGAGAATGCGACATACCCCATTCATCCATGCATGTCTTCATATGTCAAACGAGTCGTGAGTTATGAATTTTTCTTAAAAATGGTGCACAATTCTATATTATTGAAAATCTTGAAAGCCAAGCGGAATTTCGAAAAAACGTGTTTTTTGCTTTGTCTTAAGCTACACAAATCATGTTTTTTAAAAATCATCACACATTTTTTTGACACAGTTGACATGGTTTGACTCAATTACTATAATAGTATAATATATAATATATTTTTCAGGTATGGCAATGAGTTCATATGCTTGGGGTTACCTCAGCGATACAGTGGGTCGTCGATTCGTTTTGCTCTACTCCACTTTAGGCGCATGCCTGTTTTCAGCGATGTCCATGTTCGTACGCAATTATTGGTTTTATGTATTTATGCGCTTCGTTGTTGGAGTTTTGTAAGTATTCGACATGACATGATGACTTGATATTTCATAAAAATTTTGACATTTGTAAAAGCGTTGCAGGTCCTTCATCCACGAATTATCCATATTTGGCTGAGTTTTTTACCACACGACATCGTCCGATCGTAATTAATTATTCCAGCATGTTTATAGGTGTTTCATTGACATATATACCGGGTAAGATGGTGTCAGTTGAATAATGAAGACATTTGTTCACATTAGGGTGGTCATAACGAATGACAAAAAAAATACTGTAAGGTCGGAATTCTCGACTGGCCGTCAACTTTAACGCCCACTACAAATTTATCGGCCAGCTCATCCTCCTGATAATATAAAGTGCAAATGAAGTGGCTGTTAAATTACAGTGAACTTTGACGTTAACAGACAGTCGAGAATCGGGCCTAAAAGTATCAAATCTTTTTATTAATTTCAAGGGGCCTTTAGAATGCTATCAACTATCAAATCATTGGAGTAAACAAATTTAGCAGTATACATTTTCGTATGAAATAAAAAAAAATTCAGTTCGTCTGGCAAGCCTAGGTGTAGATAATAAAGAGCTGCATAAGTCCTGAAAAAGTTAACTTTTGATAACTAATAAAAAATTTGAACTTCAACTCACAGAAACACCAAAAATATGTACTCGCATGTTCGGTTAAAATATGAAGCAAATATTGTTAGTTGTGTTCTAACTGGTGCGCTTAACTAAAAATACTCGCGCAAGTACGCAACAAACTCGTTTGCTGTGAGTAAGATGTCTACTTTGAAAAATAAAAAAGCGAAAGTGCAATTGAACAAAATAAAGTGAAAATAAAACAAAGTGAAAATCAAACAAATAAACAGGTATATAGTATTAATAAATCACAATAAAAACTGTGTATTCCCTGCAGGAGCTCGGGATGGTCTTTGCAAAAGGCCACATACAACCGCAACTGCGCTGGGGTGGTGCGTGTATATTTTCTGTAAATAAAATAAACAATTTTTAATAAATTTCATAAAATATTTACCAAATTTACTTACTTGTTCATTTCCATTTTGCAGTCTTCTTCTTTTTGATAAACAAAAAACATATGGCAGGTGACTAGCAGGGTGGCTTTTCAATTCACCATACACACTGGTGAGTTTTTTTGCCATTAGAGCGTTACCATCTGCTCAGAATCGCAGCCACTTTATTTGGTAACGTATTTTAGGGAAAATTGTTTGCCGATGGCAATTTTACCGGTAACGCGCAGCATAGGGCTGTTAGTCGAAAACAAAGCAACGCAGATGTGTGCATACACATACATATGTATGTGCTCGTCCTAACCTGGCAAAAAATGCGATTAGTTTAGGATGCGTTAGGGATCTGTTGCAAGGGAGGATGTGGCAAATGTCAGCTGAGATCACGATGTATGTATGTTTACATTCGTTTGAGGCTGTCCTAATTATACATATGTACATATTTATACCCGAACAAAAGCACTAATCCACTCTTCGCCCAAACGGGTACTTTTAGCTCCTACTCTAGTATGAGTATTAGAATGGGCCAAATAAAAAAAATGGTTTTTTTTTTTTTTTTTTTTTTCAAAAATTAGATATATTTAGGGTACTCACAGTTCCCTTTTAAATTTAGAAGGTTTTAAAATTGCCACATTAACTGTGAGCACCCCTGCTCCGCTTCTTACATTAGCCTTTACAAATACGGGCACTTTTTAGCTGAAATTATAATAACATTTAAATTATTTAAATAAATTAGAAAATGTAAACAAAACTTACTTTTTTCCTTTTTTGGTTTTCTGAATTTATATTTGAAAAGAAAGCAAAATGACAACTTTCAATTTTGCCACAAATTTAAACATAGGAATAAGCCCGGCAATATTGCCACAAAGTGGTATCTTCGATTTGCAGGCAAAACAAAAACAATAAATTTGAAACCTGGTAAATTGTCAAAATATTGCCAGCTGGCAATATTAACATGGCTGGTAATATGGGACTGTGAGTACCCTAATTGATTTTATTTTTGAGAAATGTGAAAAACACTGTAAAATTTACTGATCTTAATATTAAATTCTAGAGATCTATCATCGCTAGTTTCGATTTTACAGACTTTACCTCATATTTGGTATAAAAACGACAATCCATTGTTGTAAAAAACCATTTACCTGAACATATTCTTGTAGGAAATTGAATTCCCTACAAAAACTGACAAGACTGAATTTTTTTCAGACTAGCCTTTTTCTAGTATTCTAGCCTCAAACATTGACACGTTTTTCTGGTTTCCCCATTTTTTTCTTTCAAAAATTGTTAAAAATGCAAATATCCATGTACAAAAATGATGGATACAGATTCTTGAAGGAAATTGACTGGGCTACAAAAAAGGTTGAACAACTTTTTTTTTGTAAAGTTACTCTTTCAAAACTTATTTAGTATCAAAGTTGAAAAATCTTATTTCCGTGTTTTTGATCCAATTTTTTGTACTAAATTTTGTTTATTCATATCTTATATGATCAATAATCATTATATGAACAATGGTAAAAAATAGTACGAATGGTAAAAATAGTATTAAGACACTTGTAAATTCACTGCTTTTCTCTGCGAGTTCACAATACAAATGACACATTTCAATATTTGCTAAACTGTGTCACTCACCCATCTATGGTTAGAACAATACAGGCTAGCATTAGCCGAAAACAACAATAATTTGATTGCCTAAGATACATATTAGTTAACTAAATCCAGTTTAAAGAAATATCCGAACAATGAGTGCACATACAAATCTGTGCAAACACTTCCTGTATTCGAATGTACTTGAAGTTGAAGGGGTGGTTTATTTGTGTTTATGTTACGAACGAGTCGAGTTCACCGCTAGCGAAAAACTGCAACCAACAATAAATTGCCTGTGTATGTGTATTCGCACAAACGCAATCGGCGTCAGCGCACAACTCGAGTTATGCGTTGAACTAGAAAGTTATTTGCACAGTATAATCAGTAATTGCACTGACCAGCAACAACGTGCTATATTCAACTCCGAAGAGTACTTGGGGTTGCAGTCAACTATTTTCAGGCATTTCAGGGTGTTGTGTCGCAAATTTTATGAGGTGGAAAAAACTATTTTAAGAGAGAAATAGTTAAATTTAGGATTTTACGTTTTAATGAAAACTATATATATATTGGGCTATATTTTACAAAACATCAATTGGTTTTTCACAGCTCAACCATGTATCAACGCACAACGTTAGGAGTCTACACGCAAATGTTTGCGAAACCAAAAACGATTCATTAAAATAACAAAAATCCCAGAAAAACAAAACCGATCACTATAATCCATCACTATAACATCAAAAATAAAAAATTTCACGCAAAACTAATTTCGGACTTTCGAGTTATTTTATATGAAAATGCGAAATTTTCGACAGAACCCGTAAATTGTACTTAATAATCGTAAAATGTGCTACGAAAAAGTCAATTGTACTTGAGAAACCGTAAAATTTATTCCAGAATAATCAAATGTAGTTCAGAAAACTCTTCTAAATTACAATTTGTTGTTTCTGAAGTAGAACCGATT
Organism: Campiglossa producta; assembly: GCA_964058755.1. Taxonomy (NCBI): domain Eukaryota; kingdom Metazoa; phylum Arthropoda; class Insecta; order Diptera; family Tephritidae; genus Campiglossa; species Campiglossa producta. Next base: position 40,363,373 of record CAXKVI010000001.1, read on the forward strand.
ATTCTGACGTACATTTTAAAGCGTTTGAAGTCTAATTTACGGTCTCTCGAGTACAAATTACAGTTTATGAAGTACAATTTATGGTTTTTGAAGTACAGTTGATTATTCTGAAGTACATTTTACAGTTTCTAAAGTAAAATTGACTATTCCGAAATTCATTTTACGGGTTTTGAAGTACCATTGGCTATTCTTAAATGTATTTAACCTTTTCTGACATATAATTTACTCTTCTGAGGTACATTTTACGGTTTCTGAAGTACAAGTGAAAAAGGTGTAGAAAAATTCATTTTAATTATAAATTTACCTTTTCGATTGTTATGTGTGTTACTTGTCAAAATATAACCAAGCTTATAATGAGGCATTCGTTTTAATGACGTACACTGTACGTCGTATAGTATTTTTTATGTCGAGAATTCTTTTCTGCGCAAAACTGCGATTCACTGGCATCGCTCAGATTTGTACGAAATTTTACAATATGGCCTTTAGTATATATTTTTTTATACTTCTTGTAATGCAGTGAGGAATACATGCACTGATTTAAGTCTTTTTGTTAAAATATTTCGTTGCTGAAATGCAACCATGCGTACATTTCATTAGATACAATTTTTGTGACTGTGATGATTCCGGTATTCTATAAAAGAAAGTCACAAGAAATCTACCACAGTCTCTCTCTCGCTCATTTTAAGGTGTGGTGAATACAAACATTGCATAAAGCGTTCAGCAGAATCAATCCGTGACGTACGTCACGTACGTCGAAATAACTAACAGCAAAGTAGACTGCGGATGTTTGTATGCGTAACGCCAGATAAGACGGATACGTCAAAGTAGAAATTGCTCTAAAATTGACGTACGTGACGCAGCTGAAGCTTTCGGCAGAATCAGTCCGTCAATACGTCATGTACGTGACGTACGTCGTGACAAAACGTACGTGCCGCACAGGGATGGCACATAGCGATTGACGTACGTCATGTTGAAGTACACAGATATGTCAACAAAGTAATTGGCGCAAAACGAAAATTATTAAAAAAAAACATAACAAAAGCAAAATTTCGGTTAAAAACATGGAAAATATTCAAGTAATACTTGTTATAGTCACAATGCATTGTTAACAACAACAACAACAACAACAACATAGTCACAATTTTCACAATCCCGTTGTCAAATTGGCGGTAAAATTGATTTTGACATTTGTCACGCAGCTGACGTTCCGTCAAAGTAGAAAATTGGCGAAGGATACCGGATCCGTTGACTGATACTTTGTCAATGTAGCGTTTTACATGCAAAATACACACATCCTACTCGGCTGTCAGTTTCTTCCTTTTCCGGCACGTACGTGACGGACTGATTCTGCCGAAAGCTTGACGTATTGGCGGACTGATTCTGCCGAAAGCTTAAGTTTTAAGTAACGCATTTGACACCCGCCCTATAGATGTCGATGTGGCCCAGGCGTTAAGCGTCCGGATTATGACGCGAGAGGTCGCAGGTTCAAGTGCTGGTCCGCGAACGGTAAATTTTAATTTTTTTATTTAATTTTTTCAAATTTAATTAACTTTTTTTAAACATTTAAATACTTGTAATTCGTAAATTCACTTTTTTTAATTTTTAAATTTTTTTTTTTTTAAATTTTCTTTAATTAATTTTGTTTGTTACCTGCCTACAAGCAGATGACAAATTAGTGACTTTATTGAGACTAGAGATGTGAAGCAGCTTACTGAATACCAAATTGTATCAAATATGAAATAGACCACGAAATGTCTCTATTAGTGACTAGATACAGCTTACAGAATTGAGGTATAAGTTTCATAATATGTCATTTAATGGTCGCCAAAAAAGTTGTCATCGTCAATTTTCTTAGTTTGGTCGGCAAAGTTTGTAAAATTATTCAAAATTGGCGACAAGTCAACTAGTTTTTTTAAAGAAAATTGGCAAACTCCACCAATCTTCTATTATTTTTACTCTACAGGTGTTTAAAACATCACCGTAGTACATTTTCTTTCGATGGCTTTGTATTCTGACAAAGGATTCTTGCAGGAAGGTGAAGAGAAATGCAAATTAGCCAATGTTAACGGGGTCGAAATGACTCATTTGAATTCGCCAAATTTGGTGAATTGTAAATGTATTATTAGTCTAACAAAAATCAGGCGATTTAGTATTTGTGATTTTTTACTTAATTGACCGTTGTGTGAAAGTTTTTATATCATTTTTTGTGTGAAGTGGCCTGTACTCCGTTTCTGTATGAAATCGACAAAATTTTCGATTTTAATGTCCTCACACTCGACTCGACTGAAAAAAAAAAAAAATTTGTCACCGCATAAAAAGCAAGTGAGAAAACAAATCGCCAAATTTTTTTTTTACAGAAACGAAAAAAATTAGTGTGACGTCATTATGACGTCAAATCGACTATTTCAGTCGAAAACATCGATCAAATTGGGTTACAGAAACGGGGTACTGGCCAGATCACCTATGAGAAAACGTGCTTTGGGTATCGGGTAGGGTACAAATTATGTCTATAATCAATACTAAACGCATTTTAACCAAACTACACCTTTTCATGGACAAAATGAAAAAATGTAACATTGTATTGAGAAAGTGTAAAATGAAATGAGAATGCGTAAATTCAAATTGAGAAATGTAAGTTTAAAATGAGAGAACGTAAATCAAAGTGAGAATGTATAATTTTTTTATTGATAATATATAAGTTGGTAATGATAAATATAAATTAATATTGGGATTGCGTAAATTCAAAATGAGACAAAGTTAGTCTATAATTAGAGAAGATAAATTCAAAGAAAAAAAAATACACCGGGAGAGTTTGCCAATCTACTGCCGAGAGGCGACCTCGTTTAGAAGAATTTTTTTTCTAAATAATTTTTTATGTTGCTTTTTCTGGGTATCGATACGGTCTTTTTTTACTAAGAAAAAAAGTAATCTTTCTAACAGAAAATTTCTAATTTCGACTGTGAGAGGACCGTAGTTAGTCGTTTATGTACTTTCATTAGTCATACTACCGAGTACAGTACATAACAGTACAAAATTGTAGTGGTGACCTCTGCATGCCACTTACCCTCGTCCTTGAAGTTTTTTTTTTAAATGTATTTATGTGTATGCTTTAGCATACCGCCTATTTTTTGTAAGTTAACAAAATAAAATCTTATACCTCTCAGGCCCAGTTTTTCGGCCCATTTTTAAACCACATTCAAAGTTGACTAGAGTTTGTCCCATACAATTTGGCCGTTTAAACTTAGTTTAAACTCGCGCTGTAGCCTAAATTTGAACTGACTGAGCCTTAACTTCACACAACAAATGGTTAAGTTACAAAAATAATTCTTCAACTACATACTACTTTTCATTGGCTTTCGATAAGACACTTTACAGGTTCGTGAACATTTTAAATCTAACACTTTTTTATTGGAACTTTTAAATTGATTAGTTATTTACCTAAAAATCGAGTTGTTGTTGAGTTAATCTATTTATTTGCCGTTTTTTATAAGGTACAAATTTTACCTTCATGCTAAGTGAAAAAAAAAATAATTTTTCAATCCAAACTAATAATTACATTTATAAATAACTTTTCTTCCAAAAGCTGTAGCTTGGTTGGTGCTGTCAATGAATTGGACTCTTCAGATAAGTTCGAGTTTCAGCTTTCGACCATGGCATCTTTTGACGTTGTTTAATCTATTGCCAGGACTCTTGGCGGCTGTGGTTTTACTATTCTTACCTGAAAGCCCTAAATTATTATTATCTTTACGTAAAGAAAAAGAAGCCTTGATGGCAGTTGAATGGATTTCCCAACTCAATACGGGAAAGGACCTAAAGCATTTTGGTGTTAATCAATTAAAAGCCGAAGAATTAGCTGATACCGATTCTTTGCTTTGGAGAAGCAAGTCGTGGTATATTTTATGTACTATATTAACATAACTATGTACATATTTTTGGCGAGCCAAAAAAATCGATTTTCTTTTTTTTTTCATTGGCATGCAGAAAATCGAACTCCTAGTCGAAAATGGAGTAAAATGACCAAATAAAAGTTTTTTTTATACACATACTACCGTTTTTCATTTTCGGTAAAAGCTTCATGTGTACTTTTTTCATTTATGTCACCATTTCAAAGTTATAGAGGGTCTGAAACCCACAAGGTTTTATGAAAAGTTGTGTAGTTCAAAGAAAAAAAATATTACTCAATGAATTTCGGATATTTGTATAACAAATTTAACGTTATACAAAAAAATGTCTTACAAACTTTTATTGACTGCCAAAAATGAAAATCGATTTTGGCCCACCCTAATACATACATACATATATTCTTGCATACTGGTAATCGAGATAATGGCAATAATTTAATTCTTTTTTGAAGCTGGGAAACCATTAAGCATGTTTGGCACGAAACCCTTCCGCTTCTGTGTCCTCCATATGCTCTCAATTTTTTTATTTGTTGCTTCATTATGTGCGGTTTGCTTTTTAGGTAAGTTCTCTTGTTAAAGTAAACTAGTGCAAAAATATCTACTAAGTGATCGTGAAGTATGTTGTGTCGAATTAACAATCCTTGGCCGGATATGAGGTCGGTACGTTTCGGTACTTCCTTGCGGAGCTGTCCGACTGCCGTGGTAGCGATCTTGGTCCTTCCGTAAGAAAGGATAAAATGGGTAATGTAAGCTGGGAGGCATCTGTTCCATATTTGATATATTATCTCCCTCCCAGCTGGGGAGGACAGAGCTGGGGCAAGCGAGAGCATCAAAACGGAGCCATCCTCAATTTCAAAGCCAACAAAGCGACCGACCGCGATGGTAACTAAGAGTCGGCTACTTATGCTGAGGGGGCAACCTCCACATTTCTATCAGGCGAGTTTGACTTGGCTGTTGCGAACGCAATTAAGCTGGCAACGGCTTACGTCGGCTAGCCTACTGATGCTAAGTTCCTATGAAGCGCAGGGGTCTCACGACATGGACACAGGGATCCAAAGCACTTCTGCGTCAAAGAGGTAAAGCGGAACTTCCTTCAAACTGCAGAGTTCGGATGAGGAGTTAAAACCCCTTTCGAAGAGCAAGGCTGGCTGCAGTCTACCCAGGGGTGAGAGTTGGTTTCTTCCGTCCCTGCAGAGTCTGAGAGAATTGTCTGGTGCTGCGGTTCATATACCCATCCCTTCCCACGCAGCACTGGAATATCAGTCTGGTCGAAGATGCGGTAGAGCCTAGAAGGCAGGTGACCTTAACTCTGAATAAGGAGGCTCCCGAGCGCCTTAAACAGAGCCATGGACCAAATTTTAGTCAGATATAGTCAAACCAAATTTTAATCAGATATATCTAAAACTGCTAGTCCCTCAGTTCGCGGACAGACAGACACACGGACAGACGGTATACAAATCAACCGCTGTTGTATAGTTGGTATGTGATGGCCTACCATGCCAAACATGAAACATGCAAAAATATATTTTAAGGCATTGTGGATACATTGTACATAAAAAATAACAATTTCAATCAATTATAATAATACTTTTCAGTGCTTCCGGTATGGGTCTCTGGTTTTCAGAAATTCAAAATAGAGCCAGCTTAAACACAAAAGGGGTGTAAAAGTAGGTCGCCTCCCAGTTGGTGCACCCTGGGTAACGCTAAATGACCTACATAGCCTACACGGCTAGTTTCTTGTATTGCCGGTTCTACGAGAACGGTACCAGTACTTGTGCTGTACCCATCGTGCCGAAACGACCCGGGCCGTTTTCTTATATCGACCCGGCCAAGAGCAATACACTCGGGGTGACCCTGTCTGACATTTAGGCAGGGCTACACCTCGCTACAACAACAACAACAACAACTCCAACGATAATTCTTTAACGATCTGCCAAATAATTAATGATTCCATACAAGCTAAGGAACTCAGTGTTAATTCCACAAAGGTATGCTTATTAAATGTAATAATTTAATCTTTACCTTTAATCGAATGAGGTAGTAGCCTCAGGGTACGTATTGTGTTATAACAGCGGGACCGAAATAATCTGTTTTTTTATGAATAAAATTCGATAATATCATATTTACCTTTAGTCGAATAAAGCAGTAGCCTCAGGGTACCGTGATATAACAACGGGCCGAAATGATAATTTTTTAGCAATCGAAGTATTGCGAAGAGTGGCTTTGTAATAGGATGTTCTCTTGCGGGTACGGAGTTAGAGTAGTTTCATAGGAGTACTGAGTATAGTATAGGAAAGTTTTGGAGAATTGGACCGTACCAAGCTCGACAACAATGCAAAGTATTTTTTTATAGCATACATATTTTTTATACAGTTTTCAAAAACGCCTAAAAAATTTGTTTAAAGAACGTCCTAGTGCAGAATTTTCTTCAATAATGCTGCATTTCAAAATTATGTTCATGAACGCCATATTTCCGAATATGTTTGAAAAACGCAACAAGAGATCAAAAATATTTTAGCTGAGATAGGCAGTTTTTGAATCAAATTATTAGTTAGGGTGTTATTAATTCGAGTACAAATTTAAAGATAGCTCTTTCTTAACTAATTTAACACCAATATCTACATATACATATTCACATTGGGGTGGTCCTTGTAACCAAACGAAGTATTATTTCCAGTCTCAGCATCTAGATTGGTTCCACCACGGTCAACTATATCGTACAAAAATTTGTATCGGGATTGGAGATGGTTTAGGCGTGTCAGATTGCTCTAGGGAGACTCAAAAAATAGAAGTGATTTTTGTTTATCTAATACTCGAAATCGATAGCACCATAGTCGGAGATATTACATGCAAAATCTGCTTCCGATTGGAAAACCCTAAGGCGTGCCGAAGGGGGTTAAAGTTCAGACTATTCCATGGGGACTCAAAAAATAAAAATAATTTTTTTTATCTAATACTCAAAATCGATAGCACTATGGTCGGAGATATCACATACAAAAATTGGTTCCGATTGGAAACGCCTAAGGCATTTCAACCATAGTGCTATCGATTTCGAGTATTAACCCTAGAATCGTAATACAGTTTTACCCTACGTTAATGCTAATATACGTAAATTTTACGTACTACACCGTTTGGGGCAGTAATTTTAGATAAATGTTTAATAAAAACCTGTTTTTCTTTTGTGTTGATTTTATTAAATGAAAGTACAAAGTTTTTTTGTTTTTAAAACTAAATAATAAGAATTTCTACATACATCCGTCGAATATTTTAATTTGATGCTCACCACACAGGGCAGCTTCATTATGTATTCAAAAAGAGGTAGTTGTCAGCCTTTTTTTTTAAATAGTTACAAAGTTTTAGGTATAAAGGTTCGCCTTTTGGTGAAAAAGTTAAAGTAATTGCGTTTTATTAGGTTTATCACAGAAACTTTTCTTCAATTGTATAGAAAGTTTGGATAATAATACATACGTTAATGCTAAGACTACGTAAAATTTACGTACACACTTTTTTTGTAAGAACGATAAAAGCGAACCAGGAACTGACAAATGATTAATTATTCACTTTCATCATTTCGATTCCATACAAATAAGAACCTCTAAAGGGTCAGTTACATAAAGCTTTATTTTGACTTTACCTCGAACTTTGACTTTGACAGAAAAGTTCAGTATACGTATTTAAACCAAGCATGGCAAATTGGAGACCTCAAAGTTGAAGCAAGGTTAAAATTTGGCAAACTCTCAAATTTTGCTTGCTTTGCTTGCTTTGACAATCAGATGTTGATGACTTTGCTTTAATTAAAGAATAAAAAGCTGGAGGAAATAATAATTAATTCATTTTTTCTCTATTAAATTAATATATTAACCAAAACACACTGAATACAAAGAAATAAATAACGAAAACAAGTGTATAAAAGAGAAGCGTCAAAGCGTTCATTTTAGAATACCTCTGAAGTTGGGCGCCAAGTTTTCGCAAAGTTAGCAAATGTCAGGCGAGGTTAAGAAAGCTTTATGTATTCCGTATCCGTATTTATGATCCCTTTTCGCTGAAAACGTTATCCTCCTCAAGTAGACGTAGTGTTGAGATAAACGTTAGGAATTTGAGTGATGAAATAGTCGTCAATTCGGGACCAAATTTAACTAAAACCTAAATATTTATTGGGCAAACTTAAAACTTGGCCTTAATATGTTTCAGATTTGTAATGATCACATCAGCGATAAAACTTTCAAAGATTCAATTTCGCTTGGCTTGTGCTATGTCGCTGGCTATGGCTTATTTGGCGTGATTTTGAAGTTTTCTGGAAGAAAAAGTACAACTATTGGATCGCTGTTTCTCGGTGCAGCGTGCTGTGCAGCTTTGCTTTGGTTACGCCATCCGATAGCAGTACTCATCTGTTTTATTTTCTTTGTTACCATGCCGGGTATCTGTGTATCTACTATAAGCAGTGGATTGGTGGATCTAGTACCTACACATTTACGGTAATTTTAAGATGTCTATGTAGTATATTGCTTAATCAATATTTAACAATTATTATGTAGAGGTAAAGCTATTTGTATTGCCTTTGTGTTCGGACGTGTGGGAAGCGTTTTGGCCAGTAATATTATAGGGGTGCTGTTGGAAACGCATTGCAATGTGACATTTGGATTTTTCTCAGGATGCGTTTTTGGTAAATTTTGGTTTAATTGATTACTGATTTTTTCTATATTCGACGGCTAGGTGGAAGATCACCCTATCTCAACATTTTAACAAAATGTCCTATGACAGATTTTGTCAATAACGCCTTAATTTTTTTTCAATAACTCCCTATTTATTCTGAAAAAATAATAAAAAAGATAGTTTTTGAAAAATATTTTAAAATAGGGTAATCTTCCAGTCAGCCGTCGTTATGAAGCTTTAACTATTATTTTCATATTTTCAGTATGCATGCTGCTCACTTTTTTCTTGCCGATTTGAGTGCAGTCAATATGTAGATCTCATCGCTTATCAAATGGAATGAAATATGCAGGCGTAATTACATGTATCTATTGTGTAAATATGTATGTATGTTAAATTTTTAAGTTATAACTACTTAATTAGTTTAAAATATGATAAGTAAATGTAAAAACAAAAACAACAAAATTTGTCAAAGGTCAAACTTCATATTAAGCATTTTATAAACTGAAAATACTTAAAAACTACCTCACCGTTTTTGAATATTTTAATGACATTCGATAGGTATTTTAATTCTCTTTCATTTGTTATAGATTTTTTATGTATGCATTAGACGGACCCCTGCATGAATGGATTCAAACTTTGAGTACAATATGTACGTATCGAATCATAAATATGTATGATTGTTTAGGATTTATCGGGCCCTGGTAAACTTCCAGGAAGAAAAATGATCCCATACTTTAACCTAAGCATAACGCTACCTACATACCACATTTCAAGTAATTCGAACCATTTATACGATAGTTTAGAATAAGTCAGACCTGGGTCCACTTCTCGGGAGAAAATTTATCCTATATCTTAATTAAAGCATATACATAGCTACCTACATAGCAAATTTCAAGCAAATCGAGCCGGAACAAAAATTTTAACATAACAAATTTCAAGTTAATATAGCCATTTATACAATAGTTTCGAATAGGGCGGTCCGGGTCCACTTCCCTAAAAATAACTTTACAGAAACACTCTCCAGGCTCCTACTAATCTATCATCCATCCTATTTTATTTATATAGATAAATCGGTGTATTTTTTCATAAAGGTTTTTTGTAATTCTAGAATTTTGAGTTATGTGAGAGTTAGAAATACATCTGGCTAAAAGTTCTTGGTTAAGTTGGCTACAATAAATACCATTGCAATTGTTTTTCAATCCCGAAATATTTCTGAAAAATTCAAAAATTCTTGAGAAAAAACTAGTAAAACAAATAAGGAAATATACAAATATGGATATCGTCGGTGATTTTGCAAAACCACTCAACGGACATCTAAAAGACCGCTTAAACGACGTTTGTGCCAAACACTTTTATAGCCCCTGTAGTTAAGACTTGTTCATTTACTCTCAAGAAAACTACTTTTGCGTTGAAAATTAATTAAAAAAATCGATCTTGAACGGAATTGTCTTAAAGTTCTATAATTTGTAGCTGCGAAACCGTTAAACTGAAATATCGCATACACCGTTTTGAAAATGCTCATTACGTCGCCTTTGCAGAATCACCGACGATATGTTTTTTTAACAGAAAAATTAACAACTTTTGTTCGAACTGGACTTAAGTTCATTTTGCAGATGTCATTCAATTCTAAAAACTGTCACAAAAATGATTGTCAGAATAAAGTCAGAATATGAATTCAATTTGGTTAAAATTTTTTTTAATATTCAAATGTAGGCATTTATTTCAAACAGCCAGGTTTTCAAATTCAAAGCAAAGCCAATTCAATACATTCAAATTCACTATGATTGATTCATTTGCCGTTTTGGATGGATTCATGCAGGGGTCTAGTAATAATAATAATAATAATAATAATAAATTCGAGGTGTAGCACTGCGACCTTAAGATCTATTGTGATCTCATACACTCATATCACATTTTCCAAGCCAATCGCTTTAAGGAAACCCAGAATTAGGGTCGGCCCTAACTGTTGTATGTGCCTGCTCTCTAGACGCGTGGAACCAAGGATCCTTAGCCTACTTCTAGCGATAGCGTCGCATTTGCACACAATGTGCTCCGCAGTTTCGTCCTCGTAGTCATAGAAGCGGCACAGACTGCTGGATGCGATACCCAATCTGTGCATGTGGGCCTTCAGCCTGCAGTGACCCGTGAGAACTCCTGTGATGATTCTAAGATTGTTCTTGGATAGGCCGATTACACTTTCGAATCTCTTGGTATTGTAACCGCCCATCATTTCCTTTGCCTGACGCAGCCCAGCGGTTTGACGCCAGTGTGCTTCTCTCAGAGTTGACTCCTCTGCCCTAAGTCTCTCTTTTATGGTATGGGGGCCGATGCCCAGAAAAGGTTCTGGACCAATGGGCTTCGTTGCTGCCGCTGCACGAGCAAGCTGGTCGGCTCGTTCGTTGCCTTCCACCCCGGCATGGCCCGGGACCCAGGCTAGTCGGACCCTGTTGCGAGATGCCAGATCATTTAGTCTGTCCACGCACTCCAGTACCAGAAGAGATCTTATTTCACATGCCGAGATGGCCTTCAGTGCCGCCTGACTATCGCTTAGTATTGTTATGTTCTCATGGAAGTAACCGCGTTGCAGATTTATGTCTGCGCATATGCTTATCGCAGCTACTTCCGCCTGAAAAATACTCGGGTATTCTCCAAGGGGTATGGACACGTTGGAGTGGGGGCCTGTTAAACCGGCTCCGATCCCTGCGGGGGTCTTTGACCCATCTGTGTACCATACCAATGCCCTGTCCTGGTGGAATCTTTCCACTTTGGAAGCGTCCCATGTGATCTTGTCACCTAGTTCTATCCTGAATCTTTTCTCGAATCTCATGGTTTTCGTGATGTCGTCCCTGGGTAGTTGGCAGATCGGTAGTTGTCTTATCAGTCTGTCTGCTCCCGTGGACGAGATTACTTTTCCTCTGCCAGTTCCCTCCCTTGCTATATTCAGCAAGGTACGTTTGGCCGCCTGTTCGATCACTATGTGCAGGAGACTCAGATCGAGCAGCACCTCCAATGCCGCAGTAGGGCATGTACGCATGACTCCTGTTATACATAAGCAGGCCAAACGCTGGAGTTTGGTGAGTGATTTCCGCACCGTGCTTAGGGCTGATCTGGGTGCCCATGCCACCGCTCCGTATATTATTATGGGTCTAACTATCATGGTGTACATCCACGTCAGCACCTTGGGGCTGCATCCCCAAGACTTGCCCGCGATTCTTCTGCACACCATAATTGCCCTGGTGGCCTTGGAAGTCGTATTATCGACATGTTTCCTCCACGTTAGCTTGGAGTCGAATGTAACCCCCAAGTATTTCACTTCAGAAACGGCCACCAGGTGTACCCCACCTAGTGTAATGGTCCTCAGTCCCGGAAGAGATCTACTCTTCGTAAAGGGAATTATAGCTGTTTTGCTGACGTTTAGGTTAAGTCCCACTCCAGCACACCATTCTTTTGTTAGATTTAATGCCCTCTGCACTATATCGCATAGGGTGCTCTCAAATTTGCCCCTTGCTATGATTACTATGTCCAATGAAAAATGTATTAAAGCCTCGGATGAGAACCCCCTTTAATGTTGACGACCCGGCAAAACGAATAAGGCATAATGATTTGGATATTAGGGCATGTACCGGGAATGTCCGGACCCTTTCAAGGGACGGTACCGCTGCCCGACTGGTTGATGTCCTCGTTAACGCAAAGGCTGACATCACCGCCCTGCAGGAAATGCGATGGACGGGACAAGGAAAGACGACCATCGGACCTTGTGACGTATACTACAGTGGCCAGACACGCGGCAAAGCGCGTGGTGTAGGATTCGTGGTGGGAAAGAGACTTCGCCGCCAAGTACTAGCGTTCACCCCCGTGGACGAGCGTCTCGCTGCGATCCGCATCAAAGCGAAATTTTTCAACATAACATTTATCTGCGCCTATGCGCCGACTGAGGAGACGGACGACGCAGAGAAGGACTCCTTCTACGATAAACTTGAACAGACTTATGATCGCTGCCCCCAACATGATATCAAAATCGTGCTCGGCGACTTTAATGCGAAGGTGGGCAAGGAAGGAGTCTTTGGTCCAACAGTTGGAAAATTTAGTCTCCATGATATAACATCCCCCAACGGCACTAGGTTGATTGATTTCGCCGCTGCTCGCAATATGGTCATCAGTAGTACCAGGTTCCAGCATAAACGAATACACCAAGCCACATGGCTGTCTCCTGATCAAAGAACAAGAAACCAGATTGATCATGTCATGATCGACGGCAGACATAGCTCCACCGTTCTGGACGTGCGTACCCTTCGTGGTCCCAATATCGACTCGGACCATTATCTTGTTGCAGCCAAGATACGCACACGCCTCTGTGTAGCAAAGAAAGTGCGCACAGTAACGGAAGGAAAGTTTGACGTCGAGAAGCTGCGCACGACACAGACAGCTGACAATTTCTCCACTCGACTCTCACACCTGCTATCGGAGAGCAATCCTCGACCTAACGATGCAACCGAGCAATGGAAGCATATCTCTCACTCATTACGTACCGCCGCTGAGGCCACTATAGGGTTCCAGCGAGCCCGCAAAAACAACTGGTACGATGAGGAATGCAGCACTGCCTCGGACAAAAAGGACGCTGCCTACAGGGAGACGTTGCGAACGGGCGCAACCCGCAGTGTATGGCAACGCTATCGTGAGGCAAAGAAGGAAGAGAGACGCCTTTTCAGAAAAAAGAAACGTGAGGCCGAAAGGCGTGAGTGTGAGGAGCTTGAGATGCTGGCTGACAGGAATGATGCCCGAAAATTCTATGAAAAGATCCGGCGGATGACGGAAGGTTTTAAGACCGGGGCAAGTTCCTGTAAGGACAATAATGGCGACCTGGTAACCGACGTACAGAGTGTACTTAAATTATGGAGGGAGCACTTCTCCTCACTGCTAAATTGCGAGGGAGACGTCGAACCCGATACCCCAATCCCTGACGATGGAAAAGTCGTCCCACCACCTGACTATGATGAAGTGAGGATAGCTATATCCCGGCTCAAAAACAACAAAGCGCCTGGAAAAGATGGACTACCCGCCGAGCTGTTCAAACACGGAGGCGAAGAGCTGGTAAAAAGCATGCATCAGCTCTTATGCAGAATATGGTCAGACGAGTGCATGCCTCCAGATTGGAATTTAAGTATGCTCTGCCCAATCCACAAAAAGGCGATCCCGCTAACCGCACCAACTACCGCGGAATCAGCCTTCTTAATATCGCATATAAGGTTCTTTCTAGCGTATTGTGTGAAAGACTGAAGCCCATCGTAGACAAGCTGATTGGACCTTATCAGTGTGGCTTTAGACCTGGTAAGTCTACCATCGACCAGATTTTCACGATACGCCAAATCCTGGAGAAGACCCATGATAAAAGAATCGACACACACCATGTCTTTGTCGATTTCAAAGCCGCTTTTGACAGCGCAAAAAGGAGTTGCCTGTATGCCGCCATGTCTGAATTTGACTTCCCTGCAAAGCTTATACGGCTTTGCCAAATGACGTTGAGCAATACTAACAGCTCCGTCAGAGTCGGGAAGGACCTCTCTGAGCCATTTGAAACCAAACGAGGCTTCAGACAGGGCGACTCCCTTTCGTGCGATTTCTTCAACCTGATGCTGGAGAAGATAATTCGAGCAGCAGAGCTAAACCGCAATGGTACAATCTTTTACAAGAGCGTGCAATTGCTGGCGTATGCCGATGATATTGATATCATTGGCCTTAACAACCGCGCCGTAAGCGCTGCCTTCTCTGGACTGGATAAAGAAGCGAAAAAAGTGGGTCTTGCGGTCAACGAGGACAAGACGAAGTATTTGCTGTCATCAAAGAAAGAATCGGCGCACCTGCGCCTTGGCAGCCACGTCACTGTTGATAGTTACAAATTTGAAACTGTGAGGGACTTCGTCTATTTGGGAACCAGCATTAACACCGAAAATAATATCAGTCTAGAAATCCAACGGAGAATCACTGTTGCGAACAAGTGCTACTTTGGACTGAGTAGGCAATTGAGAAGTAAAGTCCTCTCTCGAAGAACAAAGATCGCGCTCTATAAGTCTCTCATCATACCTGTCCTGATGTATGGCTCAGATTCATGGACAATGTCAAGAGAAGATGAGATGGCCCTTGGAGTATTTGAGAGAAAAGTTCTCCGGAAGATTTATGGTCCTTCCCGTGATGCCGACGGCGAGTATCGAAGGAGATTTAACGATGAGCTGTACGAGCTTTACGCAGATCTGACCATAGTCCAGCGAATTAAAGCCCAAAGGCTCCGCTGGCTGGGTCACGTCATGCGAATGGACAAAGAAGCTCCAGCCCAGAAGGTTTTCCAATCGTCACCCGAATTCGGCAGCAGAGGAAGGAGGAGGCCTCGACTGAGATGGAAACAACAGGTGGAGGATGACTTGAACTCCCTTGGGGTTTCCAATTGGCGTCAGTTATCGCTAAAAAGGAATGACTGGCGTGCTTTGATAGGCGACGGCCAAAATCGCTTAGGCGGTTAAGCGCCAATAAATGATGATGATGATGATTACTATGTCGTCTGCATAACCTTGGCATCTGATGCCATTACCGGTTAGTATCTCCAACAGTTCATCTACCACTATGCTCCATAGGAGGGGTGATAAGACCCCCCCTTGTGGACAACCCCTCGTAGTTCGAATTTGAACCGTGCGGTTTTCAACTTGAGTTTCCGCCAGCCTTGTTTTGAGCAGGGCGTTGATCCATCGTATGATGGTTCCCTGTACTCCTTTCCTCTCCAATGCACGACCTACACTGGCATGACACGTGTTATCGAAGGCCCCCTCTATATCAAGGAAGGCACATATCACTACCTCTCCACATTCGAACGCGCTACTGATTTCTGAGGTCAGCTGGTACAGGGCTGTATCCGTCGATCTCCCCGACCTGTAGGCATGCTGCCCTACATGAAGAGGCCTGTTCCTCAGAGCGTTCGATCTAATCTCATGGTCAACTATTTTCTCCATTGTCTTAAGGACAAAAGAGGTTAGACTGATCGGTCTGAAGGATTTTGCTAATGAGTAATCCTTTTTCCCCACTTTTGGTAAGAATACGACTCTGGCTCGTCTCCAAATTGTCGGTATAAAGGCTAGTGCTAGACTATCCCTCATGATGCCCGACAAGTAGGGGAGGAGCATATCCCCCTGCTGCAGGAATACCGGATATATACCGTCCACCCCAGGGGATTTATAGCTCTCAAAGGTAGATATGGCCCACTTGACTGAGTCCTGGGAGAACATGGTCTTCGACAGGTGCCAGTCTTGTCGCGTGGGTCGTACCCAAAGAGATTCGGTCTCCTCTGGGTCCGTGGATGATTCCGGGAAATGAGCGTCCAGCAGGGCCTTTGCTCTTTCTTCCTCAGTGCACGTGAAACCCCCAGAGGGGAGTTTCAGCGCCATCTTGGTTTCTCCTTGCTCCTTGGCCATGGCTTTATGAAGCCTAGCGGCCTCTGGAGTAGATTCTCTTTTTTCACAGAAGGTCCTGAAGCTGCTTCTTTTGGATCTTCTAATTTCTTTGTTATACTCAGTTAGATGTATCGAGTATTCCTCCCAGTGGCCAGTGCGTCTTGCCCTATTGAACAGCTTCCGCACTTTGCTCCTCATTTCTGACAGCTTTTTAGACCACCACGGGGTCTTGTGCTTCGTGCCCCTAGGTTCCCGGCAACTGGAGTTGAAGGCCTCCAGCATAATGCTGTTGAGCCCATTTACTCTATCATCTAACTCCAGACCACTTTTTAACCCTTCTCTCCCCCCCAGACTTGGAAGGTTACTCTCAATTATTCGTTTAAAGTACTCCCAGTCCGTTTTCCTGGGATTCTTTATTGGTGCTCTTGGTACCACATTTGCCCCTACTTCGAACTGTATGATGCGATGATCCGAGAGGGAGGGTTCTGCCGAAACCCTCCATCTCGATATCATATCATCAGACAGGTTGTTACCCAGGGTGATGTCTAAGACTTCCGCTCGTGCCCTAGTTACAAATGTGGGTTTGTTCCCCACGTTGAAAATGCTAAGGTCATTGCTTACTATAAATTCAAGAAGGTACTCACCCCTTCGGTTTGTGTCTGTACTTCCCCAGATTTCATTATGTGCATTGGCATCGCACCCTATGACCAGTGGGAGCCGAGCCCTCCTGCAGTGCTCCGCCAACCTTGCCACGTTCGCAGGCGGGATGTCACCGTCTCCCGCAAAATAAGCCGCCGCAAAGACAATGTGAACGGTTCTTCCACCCGTTACCAATGTTGCCTGCAGAGCCACCAAGTCTCTACTCATATAATCTGTAATGCAGAAATAGTTAATACACTTCTTTAGCAAAATGCACGCTCTGGGTCTATCCTGAGATAGATCCCATATTACCTCACTGTTGCGGTCTTTGAGTCCTCTGATTTGCCCCTTCACTACATACGGCTCTTGAATGAGCGCAATGCCCAGATCCTCCGTAGCGAACTTGTGCGCTAGGACAGCCGAGGCTGCCCTGGCATGGTGGAGGTTGATCTGGGCTGCTTTCATGGTGTTGGGGCCCATCATTGCTTCTCACCCATCGGCTCATCCTCGTCGGACAGCCGAACGTCTTCTGCCTCCCCCCTGCTCTCTAGGTCCAGATTCTGGAAGTCCATACCATCCAGCAGGTCGTGCGTATCTGGGCCCGCGTTGGCCACCTCCGTGCCTGTGTTGGTGCCCTCAGCGGGCGTTCCGTCCCGCATGGGTGCATCCACATTTCCTACGCCATCCCCGTTCCCCACTATCTCACCTTCCCCACCCCCACCTGCCTGTTCGATGGTACCTGGAGCTCTCTGCTTCCAGGGTTTTACGGGTATGGGGCTGAACCTGTAGAACACCCGGAAGGATGCCCTTCTAATGGCCGCGAACGACTCGTCGTCAATGGCCACGTTCAGCCTCAACCCCCCATCCTCAATATTTGAGCTGAAAACCCGCCAGAGTCCGGTGTTTAGTCCCGCATTCTGGCCCCCAAGGAGGTCCAGAACAAACTCTGTGGTCCACTCGGCACTTCTAGGGAGGAACAGCGTGACGGTGTGCGTCGGCGGTATATCATTCCCCCTTCTAGTGTCGAGGGGCGGTCCCGTCCAGCCCCGTAGGTTGGGGATAGTCCTGGCTACCCACGCTGCGTTGTACTCGTCGTAGCAGTCTACTAAGAGCAGTCCCGGTCTGAAGAACACACCCATGAATGACACTGGGTTGCTCATCCCCTCTCGCCTCTCCCGCACTATTTCCTCCATTATGGCCGTTTGCAGCCTGGTGAGCTCCTGCTGGTTCAGAGCCCCTGCCGGGTAGCTCCTTGACTGCACAGCCATTCTTATGCTCCTAGTTGCATCCGAATAGCTTTGCTGTCTTGGTCCATCCCTAGTGGACCCTGACCCAGCAGCAGCCCCCGCTGTTACGGACGCGTACGAGGTCGGTGCGTGCTGTTGCGCCCTCTGCCGCTTTGAATTCGGCGTCTCCTCAGGCGTACTGTGCTCTCCACGCCGCTTACCAGAGGGAGCGGTGTCATTTCCCGCAAATGCCCCGCTGGTGCGCTCGTTGCTGCGAGCCGGCTGCTGGTTGCCTGTCCCGCTTCCACCTTGACTACTTCGACCGCTGTTACTGCCCTGTCCGGGTGCAGCCCCCTTCTTACTAGCATCCTTATGAAGGTATGCCTTCGCCCTGGCTACCTCGGGAGTTTTCCCTTGCTGCAAGTACCGAAGGTACCACTTGACCCCGGACCCACTCAGCCCTCTCCTGTTCACGTCGTCCCAGCCACCTGGGGTTCCCCTGGCTGGTGTGTAGGGAGGTTTTCCTCCGCTGGCAATCTTCCTCCTCTCCGGCTCTCTCCCGGTGTCCTGGTAGGACTGTTTCCGCCTTGAAGGGCTTTGATGCTCAGAGCTACTGGATGACGGGTGCCTGTTGTGAGCGGGCCTGTCGCCGCGTTCGGAGTGGCCGTTGCGGTGGCATCGCTCCTGTGCCATGTAGACGGCTCTTCCTCCCTGGTCACCACCAACCCGATCCTTCCTGGATCGGTTCCCCGCTTTTCCCTCATCAGACCTTGGTTTTCTTAAATCCGCTTCGTACGCCTTCTTGTTAACGCTTTGCTCACTTGGTGCGGAAGCCCGGATTTCACCCTTTCTGGGTGATGAGCGCGTTTGTCCTTTCTTTTTGTGATCTGCCTCCTGCCTGCTATTATCGGATCCGCCGGTTGGATCCACAGTGCTAGTGCAGGATTCGCTACGTGGTGGTTTCGGTACGACCTTACCCGAATGAGTGCCCACACTGCCGGTGTCGCTTCGTGGTGGTTTCGGTACGACCTTACCCGAATGAGTGCCCACACTGCCGCTGTCGACTGTGCCGTTGGTTGCAGTGATTGCGTGCTCATCACGCTGCCTATCGGCATACTGGGCCCGTTGTGCAGCTCTTGCGGCAATTTGCCTCCTCAGCTCATTGCTGGTACAGGGTCTAGTATGTATGTATATGAAAAGTAAATGTAATAAAAAGCGGGATGGGGGTGTTATGGAACCCACTGGAATATTGTGAAGATAAAATAAAAAAGGCCACGTGAAGCTTGTTTTTTAACAAAAAACTACTTTGCAATCCAATTTTTCGAGTTTTAATTCCAGAACTTGCGGTATTATGCATTTGTTTCTCCAAAGTAGGTACACCAACTACACTGTGCAAAGTTATTCTACATAGTTAATGAAACCATCAGAAAAACAAGGATTTTGGCCTATATGTCTGGTTATATTGCTTTGAGTCAATAAAGGATAAACGATTGTCGTATGTTAATATACATGAATACACTACAGTTAATTATTTTTATTTTTTACACAAATTTATGTATTTGGAAACCCGATGCAAAACTAAGAAAAAGGAACAAACTATTTTTTAGGCAAAAAAAAACCACAAAAAACGCGAAAAAATATATGGTTAAAAAATTAGCCTAAATTTTAAACCTGTTTAAAGTTGAAAGGATTTTTTAACTTTTTTTTTGGAATATTTTAAACCTTCCAAATACCAACGATTTTCAATTTCTTTTGGTTTCGATTTAAGATCTAAACAAAAACACGGTAAACATTTTTTTTTTAGTTTATTTAAAGTTATTGAATTTTGCACACAAAAAATTTGTGTGCGACGTAGCTCAGTGGTAGATCAGGCTGTGTAAAACTTTTCGATTTAAAATCAAAACTTTTAGGTTTGAAAATTAAAACTTTTCGGTTTAAAATTAAAACCTTCTCGGTCTAAATTTTTCGTTAGTTTTCATTTATTTTTGAAAGTTTATTTAGGATTGAATTTTGCCCACAACATTTATGTGTGCGAAGTAGCTCAGTGGCATGGTTCGAATCTCAGCCAAAGGACAAACAAATTATTTTTTTCTTTAAAAAATTGTTGTAACATATTTGGTTTAAAATTTAAACCCCATTTATTTAGCCAATTTGAAACCAAATTTGGGTTGGTTCAGTCCAAACAAGTTTAAAATTTATGCTCAAATTTTAACATACATACATCACCACATTCCCAACTATTTCCATATGTGGGGCTGCCGACTTTATTGTCTGAAGACATTATAAAATTAGATACCGAAAATCCCCGGAATGTAAAATTCTTATAGATTGGCATCCCTAGTAGATTCATATGTACGTAAGAGTGCCTCAAAAAATGAAGCTATATTTATTAATAATGGAATATTGAGAAAATTTTAAGAGATAAGATAGATGACTTCTTAAACTTGGTCCAAAAGGGGGTTGAATAATTATTATGTTAACAGAAAAATATCAGCAAAAAGGTGGGTGAATCGAGTTTTCAAGGAAAACTCCGTACAAAATTTGAAAATTTTTCGATCCGTTGTAAACTAGTTTTTGAAAAAGCTGGAGTTTTATGAACCAGATTTTCATTAAAACATGCACCGTTTTCGGATCGTGGCGACAGAGGGAAAGAAAAAATGTCGCTAGATGCGAAAGTATCGGAATATTTGAACAATCATACATACTCATTATCGTATTTAGCAGAGAATTTTGTGGTAGAGCATTATTAAAAACTTGTGTCATCATTTTATTCAGTACTCGAAAAAAAGATGTGTTGAAACTATGAAAAAAATTGATATAAAAGGCAATGCGGCATTCTAATGTACATATGCATTTAATCTTATTAAATGTAGCTCCTATTTAAACTATTTATTATTTAATTTAATTATAAGTTTCTTTGAATATATTTGTAAAACCGATAACTTGTCTCATTCGATTATCACTAAATGCTAATAAGTATGCAATTAAATATACACATTGATATAAATACATGATATGCATTAACGCTCTGGAAATCTAACATTTTACATTTGTACCATCTCTAATATATCATTAGGGTGATTCAAATAAAAAAATTTGGTTTTTTTTTCGGTCTTACCCCCTGAAACTTTAGGTATTGCCGAGAAAATAAGCCTTGCAAAAAATTAGCGCTTTAACTTAACCCTTAGGGGTGGCTATTTTTTTTCGCCCTTTTCCATATATTTTGTATGGGGAAATATGGTATTTTATTCAAAGTGAATATTCTTTCAATTTATGAAACTTTTTTGAAAATATTTTTACATACTCTTAAAGTTGAAGCTTTGAAGCTTCCAAAATGGTAAGCCATGTGAGAATATCTTAACTATTAAAATAATTGAAGACATGCATGGATGAAGGGGGTATGTCGCATTTTGAGTGAAATGAGAAAATCGGCTTTAAAGTTTTGCTTAAACATTTGAGGTTTTTTCGAATCTTTATGGAAAACTGACAAACAAATTATGCAAAGCGATAAAAGACGTTGCATAATATGCAATAAAAAGCATAAGTTTATATTTAGTGTTTTATATGAAAAAATCGGAACATACCCCCTTCTTCCACAATTCAAATTGAAAAGTTGTGTACATACCCCCTTCATCCATGAATTATCTTCTACATTTTTCACGATAGGCAGATTCTGATAAGACAGAAATATAGATCTGCATAAACACTATTCACCAATGCCAAAAACAGAAATTGAGTGAGATGCGACATACCCCCTTCATCCATGCATGTCTTCAATTACGCATGCTAAATTTCAGCGAGATATCTCAAAAACTGAAGGACTATTTTGAAAATTTATCAATTCTTTTTAATTTTTCTTTCAAAGGGGATGCGGGCGTAATAATACTAACTAGTATTGCTTGTAATCGACAATTCGACCAATAAAATCTTTAGGGGTTTGTGGGGTCACTAGCCCCGTATCCCCATCCTTAAATTTCGTGGACGCCCCTGAAAATATACCGTTCAATTTCCTTTCCATCGGTGCATATTTTATTCAAATCGGTCAAACGGTTCGCTCACAGGAGGTTCCTAAAGTTTTTCATGTGGAGTATTTATATATTAATAGATTTTTTCGAAAAATGCCAAATTACATAATCGTTTTTAAATTGCAAGCCCCACCTTTTGACGCCTAACGCGATTTCATAATCAAAAATTTGCTTTGTCGATGCACCCTAATGTACACACTTAGGTGTCCAATACTTTTAATGTGAGTGAACATGTTAAGTTGTTATTATGTAACTTGTTCGATAAAAAGGCAATTTCCCACTTACTGGTTTATGATATTTGCACTCATAGATGTAAATGGTTGTCGGAAAAATCAGCAGTGGAATCATTTAACGCCATTGAAAACTTGTTTATTGGCGCGTGCTTTACTAGCAAAATAATTTTTAAGTTTTTAATAGTGGTACGCAAAATGAACAACTGCATTGAAACCCTTAACCTTAACTTAACTGTTGTTGTAACAGAAAATTTGGTTGTTTAAGGTGTTGCTCTATGTCATACTCATGTGCAGTTGTTGTTGTTGTTAACAACAAAACACTCCCCGAAGGTTTTGGGGAGTGATGACGAAGTTGACAGTCCTTGGCCGGATATGACCCCGGTACGCTGCGGTACTCCCTTGCGGTACTGCCCGACTGTCGTGGTAGCGATTTGGTATGACCAGTGGAACCTTCTAGGTCATGGCATCCCTCCATCCATGAGGAAGGAGAAGATGGGTAATGAGAGGTGAGAGGCATCATATCCGTAGATCAACCATCGAGTAGCACGTCAATTACCTATGTGCATATTAGTCGCCTCTTACGACCGGTATGCCTACCTCGGGCATATTCTAAACCCCTAACCCGCAGGGCGTATCCTTTTATTATTACCTAAAAATACTATATTTTTTAAAATTATTTTTTGTAATATACATTCATACACAGTATTTTTTAAAATTCATTGATAAAATATACATAGTTTTTTCTGTTTACGTATCTAACTTCCCGAAAAATCTAACTCAGGTTTCTTGAACACTCAACCTAGGTGTCTACCATGATGCCATCGTATACTTACACGGCTAAAAAAATGAACTTAAATTTTAAACCCGTATAAAGTTTGATCAATTTTTCAAACTTTTTTGTACAATATTTCAAACCGTCCAAATACCTACATAGATTTTTAATTTCTTTTGGTTTCGATTTAAAATCTAAATGAAAAAGCAGTCTTAACTGTTTATTTGAAAGTAATTGAATTCGGCCCACAAAGACTTAATGTGCGGCATAGCTCAGCGGTAGAGCAGTCGTCTGTGACTCCTGAGCGTTTTCGTTCGAATCCTGCCAGCTGCCACATTTTTTTAGTTTTATTTTATTCTTAAAACTTTTCGGTTTAAAATTAAAACTTTTTGGTTTGAAAATTAAAATTTTTCGGTTTAAACATAAAACTTCTTGGTTTGAAAATTAAAACTTTTCGGTCTAAAGTTTAATCTTTTGGGTTTGAAAATTCAAATATATTTTTGAAAGCTTATTCAAGATTGAATTTTGCCAACAAAATTTATGTGTGCGATGTAGCTCAGTGGTAGAGCAGACGGGCATGATGCGGAGAGTCTTGGTTCGAATTCCAGCCAACGGACAAAAAATTTATTTTATGTTTAAAAAATTGTTAAAACATTTTTGGTTTATAGTTGAAACCCGATTCATTTAGGGAAAATTCATGAAAACTGGTCTAGATTGAATTTGAATCCAAATTTGGTTTGGTCATATATGTAGTCCAAAAAAGTTTAAAATTTAGGTTCAAATTTTTAACCGTGTACATATGCTTTCCAGCCTCTAATTACAGCTTTGCTCTAAATGACACCACACTTTCTCACGTTTCTTTGTTGGTTTCACCGAGAACCGAGCTCACACTATTTGACTGTTGAACGGAGGTGTCTACTGTTCAATCAAGAATTGCATGCAGTTACTTCAACAAAACAATTTCTATCAAATAACCAAAACTTTACCAAAATTTAACAGAATTTGCTCAACTTAAGGATAACAGTAAATTTTTCCTATTTTCATATTTATTTACCCTTTAGCAGGTATGTACATACATAAATCGTGAATTCGTGATTGCAGTTTAAAACAATGAAACATTTCATCTTTTTTTTATTTTCTGCAATAACTTGTTTGATCAAATATTTACAGTGATTGAACATTTCTCTTGAAGATAATTAAAGTGAAAATATTATGAGCTTCTTATCGGCGTTATATAAACAACCCAGTGGGAAAGTGGGTAATGCATTACCTTTTTCATCCCTGAAAAGAACCATAACAAAAGTAATGCATGAAAAAATATTTGAAAAAATCAGTCGATGTAATGTATGTTGTAAGGTTTTATTTTTGAAATACATACATTACTTTTCGCTGTAGAAAAATTTATGCATGAATTCATCTATACATTGCCTTTTCCCAGTGGGAAGTAAGTTGAGAAACCTGCTGGGGCGTCGAATCAATGAACTTCCAAAAATTACACATGTTGCATGACTGGAAACAGCTTATAAGATAGGAATATGAATAAAGAAATAAAATATTAAAAACTTCTGTATACGAATTTTAATATTTTAAGATAAATGAAATTAAATAATAATAATTAATGATAATAACTGATACCATGTTAACATCCATAATGAAATACAATTAGACCGACAATAATTCACAATTGTTTCACAAATAAAAAATAAGCGTGCGAACAGTTAAAAATATTTAATATACCAGTATATAGCTTATGTACATATTAGGGCGGTCCTTATAATCAAATGTATAATTGTCATAGTTAACTTTATCGCAAATAAATTTTTACCCCGATTGGACATGGCTAGGTCAGATGTCCCTATGGAGACTCAAAAAAATAAAAGTGAGTTTTCTTTTTATCTAATACTTGAAATCGATGGTACTATGTTGGGAGATATGACATACAAAATTTGGTTCTGATTGGAAACGGCTATGACGTGTCGCAGAGGGGTTAAAGATCACACTATCCCATTGAGAATCAAAAAATAAAATTATTATATTTATCTAGTAATCAAAATCGCTAGCACTATGGTCGGAGATATCACATACGAAATTTGGTTCCGATTGGAAACACCTCAGGCATGTCGCATGGGAAGTCTGAGCTTTAACCTCCCTGCGACACGCCTTCGGCGTTTCCAACCGAAACCAAATTTTGTATGCAACATCACCGACCATAGTGCTATCGATTTTGGGTGCTAGATAAAAAGAAAAATCGTTTTAAATATTTTGAGTCTCCATAGAGCAATCTAAACTTTGACTCCCGTGCGACACGCCTTGATGAAAATCTAATGATAAAATAGTTTTCCTACAAATAAGGACCTCCTAAGTATATATCTATACAAGTTGATACAAGTGATAACGATCATTAGAGAACAAAAGATTAAGCACACAGCGAAGAACTTCAAGCAATGTAAATGGATTTCGACGAAATCGCCTCTAAAATTGTCTCACCCTAATGGCAACACCTACAATACACACTTACAAATCTAATTGGTATAAAGTTTTGTAAACTAGAATCTTGTTAAGTTGGTAAGATTCGTAGTTCAATTAAGTATAAATGCAACATGTTGAAGTAAATACTTCTAAATAAATTTAAAAACTTGTATTGCAAATAAATAATTAAAAATAACTAAACGCACGATTCAGACAGTCAATGCAAATCATGACTGTTTGAGTCGGTCATTCATTTAAGAAACGTTGCCGGTAACAGAGGCTGCGCCAACAGCATTTTTTCAAATAAGTTGATATACTCTAAATGTTAAATATTTGACAAAGAAAAAATGCCTTTATCGGATAATAAAAATGAAGGTCGTCAATTTAACGGAATAAGAGTGGCGGGCGTTAGTGCGAATAATGAGTTAGAATATGAATATGTGCTAGAGCGAATTGGTATGTTTATTGCGTATTTATGCGAAAAAAAACATAAAAGAGGTCTTAAAATATTCAATACGAAGATACAAAAAAACATCATACTCGTAATAAATAGTGTCAATAATGGTGCCAAAAGATTAAGTGACGATTTTATGAATTGTGGAACTTGGTGAAAATGTCCGATGCACAAATTCAGTATAAATAAAAAAAACTACAATATGCACTGTGCAGCAGCCGCCTGGGTAGCCAATTTTTTTTTGGAAGATATTGAGGCATACATAAAAAAATACATACCCTGTTTTGGGCTTTCGAAGCTCCCTGTTCAAAGGTGGTTTTCTAATTGTTTTGTTTAAAAAATTAAAAAAGGCAAAATGTGGGGGTGGCCTGCTTGCCTCTCTTGATTGATTGGTGACCTTTTCCTATTAAAAAATGTATATAAGAAGTGCTATACAAGGCCAAAGTGAGATTTGGTCCCATACCCAGATGATTTTGTCGTATAGTGTATATTAAAAAAAGTAGAAAGACGGCAATTATCTTAAGATTAAATGACTTACGGTGGTTAAAAAATTTTATTTCAAGTAACGTTTTTGAAAACCGCGCCACCTTCTAAAACAAAAAAATGCAAAAAAAAAAAAACACAAATAACACAAAATGTCATCAGTTGGACTGAATTCTTCGAGCTATTAACTATATCATTATTCTATTGCTCTCCTCAAATATTTTTGTAACCAACATATTTTTATACCCAGCGTACTAGTACTACTACAAGAGTATAATAATTTTGTCCACTTAATGGTACTATGCAACGGCACAAAATAATCGAGATAGATAGAGTTCCATATATGAAAGTTCTTAGGTTGAAAAGAGTTCATTAAAGCATGTCCGTCTGTCTGTCCGTCTGTCCGTGTACACGATAACTTGAGTAAAAATTGAGATATTTGCATGAAATTTTGAATACAGGTTACTTTCTGGCCCAGGTAGGTCGCTATTAAAAATGTGCGAAATCGAATGATAACCACGCCCCCTTTTTCGATATCGAAAATTTCAAGAATCACATAAATTGGCATATGTATATATCTCGGTAGCTGAAATGGGTAAAATGATATAATTTGGTAGGATGAACCCCCTAATCATTCTATTATGATGTTTTGATAAATTTTTAAAAGTAGGCGTGGAACCGCCCACTTTTCGAGGAGACATATGTGAAAATTTCACGTGTCATAACTTTTAAACTGATTACGGGAGAACGATGGTATTTGGCACAATGCATAGTGTATCGTTGGAAGTATACCTGATAAAATTGGATAAAATCGCCCTCCAACTACGCCCACTTTCGATATCGAAAACTTCGTGGCACCGCCCACTTTTAAGGAAGGCATTTTTGAAAATTCGACTGGTCGTAACTTTGAAGCTAATTACGGTAGAATCATGAAATTGGTACAAGGTATACTAGCACGCACATTTCCAAAATGGAATACTTCGAAAATCATATGAAAACTACCGCTGGGTATATAATGTTCGGTTTACCCGAACTTAGACTTCCTTATTTGTTCAAAATGCGTTTTTTCGGAACCCCTACTAGTTCGCTTTCCATCTCTTTTACATGTAATCAACTGGCGAATTTAGCATGACGATGTGGAAATTTCGCCCACGCCATTACCTTTTCGACAGTTTCGAACAGGTACAAAATTCGACAGTTTGGATTTAGTGCGTTTATGGGTACTGGGAGTCAAAGTATGTATTGCCCCCACCGAGAATTGAACTCACAATATTTGGAATGCTAAGCTCAATTGTCTACCATAATGCCATCGCATACTTATGTTCTTTTGAAGGAATTATACCTAACACACTTGCGTTGTCCCCCACTGCATTACTTTTAAAAGCCGCCGAGAGAAAATCCGGGCCCGGGGTAAAAAAAACTACGGGCCCCATACTAAATGAACACATTCTCAAAATCAAAATTACCATCTTTTACATATTTACATACAGTGCCTCCCAGCTTATTTCGTGCAGTAACATTTTTTTTAGGATAGTATTTAAATTTTTTTTTTTCTAAAATATAGCGAATTATATAACAGAAACCACATAAAAATGTCCTTAAAAATTTGCACAAACTTCAAGGGAAACAAATTTTCTACTTTTTTGGCAGAATTTCGAGTTTTTTTTTTCGTCGAGAGTGTTGCGTAATTTCTTTCATAGAAATTCCCGGAGTAAATGACGAAATTCGACAGTTTCGAAAAGGTAGAAAATTCCACAGAACTATTTCTAAATTATACAAGTTAGATTTAGTTCTCTTATGGGTAAAATTTCGTTGGTTCAAAATCAGACCAAACTCAACACATTTAACATCACAGCTCCCCACATTTCACACAACATCTACCGCTGCTTTCGAACTAGTGAAAATCTACTCACTATCGCACTAATGGCTAATAACTTTATCTCCAGTTCTGAACCTGGTCTCACTAGTGACTGACTGCCTGGCAGTTTAAATCTAGTAGTCAGCGGAAATACGTACTACGTAAGCGACGTAGTGACAAGTTCAATCAGAACGATTAATTTCCCGATTAGTCACACTTTTATCAATTACAAAGGCTGAGT
The DNA here is from genome assembly GCA_964058755.1 of Campiglossa producta. Taxonomy (NCBI): domain Eukaryota; kingdom Metazoa; phylum Arthropoda; class Insecta; order Diptera; family Tephritidae; genus Campiglossa; species Campiglossa producta. Next base: position 40,391,764 of record CAXKVI010000001.1, read on the forward strand.
AGCCACAACCTGCTTCATTAGAAAATTTAAATATTAAGTCATTTGTTAAGAAGAGTACTTAGGTCCACTTACATAACGACCGGTTAACGGTAATTGGTTTTAACTGTGACAGATGTGAAATACGCTAACTTAACCCAGATTTGCGTCAATCAATCAGCCTTTATCAATTATTATTAGGGATCTGATTAATTTGAATATGATAATAGAGGACTTTCCGGGAAAATGAGCCGTTTCGACGTAAATCAAGAACAACAACAACAAAACTACATTTTAAAAATGTATAAATAAATAAATGGGGGCAAAAACAGAACATTATCATGTTTTCTGCAAGAAAAAACAGAACGGAGGGTCACTGTAGGTTTATTGACTACACATAACTAGGGTGACCAACCGTACTGTATTATACGGGACAGTTCTGTATTTTAAGCACCTGGTTCTGGAAATATCGATACACAAATTATGTGATCTTTTTTTATTTGCTGGGATTCCCCGACCTAATAGTATGATGACCGTCTATTGAATCTAGATGCAATCGTCGTCATCTTTAGCACCAGCTTCCTTAAGTCCTATTGGAGCATAGGGCCTTCCCAATCGTACTATTTTATTATTTTTTTTGTATTTCTCAGGTTATGGCAAAACACAATGGCTCGCACTCTTAATGTCTGGACTGCTGACACTCTGCTCAATGGCAACGCAAACTTCAGTGGGTATTATGGCCATAGCATCCCAATGTGAGTTTGAGATGAGTCAGAGTGAGAAGGGTCTAATGATGGCGGCATGTGTAACTGGCATATTTTTATCAACATATTTATGGGGTTATGCTAGTGATGCTCTCGGTAGAAGATGGGTACTGTTATGGGGTACACTGCTGACCAATTTATTGCAATTCATTTCAATGTTCATTACAAATATATGGGCTTTCAACATAATCAACTTAATAATGGGCATATGGTGAGTATAATAAATAAAAGTAAACATATAAAAAAATTCCTTATAAAATGTAAATTTCTTAAAATCTATAATTACAGCTTGGGTAGTGCTTCAGCTGCCGTTTATCCATATCTTAGCGAATTCAATACAGATAAAAATCGCGCTGTTGCTATTAATTATGCAACTATGTTTGTTAGTATTGCGGCTATTTATATGCCAGGTATGTACCTAAGTATGTAACTTTGTAGCTTGATTGCCAGTGTTGGGATTATAGAAAGGTAGTAAATGTGCGGAATAGGTGAATAGTAGTAAAAATAAAAAAATCCTTGTGAATAGTCGAGTTAGCTAGATTGCAATCGATCTAAATGTTATTAATTGGACTTTTCCGAGCGACATTTAGGCTTACCAAAATTTCATTGAATCATTAGTAGTAATTAGCGTACTCGATTTTGAAACTATAAAAAAGTAGTAAATCTACTACACTTTTAACAAAGTTCTGGCACTTGTGGCTTAAATATATTATATATTTACGTCATTAATATTTTAAATGCATATGATGAGGGTTAGGTTTAGCATGCACATTTGTGGAATATGAATTTATGTATATTTAATTATTCTTAATGTAAATTAGTCTATTTCATCACATTCAGGTCTTCTGTTCCCAGTTGTTACAAAATATTTTATTGATTGTGATGTAGACTATTTATTTGATGGATTATAAATTATAAAAAACATCGTTAAAATTCTTGTCTACTTTTTACAGTTGTTAAGCCGGCAACCCCATTAAAATTACACTTTTTTTTACAGCGAGGGCATTCCACTTCATCTTCTGGCCCTGGATTCTCTAACAGTGAGTTTTGAAATTTCACTTTTTCACCATTTAAAACATATGGGAAAAAAGTGCACATTTCAAAACTCTCAGTTAGAGAACTCAGGGCCTGATACGGATGAATTTTTGAAGAAACACATGAATCGTTGAAGAAACAGTTCTGACTCCAATTAGTGTTAAAGCGCTGATTTTATACCAGAGAACTGACATATGCTCGAGGGACAGTGTGGAGCTTCCGTCAGATTATACCGAATATCTTTGAGATTTATTTTTTGAAAAGCTCTCTGGTCTTAAAAATAGAGTTCGAAGGGGCTCACGAAAAAAGCATACTCAGAAATTTTGTTATGCATTGGCAGTAAGCAGGCACAATCGCACATCAGGCGCAGAACCAGTCCATTTATAATGATTAGTTAGTTGGTGATATTGATTGAGAAATCGCTGTGTGAAAAGGACTACTGTCTCGTGGCCTTCTTAGACATTGAGGGGGCTTTCAACAATATAAGCCCGGAGGCGATCAACTCCGCTCTAACTAATCTGGGCGTAGATAGACCTCTAACTGGTTTAATTGACCAACTTCTAAGAGGAAGGAAAATAGCTTCTTCACTTGGTACGGTCGAGTTATCACGCTATGTCACAAGGGGAACGCCCCAGGGTGGTGTTCTTTCCCCGCTTTTATGGAACCTCACAGTCAACTCGTTGCTACGTGACACAAGCTGGGGGGGCGGGAAGATAGTGGCATACGCAGACGATTTAGCTATTGCATTCAGAGGCAAGTTCCCACAAACTCTGTGTGACCTGATGCAAGTAGCACTGCGAGAGGTTTCGAGGTGGTCCTCTCGCTGCGGACTTAGTATCAACCCGGGGAAAGTGGAACTTGTCCTCTTCACCAACCGGTACAAAATACCGCCACTAAGCCTACCAGAACTAGATGGCACGCGCCTGGGCTTGTCGGATAAGGCCAAGTTTCTAGGCATAGTTCTGGACAGGAAACTGAATTGGAAGGAGAATGTTCTTCAGCGCCAGAAGAAAGCTTGCATCGCTCTTTACACATGCAAAAGAGCCATTGGCAAAAAATGGGGGCTCAGCCCTAGAGTATGCAGTTGGATCTACACGGCCATCATTCGCCCAATCATGCTGTATGGAGTCGTCGTATGGTGGCCGGCACTGAGCAAGACAACATACCTGAATCTGTTGCGGAAAGTCCATAGATCCAATATGATCTGTATAAGCGGTGCGCTAAGGACAACGCCCAACGAAGCCCTCCAGGCCATTCTGGGCATTTTGCCACTTGATCTGGAAGGGTTTCGGTCAGCGGCGGCATCAGCTCTGCGCCTAAGAGAAACCTCCAGTTGGGGTGCGGGTACTATTGGACACTCCAGTATTCTGGAATCTTGCAGCTTTCTCCCTCTAAGCACAGATCGTTGTACGACCACTACAGTCGGGGATAGCTGCTTCAAAATAAACATTCCCAGCAGAGAAGACTGGGAGAGGACGGATTGGTGTCCCGAAACAAATGGTGGCACTTCCATATACACCGACGGCTCGAAGTTGGACGGCAGAGTTGGAGGAGGGGTTTATTCAAGGGATTTGGACCTTGAACTCTCCTTCAGACTACCTGATCATTGTAGCGTCTTCCAGGCGGAAGTCTCGGCAATCCGGGACGCCGCGGCCTGGTTAAGCAAACGTGTTATCGGAGGAGATATCACTATTTTCAGCGATAGCCAGGCGGCAATCAAATCCCTTGGCTCATACACGTTCAACTCTGAACTGACGCTCAGCTGTCGTCGATCTCTTCAGGAGATGGCCCAACAGAACCGCGTAAACCTCATATGGGTCCCGGGACATAGGGACATTGAGGGAAACTGTAAGGCAGACGAGCTTGCCAGGCAGGGCACGACCAAGCAGGTTCTTCGGGATAAAGAGCGCTTAGGTATGCCGTTTGCCACATGCAAACTAATGCTGAAGGAGCACACACTCCGTCAAGCCAACGAAAGATGGCTGCAATCCCCAGGGTGTCGGATATCGAAACAAACCTGGCCAAAATGGGATCTTAAAAGGTCTAGACGCATTTATGCCCTAACTAGGAGGGAAATCTGCATATTGATAGGGGTATTAACCGGTCACTGCCTCATTGGTAGGCATGCAGAAAGGCTAAGTGTGCCCTACCGACGATGCTGCAGGAGTTGCAAAGATGATGAGGAGGAGGAAACGGTGGAGCACCTCATCTGCAACTGTCCGGCTTTAAGCGGCGTGAGAACGCGCTTTTTGGGAGTTCCGTTCCTAGATAGTCTAGGCCAGATCGCGGAACTGGACATAAAGGACTTGATAGGCTTCATTAAGTCATCTAAGTGGTTCGAGGAGGAGTAACGGTGTCGGTTTAGGAGTGTCAGTCCCGGGATTCTGCTATGTGGAAAATCCCAACAACTCAGGGATTTTCCATATGGCTGGGTCCCGGGGCTGACTTTCCTTGCGTTGGTGGTATCACAACGGGCCTTCAAAACTGGCCTAAGTGTGCCTCTGCGGCAGCCACTTGAACCTACCTACCTACCTGGTGATATTGATTCTTTGTAGGAAGGCCACAGGTATATGTAAGTGCTGAGAGACCCAGGGTTCAATAAGCTCTGTGGGTGCAAGACCTCATTCTTAGACATCAATAGTCGATACACTCCTAGACCAATGCTTCAGTGGATTTCTTATCCTTCAAGGCTGTTTTGATGGGAAATGTTTTATAAAGTTTGTATAGAGTCCTGTTATGGTAAAACGGTACCACAAAATAAATCCCAAAATGAAATAAGTCTGAATAAAAAATGTAGAAATGAAATAACGCCTAATGTGCTGTTCATGCTGAGCCTGCATTTTGCATTTTAGCATTTAGCCCAAAATGTAGCATTTTTTCCAAACAACTAAATGATACTTTATTTCTGCATTAGCTTTAGCATCTTCGAAGGTACAGTACGAACAAAAATTTTCGTGTATGAAGAAAAAGTGAAAAAAATGTTGCATACTTTTGGGAGAACCGCTGTTTAGGATATCTTCTCACTAAGCAAGTCAACGTACTTACGCAATAATTTTTCTTGTTAAAAGTTGCAATTTTCGAGGTGAAGAGTTTCCAAGTTTGTTTAGAAAGTCAGTTTCTACACCCACGAACTCACTTTTATAAAAGAAAAGGAGTTTATCTGAAAAGGCAAGCATACTTCCACTTGCGATGTAGGAAGGCGCCTTAAGCATTCGAAAATTAGCTAATTGCACATTTTCAAAATGCGGCAGCATGAACGCATTTTCGAAATGTACGACCGAAAATGGAAAATGCTGCTTTTAAAACACAGCGTGAACACTACATAAGGAAGGAAATTGGGGAGTAATTTTATTATAAAAGAATTCCCAAAAAAACTGTGATTCAAGTCCCCACGAACTTGGAGTTATTTCATAGCAAAATATGTCCTAATTTTCATGAAAAAAATTTGGGAGGTATTTTATTTGTTTGGCACTAATCTCATTTAGGAGTCATTTCATGGTACCGTTTTCAACAGTTACCTAATACGGCGCAATGGTGTGTGTGTTCTTTCGAGCCGCTACCCACGAAGCCTCAGTGCCCCCTGGGATGCTGTTCCCTTGACACAAATATCGACCATGTTCAGAGCCTCAGCCTGACATGATGTTATCGTGCCTGTGATCGGAATACAGGAAACTTGAATGTTTCTGACATAGCCTAGACGATGAATTATATTGCCGAAGCGATTTATTGCACTCTGAAACCCCTCCAGCAATATAGGCAACAAATAAATGCATCCGCTCTGGTACGACTGCCATGGGATCGAATTTTTTGATCTTCGGGCCGTGGAATTTAGTCACCTCATACAACAGTCACACCATATCGCGGGCCTTTTTGTATCCCTTTTCCAAATGGAGAGCATAGCTTGATTTGGTAGTTTTTTGTTTCAAAGCTGCGATAAGCTGAGCCTATGATAAACTTCCAAATCCTTTCGAAACCTTTCAGCCGTTTTGAAGCGCTTTTGAGTAAGAAAAGTCCTAAGAAGAAAATAAGGGATCGAGTTTTTTTTTTAATTTCGAGGACAACTGCTTGTTGAATTAACATTAATTCCTGTTAAAACCACACTATCTGCCTCATTATCTCATGCAAATTTAACAGGATCTTTCTTGTTAGTTTAACATGGTTCATGTTGACAAAAATTATTCTGTGTGTATGGGCAATGCCATAAATCGCTTAAAAAGTTACCGAATGTGTATTACGTGAACGTTAAAACATCGGTTGGCAGTTTGCTGGCAGTTTTCCAATATGTTTCGCGTTATTTTTACTCTATTTTTTCCATATTTTTTGTAAATTTTACTATCTTTTTTGGGTAATTTTTACTTTATTTTTTTTTCTTAAATTTTACTATTCTTTTTTGTGCAATTTTTACTTTATTTTTTTCGTAACTTTTACTATATTTTTAATTTTTTTTGCTTAATTTCTACTATATATTTTGTGTAATTTTAACTATATTTTTCGCAGTGAATTTTTTAAAAATTAAAATTTTTTCAACTTTTCATTCATTTTCAGCTTCTTGTTGGTTGGTCCTTTCCAGCGAGTGGTCGATTCACATAACCGACAGCTATATATTTCGTCCATGGCGTTTAATCATTCTGTCAAATCTTTTGCCCGGCTTAGTAGGTGCGCTAATGTTATACGTTCTGCCGGAAAGTCCAAAATTGCTATTGGCACACGACAAAGAATCCGAAGCAGTTGCGGCATTAGAATGGATTTGTAAATTTAATAGCGGGTGTTCTTTGGCTAGCGTTTTTGAAAATGAAGCAAATTTCAAGCTAAAACCCGAACAAATTGCTAGTGAAGATTTGCGTAGTAATGGTGGTGGTATTTGGGGTATGCTGGTAACCATTTGGAAAGCAACAATGCCACTATTTCACAAACCGCATCGTACAAATTTCGTGTTGAGTATCGTAGCGCTATTTTGCTTATTTCTTAGTTCGGCCGGCATGCAACTTTGGTATCCGGAAATTGTTAATCGTTCATCGGGTGAAAATGCGGCGAATAGTTCATCAGTTTGCGAGATTTTAGAGGCTTCTTTTGAAAGGCAGCGACTCAATGCAAATGCCATCGATACAGAGGTAAGAAAGCAAGTTTAAATTAATTGGACAGTTTTTGTGTGACATTTATGTTGCACTGGACAGATCTTTACCACCGACAAGAGACGTATTGTGGTCACATAATCCACACAAAGTGGGAATGGGTCATTACATTACAGATTAGTACTGCACGGAACGGTGAAACCGGATCCGAAAATCCCGGTCCTTTAAGATACTGATGGGTGCGACACATTTCCTAATGGCAAAGGGCGGGACTCGTGTCCAAATGAACTAAAAATAGATTCATTTACTACAGAACTACCAAAACCGAATGTCGAGCCCAGTTGAAACAAAAGCGAGTCCCCTAAACCAACGAATTCGAGGGGGTCTTGCACTGCTTACTAAACAAATACTGTAGTTTAAATGTGATGTCATCAATATTAAAAGTGCTTAGTGGTAAAGGATGCGTATGAGTAACAAAAAATATGGGCAAACTAGGGATCAAGAAGGTATATTTAGATTTAGAATCGTTGTATAAGTGACAAAGGCTAGTAGTGTTCAATATTATTTGACAAGATATCTCGGTTCCATTCAACATAGCTTTTTTTGTAAAAACTGCTCTTTAACTTAGTTTATCAAAGACACACCCGCTATATTAAAAAAAATAACGAAACCACATTTTAATTAATATCTTTGCAGATTTGCGATGATACCATCTCTACAAAAACCTATATTGATAACATGATTGTGGGTTGTGCATTTTTAGTGGGCTTTTCTATACAGGGTGTACTGCTACGTCCTTTGGGACGTAAAAATGTTTTATTGACTGCATTGGCATTTGGCGTACTTAGTGGAGTGCTATTGCATTTTGTTGTTAATACAAAAGCCGTATTGGTACTTTTCTGTTTATATATACTTTTACCTGGATTATCGATTTCTGTTATGTGTGGCGCAATGGTGGATTTGGTACCAACGCATTTAAGGTAATTAAATATTTTTAGTATTAAAAATACAAGCGCTTTTCCTATTTCTCTTCATTGTCTATATACTTAATAATTACTTTTACACAGGGGTAAGGCCATAAGTATTGGTTTGACTTTAGGTCGATTGGGAGTGATTGTTGCTTCAAATATGATTGCTGTTATGTTGGAGCCACTTTGTAATACAACCTTTGCCATACTCACAGCATCAATTTTGTGTAAGTGATTTAAATTTGATCTCTTTATACCTTTCACGAGCATGTAATTGCTTATTTAATTTGATCTGATGTTTCTAAGTTCCACAAGTGACAGAGAAAGACCTACTACTTAGTAAGTTTTAAAATAAAATGTAATAAAATGAAGTAAAATAAAAAATTTAAATTAAAAAATATATAAAAGGAAAAGAAGAATAAAAAAATGATTAAAAAAAAATGAAATAAAATGTATTAAAATAAAATTCAATGAACTAAAAAAGATAGAAATCAAATGAAAAAAAATGAAATAAAAAAAAATTTTAAGATATTAAAAAAAAAGAAAAATAAAATAACAAAAAAATTTAATTAAATGAAAAAAGAAAATCATATAAAACGAAGTTCAATCAAATAAAAAGTAATATAAAATAATTAAAAATAGAATTAAAAAGTAAATAAAATTAAAAAATAATAGCTAGATGAAGTTAAACAAAATAAAAAGTAAAAAGAATAAAATAAAAAAAGAATTAAAAAAAATTTAATATAATAGAAAACATAAAACAAAAAAAAAAAATAAAATAAAAAAATTAAAAAAAAAATTAAATAAAAGAAAAGAATATAAAATTAAATAAAATAACATAATCAATTAAAAAAAATATTAAAATAAAATATAAGATAAAAAAATAAAATAAAATGGAATGAAATAAAACAAAATAAAATAAAAAAAAAAAACAAAATTAAATAAATACCAAAAAATAATAAAATTAAAATAAAATATTAAAAAATAAAATAAATAAATAAAATGATATAAAATGTAATAATATAAAAATAAAAAAATAAAAACAAATAGAACATATGGAATAAGAAAAATAAATAAAATAAAATAATTGTGACCTTGAGGCCAAGAAATAATGAATTTTGTTTTTCTTTATATTTCATTATTGCTGTTGGTTTTTTTTAATTTTTAATAATTTGAACTAATAATTAAAAATTAATAGAAAAGGAAATCTTTGGGTCACACGCCTTAGCTTCCAAGATCGATTTCCGGAATTGATAGTTCCGCTCTTCAGTTGGATTTAGACAACGCGGTGCTGACTAAGTGACCACCACCGCATTATTTTTGTGGACACCATAATTACCCTTTTCTATTCTGTTTGTCTAGCCCACTATTTTCTAAGCAGCAGCGACATCGATATGTCACATTTTGCGTAAGTGTTGACTATTCAATAACGAAATGTGAGGAAAAACTAAATTCATTATTTCTTGGCCTCAAGCTCACAATTACAATTTCATTTAAATACACGGGCTGTAAAACAAAAATTCCATTGTTGTAAACAAATATATAAATACTAAATTAAAAAAAAAAAAAAAATAAAGTAAAATGAAAAAATGAAATAAAAAAATAAAATTAAAAGGAAAAAATAAAAAAATAAAATAAAATAAAATAAAATAAACTAAAATAAAATAAAATAAAATAAAATAAAATAAAATAAAACAACATAAAATAAAATAAAATAAAATAAAATAAAATAAAATAAAATAAAATGAAATAAAATAAAATAAAATAAAATAAAATAAAATAAAATCAAAAAAAAAAATAAAAAATTAAAAAAAAAATTAAAAAAAAATAAAATAAAACAAAAAAAAATATAAATAAAAAAATAAAATAAAATAAAATAAAGAAAAAACTAAAATAAAATAAAATATAAAAAAAATAAATAAAAAAATGAAAAAAATAAAACAAAAAAAAAATAAATAAAAAAATAAAATAAAAAAAAAAAAAAATTTATAAAAAGAAATATAAGAAAAAAGATATCGTCGCCCGGCGCGCAATGCCGCGTATTTGCAAAAGGCCACACACCATAAAAAGTATTATAAAAAATTAAATAAATAAATTGAATAAAATGAAGTGAAGCTAAATAAAAAGTAAAATTAATACATAGTTTTAAATTTACTTCTCTCGTGTTCACGAAAGGTATAAAGTCTTCAGTCCCAAGACACTACTCTCCTTGCTTCTTTTCTCATGAATTCAGTATTAATCCAATCTTTTACTTTCACAGTTAGCGGCTTTTTGCTTCACTTTTTGCCAGTGTAACGGTTACAAAAATGCTCAACGCAACTATGTAATTAATTTCATCATGTGAACTTGTTGCTTTTATTTAAAAACATATTCTTGTTATATTTATCGTGTGTTAAGATTACAATTTTAACACATTTTTTGTATATAATTTTTTTGTTTACATATCAATATGTATTTGCATGTAAGTTTAAATATAATACAAATTAAAATAAACAATAAAAAAATGTACATGCATTCATTTGGGCTTATATGACTAGTGACTAGTATATTCAGTAAGTATATTTTTCTTTAGTCTCATATATTACGTTGATTTTAACAATAATTTCTAATTAAGATCTGCTTACGAGCTCACCACGTACTGTCTCCATGTAATGCGTTTTTAAAATACTTTTGCACTTCAGAATGGCTCATCAGCTGTTGGATTCTCTATAGCGCGTGCCTGAATAAAATATTTTAATTTCATTATTTAAAATTCAAATACTAATAAAATTTTCAAGTACCAACTCAGGGTTGTCCAGCATTTGCTTATGTAAAAATTGTAATAGTGGCGATCGTTTACCGAACCTGTGTGGGAAAAAGTATTTAAAGTATTTATCTCGAACACGAACATGCGCTGCGTTTTTAATTTACCTTGCACGTGCTCGATCTCCATAATATGTGTCCAAATCTTGCAGGTACTTAAGCGCGTCGGCCATATTGCTGATATCATTATTTCGTGGGGGTCGAGAATTGGCTGCTGCTCTATTAGCTGTCAGCAGAGCTAGTACAACGAAAAGAATAACTCCCACGCGAATTGTTGATGGCATACCTAAAAATGTGCCAAAATGGATATTATAATTATATTAGTACTATTGCATTACAATAAAATAATTAAGAACAATACTTCTATCACTTTTGCATACATAAATAACACTTTGCAACATAATTTTGCTGACTAAGGCCCGTTTTCATATTGGCTAGTTAATTTAGTTCTACAGTTAACAACGGATTTTGAATTTTCATGTTGACTTAACCTAAATTAGCTTTTGCATTTTACGGAAAGCGTTACCATTTGGTAATTGTGGATCCTGTAAACCCTAAGGTACAGGGGTTTATTGGTGTTTATTTCGATTTCTATATAAGGCCTAAACGACAGTATTCGAGCTGAACAAGACGATTTCGCAATATATTGGAAACCCCGACTGGGCCAGGTTCTGTGGCTAGTACCTCATCGAATACATAATATATTAAAAGTTTTCAAAACAGCTGCCCACCAAACCAAGGTTCGAATTATTTGGATATCGACTTTTCTAGAAGAATTCGAAACTCTTCCGACAAACCATGATTCAATTACCAGGTCTGCTCTTCGTTGGCAGATTCCGTCAGTTGCGGTCATCTTGCTCCCTGAAAAGTTGCCATTCTCATTCTGGGTAGCCGTTTAACAAAATCATGGAAAAATAGTAGTTAAAAATAGTAGTACTAAAGAAAAATAGTAGAGGATGGCTTTTAGAAAAATTCATTAATTTAGCACTAGTAACTCTTAATATTTATAATTATTCATCGGGTAGACAGAGTTACCCGCGTTTCCCGAGGTTCGCTGGGTCGTCTTTATTTAAACTTAGTGACTCAATGCTGGTCCCGGTTAAAACTGGAGACATTCCGATATGTAGTAACAACTGTCTCTATGTTTTGGCCCTACATACGTATCAATGTCAACCGGAGGCAGGGGATGATTCACGGGGGTGGTTTTCAGGTTCAAACCCTTCCCTTCGGGATCCAAAAAGTCATAATTTTCACAGTAATACCGCAAAAAGTATAGTAAAAATTACTAAGAGAATATAGTAAAAATTGGACAAAAATATAGTAAAAATTGGACAAAAATATAGTAAAAATGGCACAAAAATATATTAAAAACTACACCAAAATATAGTAAAAAATGACCCCACCCAATGTGATACCTTGAACTTGACATTGCCTGTACCAACAAATGTATATTTTAATTTTTTTTTGAAAAACAACCCTAAAAGTCGAGTTTAAGAATCAAAAATATCCTGGGAAAAACAAATTTTAAATATAAAATTTTGAATCTATGAATACCAATTCAATAACCACCGATCTGTATACTCGATTAACTAATAGAAATGAAACCCGTACATTGGGACTTTCACTACAAAACGTTAAGCGAAGAGCAAACCATCTTGATCTTTTTCCTTTAAAATATCATTTTTTTGCAATGGATCTCGAAAATTTTTTAATGTTCTTTCAAAAGACAATTTATTTATTTTTTGTTGTTTTTCTCTAGGCTTTGATAAATTTGGAACGCGTCTGCACCAGTAACAAAATGAAAATTTAGCTAAGTCAGTTCAATTTTCCAGTGAAAATGGTTATTATGAAAAAAAAATCGACCCCCACCGAAAATATTTTCTGGATACGCGCCTGGAAAGTTAATTCTGGGACTCGACCAGATGGAAAGTCCCTATGTGTTTGGGATTCTCCACATAGCAGAATCCCAGGATTAACACTGCTAAAAGGACACTGTTACTCCTCCTAGAACATGAAGGCCACAAATTCCCTTACGTCCAGATCCGTTCCAGGAAGGGCACTCCCAATAAGCACCTTAACGCGCCACCTAATTCCGGGTAGTTGAGGATGAGGAGCTCCAACGATTCTTTCTAAAGCATCATCGGTAGCGCATACCTAGCCTTGCTGTTGGGCCTTCCAATAAATCAAGTCCCGCTTAGTACCCCTATTAATTTGGAGATTTCCATCCTTCCTGGGGGGTAAATAATAATCGGAATACCTTTCCGTACTCTCCCAGTCTTCCCTTCTAGGAATATTTATTTTGAAGTAGCTATCTCCAACTATTGTGGTCACAAAACGACCTGAGCTCAGAGGGTAAAAACCCAAAGCCCCCAAACCACGACTCCATTCGGCATAGTTGGTCGGATAATTGCAGTGCAGATCCATCTGTATATGTATTTTTTTAAATGTCTGCAGAAAAGTATGATCTACATATTCTTGTTTTATTTTTTTTACCATATCATTTCGATTAGTAGCAGAGTTA
>CAXKVI010000001.1:40407401-40467401 GCA_964058755.1 Campiglossa producta
CGGTCGCCTCTCTAGGTTTTATACAGAAAATAGTGTGCCAGCATGGAACGTCCGTAACGCTAGAAACACCCATATATATAAGTATCTGCGCTTAAGTAGCAGTTGTATATGTATATCCACCCCAATACTCACTGGATACTCCACACAAAAAGCTTCGGGACTGACACCACCGCTCAAAAAAATAACGCGAATCAAAAGCTACGTTGGCGGGAATATTCATCTAGTATGTGCAACCAAATGTCATAATTGTTGGTTTCACTTATCACAGAATATGGAAAACGTTTTGAATTCCATTAAAGAAAATGAAAAATGGAAGCTGCAAAAATGCATAATAATTTCAAGATTTCAGCCATATGGTGATAAATCAAAATTGTCTCAAGGCTTTTAATTTCGTATTTTTTTGAAACGAATCTATGTAATTCAGTATTATTTGCAATGTCAAAACCTGACATTTTTCCAATTATCCATTTGTTAATGTGTTCTACCTTATCATTTGTATGCAAATTCTTTTATATAGTGAATAATCAGCATTTCAACAAACTTTTGTGACTTTGTTTATATTAGTCATATCAGCGATGCAAACTAATTAGCTCGAGGAGGCCGACCTTGCCGCCTATAGGACCATTAATCCTTATGCAAATAATTAAGGTGTTGATTGTGAGATTATGAATTGCAACAAAAACAAACATCTCCTATAACTGGTGACGTAGTTATAATACTTTGAGCAGACAAAAAACTCTTTTTTTATCTTTCTACGCTTGTTTATTTGCATAGTATTATAATCACATAAGCTGCGGCCCGTTGCCGGGTGTCAGTGCTGATAAACACTTTCCCTGTCACCCCTTATGACTAAGTATTAGACTGGGAACAGTCGCACGGGAGGATGCGACTAATGCCAGTTCTGACCCCTTTGTATGGGCTGAACTATTTACATTTCAGCATTCTGAAAAGTAAAACCTACAATTTTTCAAAAAAGCACAATTTTTGGCCCAGTCTAATGTTTATGTATTTATTTTGGGGTTTGTGATAACCAGGGCACGAAAATAAACTGTACAAAATACTTTTCATTTCCTCATCGAGTAGCATGTCATTTAAGTTTTGTATAGTTTATTACTTTTTGGAAACGTTTGCTTTTTGTTTGTGACAATACCAACAAAAAAAAAATTTTAAACACAAACGTTTCAATTGATTGAAGAAAAATATAAGTGTTTGAATGTATGTTCATAGAGAACAAAATATTTTTTTTATTTTGTTTTTTATTTTGGATGTAAATTTCAAAAAATGTATTTTACAGTTTTCAAAGTGAACTCAGCTTTTGGATTTTGTTTTGTACTGAACTATGAAAGTAATAAACAAAACGAAATAGTACCGTACAATAAAGTTTATTTTCGTGCACTGGTGATAACTGACATTCGTTGCAGTACGATAATATGTATATCTGGAAATATCATTTCAAGTGTTTTGCTTTGAAATAAGAATTAAAGTGATTTGATTTTTCATTAATAGTTAATTAGTGGGACAGTTTCGTGAGTTCCATGCTATGCTGATAACGGAAACTAATCATTCTTTTATGCTATGTGGGCATGGTAAATGTTTGTTTAGTGAAAATTGAATGACTAGTATGCCTAGCAGTCTGTCAACCACAAGTAGGTGTTGATATCAATTAGAACCATTTTTGTCTGACAGAAATAATAATTTTTTTTTATAAATTTCTCTGTCACCAACTGAGGTTTATAGCATATCGATGTAAATGGCGCGGCGCTGAAAGGCTTTGCCCCGCACAAAAATAAGAATGTAAATCCAACAATAAAGGGTAAATGTTTTCCCTAGTCCGGGTTAGAACTTCAAAAATGTATTCCCTATTCCAATATAGACCTTCAAAAAGGCCTCTGTTCCTTTCTGTCCCATACAAACATACATAGCAGGTCAGTTAAACTTTTTGTTAATATGAACTGCTTAGGTTAGGTTCAAGTGGCTGCCGTAGAGGCACACTTAGTCCAGTTTTGAAAAGCCCATTGTGATACATAAACCGACACTGTTACTCCTCCTCGAATCACTTAGATAACTTTATGAAGGCCATCAAGTCCTTTATGTCTAGCTCCGCGATCTGGCGTAGGCTATCCAGGAAGGGAACTACCAAAAAGCGCGTAAAGCCGGGCAGTTGCAGATGAGGTGCTCCACCGTTTCCTCCTCCCCATCATCTTTGCACCTTATACAGAATCGTCGGTAGGGTACAGCAAGCCTTTCTGCGTGCCTACTATCTCCTGCTTTAATCGACGACAGCTGAGCGTCAGTTCAGAGTTGAACGAATAAGAGCCAAGAGCGTTGATGGTGGCTTGGCTGTCGCTGAAAATAACGATATCCTCGCCGATAGCGCGTTTACTTATTCCGGCCGCGGCATCCAAGATTGCTGAGACTTCAGCCTGGAATACGCTGCAATGATCAGGTAGTCTGAAGGAGAGCCCAAGTTCCAGATCCCTTAAATAAACTCCACCTCCAACTCTGCCGTCTAACTTCGAGCCGTCAGTGTAAACAGAAATGCCGCCATTAGTAGCGGGACACCGATCCGTCCTCTCCCATTCCTCCCTGCTGGGAATGTTTGTTTTGAAGCAGCTATCTCCGACTGTTGTGGCCGTACACCGATCTGTGCTCAAAGGGAGAAAATTGTAAGATCCCAGACTACTGGAGTGCCCAGTTGTGCTTGCGCCCCAGCCAGACGTTTCCCTTAGACGCAGAGCTGCTGCCGCTGCTGCCCGGTACCCTTCCAGATCGAGTGGCAAAATTCCTAGAATGTCCTGAAGAGCTTCGTTGGGCGTTGTTCTTAGTGCAACACACGCCTTCCAGTTGGACTTCCTGCCCAGAACTGTGCCCAAGAATTTGGCCTTTATCAGCCATTAAATTCTGGTAGGTCCAGCGGCAGTACTTTGCTTAACTTTTCAAATATTCACATATTTGCACAATTAATAACAATGTGAGAACTGCAAAATATCCCATACATTTGCATTTAAATACTAAAAAAATTTTGATTTTTGTTGTGTGATCAAATCAACAGGCCTACTATGTGCGAGCCTATTTTAAGTGGCATTTGTAGCAATATCATCTTGTCGTAAAAATCGATAGCACAAATTTGGAATTTTTTTTGCTTCATTTCGGTACTTTTGGCGACCATTTTTGAAATTTTTCATCATTTCGGGACCATTACGGAATGATTTTAGGAAGATTTTGGTACTTTTATGAAAAATTCCATAAATGATCTAAAAAAAGTTCGGAAATGATCCCGAAAAAGTTCCGAAATAGTCCCAAAACAGTCTCGAAAACCATCCGAAATGGTGGTGAAAAAGTTCCAAAATAATCCCAGAAAAGACCAGAATGGTGCCGAAAAATTTCAGGACATATCCCGAAATGGTACCGAAAAGGTCCAAAAACTATCTAAAAATCCAGAAATTATCCCGAAGAGTCCACAAGTGAAACGGAAAAATTCCGAGCCATGCTTTTGAGAAATGCAAGCTGGTATGTAGTATGTTTTGGGCAGTCATTTAACAGTAGTGGCAACTATACAACTTCGCAATTATTGCATACATGCGAAGTTAAATGAATACGATTAATGAGAAAACGCTAGTGGTAAATAGTTTTTGACGCTTAAACGAATGTGATTTTGCGGCGTAAGTAGGTAAATCGAAATTGAATTTTTTGCACATATTTTCTTACAATGCTAGACGCAACCAAATGCTCAATCACCAACTGATAAACATAGATAAATATGTATCTACCATTTATGTCGTCCTAAGAGCAAATGCTAGTAAAGTATCTTCTACTCTGGTTATCACGCCTACACTTCCCACTTACATTCTGCTACTTTGCTTCAAGCTAGATGAAAAAGTTATGTGTAAATTTTTTTTAGAGAAAATAACGATTAAAGCACTGTCCATATCCGAAACACTCCTTTTAATTCTCTGGAAGATTTTCTGAGCCGATTGAGCCTCATCAGTCCACCGACATTCCCGGTACCTAAGTCTACTATTGATCAGAACTTCATGATATGCAAAGGTGGTGTTATCTTTTATTCTTGGGAGATACGGAAATATTTTAAATTTTGCAAAGCCAAGCAAAAAAGTTTTAACGTATTACAGTTTGCAACTAAAATCACGTTAATAACTATGTTAACTAACAGCACTTGAAAAAGCTGCTGTGCAGTAGCTACTATAACAAGTTTCATTCAAAAGCTTTCAGTTGTGGAGGTCTCTGCTAAACTTACACCTGCGATTTAACGATTGTTTGATTCAAATATTTGAATATAATGTTTTTGTTATAATTATACTGTACAACAGCCAAAAAGCCCACCAGGTTTGTCAACGGTTCCTAAAGCTCTTGGGTGCGCTGAATCCGAATCTGAAGTCAGATTTTTCGGGTCACCCTAGGTTTTCTCTCCAGAGTGTAGTTTGTACTAGACTCCTGCATGAATGGATTCAAATAATAAATGAATGAAAATAATTTTATTCATTCTGGTTAAAAACAAATATGTACATTGGTCACACAGCTTACAATTTCACATATTTTTTTTTATAATGGTGTAGAGCATTACTAATTTTGGCTTTATAGGACATAAATCGGTGTATTTTTTCATAAAGGTTTTTTGTAACTATAGAATTTTGAGTTTTTTTGAGAGTTAGGAATACATCTGGCTTAAAGTTAAGTTGGCTGCAATAAATACCAATGCATTTGTTTTTAAATGCCGAAATATTTCTGAAAAATTGAAAATTCTTAAAAAAAACCCTAGTAAAATTATTTATTATAACCTCTGTATACAAATATGGAAATAACCACTGAACGGATATCTAAGAGACCTCGTAAACGACGTTTGTGATAAACACTTTTATAGCCCTTGTTCATTTGTTCTCAAGAAAACTACTTTTGCGTTGAAAATTAATTAAAAGAATAGATCTTGATCGGAGTTGTCTTAAAATTCTATAATTTGTAACTGCAAAACCGCCAAACTGAAATATAGCATACACCGTTTTGAAAATGCCCGTTACGTCGTTTTGCAGAATCACCGACGATATGTTTTTTTACCACGCTTTTATTAGGTTCACTTGTATGTTTGCTTGTTTGTTTGTTTGTTTGCTTGCTTGTATGTATGTGACTCTCGTTCGGTCTAAGCCCCAGTGGCCCAAAAACCGTAAAATGTCCCTAAAATATGGGTATCAAACGAAAGGTGAAGGCCCCAGGTCTCATTTGGACATCGACATATTTCCATAAATTTATCGATAACTGAGTTATTGTCAAAATGTGAGGCCAAATACCAAAAAATTTCCTAAAAATATGGGTATCAAACGAAAGTGGAAGTCCAGAGGTTTCGTTTGGACTGCTGTATTTTTCGATATATTTATCGATAATTTCATAGGACATTCGACTAAAAAGTAAAAAAAAAAATATAGTTTAAAAAAACTAAAACTCACGCTTTTAGAGAGTATTGAACGAAAAAGTTGAAAATAATTTTAAAAACCCTACACAGTAGTACTGTGGAAAAAGCGTGGTCCGCTTTGTGCCATAATTTTCGTATATCGAGCGCTCGAGACTTTTCCTACATAATGCTAGTTTCTTTACTATGCTTTCATTAGCTTTACTTGTACATACATTCATATGTATGTTTGCTTGTTTGTATGTAACTCTAGTTCAGTCTACCCGATAGAGGCATATGACTGTCACAAAAACCTTAAAATGTGCCTTCAATATGGGTGTCAAACGATAGGAGGCTGCATTTGGACTTCGATATATTTATCGATAACTAAGTTATCGGTCATAATGCCTACAATCTGTGTATCAAACAAAAGGGAAGTTCTACAAGTTTCTATTGGACTTTGGAATATTTCGATATATTTATCGATAACTGAGTTATCGGTCAAAATGAGGTTGTCCAATAATATTGAAAATTGCCTACAATATGGGTATCAAACGAAAGTGGATGCCCAGAGGTTTCGTTTGCACTGCGGTATATTTCGATATATTTATCGATTACTTAATAACACATTTAACTAAAATGTAAAAAATAAATATAGTTTAAAAAGCGAAAACACGCGCTTTTAAAGAATATGGCACTAAAAAGGTAAAAATAATTTAAATAAAAAACGAAGATTATGGAAAAAAGCGGACCACGCTTTTTCCACAATACTACTGTGTAGGGGTTTTAAAATTATTTTCAACTTTTTAGTTCAATACTCTCTAAAAGCGTGAGTTTTTAAACTATATTTATTAACAGAAAACTTCCACAGAAATGATTGTTGGGATATCTGCTTAGATTTATAAAAAAAAGTCAGAATAAGAATTCAATTTCGTTTGAAATTTTTTTAATATTCAAATATAGACATTTATTTCAAACAAACAGGTATTCAAATTCAAAGCAAAGCAAAGCCAATTCAAATTCAATATGAATGATTCATTTGCCGTTTTGGATGGATTCATGCAGGGGTCTAGTTTGTACAGAAATCGGTAGTTGTAAAAATAAAAAATTTATAATTTTATATTTTTTTTTAAGAAATTAGCAAGTGCAACTAATTTTCCTGTGGTCAAAGAACCATATTTTAATTTTGATTTTTATATTTGAGTGAAAACAGATTTTGTAAAGTACAAAAATAGGGGTAAGTTAGATCGGTAGTTGCAAAAAAAAAAAAAAATTGTATAATTTAAAAAAAAAAAAAAAATTAACAAGTGCAACTTATTTTCTGTAGTCAAGGAACCATAGTTTAATTTTAATTTTTATATTTGACCGCGTACAGATTATTCGTTAAGGTGGAGCGAACATTTTTTTTTGAAATTCATTTTGCCTGACCTTCAGAACGGTACCTTTCTAGCGCAGAAATAAGCGAATACAATTTTATTGACATAATCGCATATAATCGCATATTAAGAGGTGTCCCCAGCCCCACAAAGTTGAAAAAAAAATAGTACGATCTGGTACAAATGTGAAATTTCGAAAATTATAAAATAAAAAAGAACGAAGTTTGGGGATAAATAAACATGGTTAAACTCAGTATTACTGTGAATTTTTCAAGGTGTCACATAACTTTTTCTTTTGTCGCAAATTTAGAGTAAAATCGACATTTGAAAGATTTACCAGAAAGCTTAAGACTTAATATGCTATATGTTACGTAGGATTAGTAGAGGTTCAGTTGCAGAAATAAAAGATCGTTGTTTTATCGCATAAAGAGCAGACTACAGAATCCCAGTAAGGCCCGTAAAAGCTTACTGAGACCGCAATAGCCTTATATTTTACATTAGGTTCTCAAGTGAAACAATGAAACATCAAACAACTACGGCAACATACTACATACGAGTATATAACAAGAAGAAACTAGTTTTTATTTAACTAGTCTGAAACGGACTAAACTTATACCGCCTAAAATTCTAAAATTCTCCAGTGTTATAAAAGTCAGTAAAGATTTTTTTTAAGTTTTTCCCTTTTGGGCTCTAGGTATCGAAACTGTTTTAAAATTGTTGGTTGTGTTTTGGTCTGGGTTGAGACTGGTATATTTTTGCCCAAAATCTGACAATTGACATCTCGTAAGACATCGAGCTGATATAAATGTGGAAAATACAGTTGACTTAGTCAGTTGGCTCTTTTGCACATACTAGTTTGGAGTTGTTGTTGTTTTAGCACTACTTCGCCCTACCTAGTCGAAAGATCCACTTAAAAAAAGTTACATGACGGACCAGAAAGGGTTGTACTGATGTTGACAGTCCTAAGCCGGATATAAATCCGGTAGGTTCCGGCGAATAGCGCCTTGTGGTACTAGCCCGACGGTTTAGGGAACGATTTCGTTGGATTTTAGTCGCCTATTACGACGAGTAGTTTGAAACTAGTTGGTTTGACTGCAGGGATGTTACAAGGGCAGTACCTTCTTCGAAAGAAAATTAATGGACGCTTCTGGAGGTATGCAACATGTATGAAGTGTTTGACCAAAATATTGCTGAGAATAAGCTGAAGGGGGCGTGGCACCTCCCATACGAATGAAATGTTTCATAGTCCTAATATCTAGAAGTATTTAGGTTAGACCACTGACATTTGGCAGGGGTTTTATGAGATCGATCCCTAGCACCTCCAAAAAAAAAACTGTGCATAACGAAAAAAGGGACGTGGCACCTCCCATACGAATAAAATGTTTCATAGTCCATATCTCTGAAAGTTTTCAGGTTAGACACTAAAATTTGGTGAGGGGTTATATGAGATCGAGCACTACCACCTCCAAAAAATTAAGTTCGGTGAGGAATTATAGATATAAGATGAAGGCCTACCGCGTCCAGACAACTGGAGATAACGAAAAAGGGGGCCTAACACCTCCCATACGAATGGAATATTTCATGGTCCATATCTCTGGAAGTCGTTAGTTTAGAATACTAAAATCTGGTTAGGGGTTATATGAAACTAACTCCTACCATCTCCAAAGAACTGAAGATAAAGAAAAAGGGGTCTAATAATAATAATACCTAAAATCACTTAAAAAACTTTAAAATTAATATTTTTTTAAAGAAATATGGGGTGAAGCCCACGGGTATCAGCTAGTATTAACTAAAAACATTTGAGTACTACATTTCCCAAACAAAACACTGTAGCCAGAATTGTTTGTGGTGTGTTTCCAACCAGGTGAGTGAGCGATCAAAACGCGCCGTTACCGGTCAACAGCTGTGATAGCAAATACAGAAAAACCAAAAACAAGTTGGAAAAATTCAAGAGAATATGTATAAAAAAAAAAAAAAAATTAAAAAGAGCCAGCAATTCAGAAGATTGGAAACCCAAATCTTACATCGCGAGAAAAATTAGCACAAACGCAAACTGACAGTTGGAAAATGTTAAACAGAATCAAAAACTAACAAATCCCAACTAGACCGGTTGTATTGACGAAACTGACTTAAAAGCATTTTAATCACTTTTTTTCAGCTGAAATTTCAGTTTCTTAATTTAAGAAATTTCAACTATTTTTACACAATTTGTTGTTGTTTTTTGTTCAATTTTAATTGCGCTCAGTTTTCTTATTCCGTACTCATATCGGCGTTATTTATATGCGAGCTTTGTTTTTGCGCTTACGGCGGCTTTAACTTCTACTTCTAGTTATGCCTGAACATACAGACAGACTTACAAATCTTTAGTTTGTTAGTGTAGACTTGATGCAACTTTACTAAAGTTGTCGTATGTAGAAGTTGTTGCTGTCGGAATCTGAAACGTGTATGCTGATGATAACTTATTTGGGGTTTTGAGCAGAATCGATATAAAGGGCAAAATTGCAACTATGAGATTCACATTTAGTCACTAGATTTTGATAAGCTAAGAAGTGTTGAACGCGTGCGCATAGCACACAAATGAGCGTGTCAAAGAAGAATATAAACTAAATTAAAGTGTAAAGCGGTGTTTGAGAAAAAAGATGAATACTACTAAGCAATTTGTATGTTGACAGAAAATGTAAAAAAAAAAAAAAATATTGCATGCCGTAAATGCGCCTAAGAAAAAAATTGGATAAAGTCACCAAACTATTTTGATACGTTCGTTGAACCTCTCTATTAGTTTTGACAAGGTGTGAGATATCGTAGAGTTTACATTTGTTTGTAAACATCTATGAGGAAGTAATTATGATGAAATCAGTTTTGTGTTGTCTATGAAGACGTGACATTATAAAAATTGTTTCGAAGTGCATACATTTTTTCTTAAAGCTACTTAAAGTCTAACAGTTAAAACAAAAATAGAAAAGTGCTATGAACTTTTGAATACAGTATGCTATTGTGTTCAGACAAATAAACAAATAAACAACAATAATAAATAACAAAATTATATAATAATAATAAAAACAATATATTTTAAAAATATTTACGCAAACTTTTTTTTACTAAAACAAAAATATGAAGCTGTTTACAACTGGTTCCAAAAGTGGCAGTAAGTACAAATTGTGTTTTTTTGTTATTTAAATAATACTATACGACGAAATCAACTTTTTTTCTGGGTGTGGGATCATACCAACTTTTTTTTTTGAAGAATTTAAGACATACGTAAAAAATCGCGTTCGCCGTTTTTCGAAGTTAGCCTCCAAAATTTAGTTACGGGCTTTCGAAGTTCGAAGGTGGACCCTTCAAAGATTCGGGTTTCTATTAGTTTTGTTTAAAAAATTGAAAAAGATTAATTGTGGGCGTGGCCTTCTTCCGCCTCTTACTTGATTGGTGTACTTTCTTTATTTGAAAGTGTATGTATGAGCAATTATTATACATGTAACTAAAAATTTGCAGCTTTTAATTTTTTCGAAGATCTCACTTTGGCCGGTATAGCACTTCTTACATACATTTTTTTAATAGAAAAAGGACATCAATCAAACAAGAGAGACAAGCAGGCCACGCCCACATTTTGCCCCTTTCAATTTTTTAAACAAAACAATTAGAAAACCACTTTCGAACATGGATCTTCGAAAGCCCGTATCAA
This sequence comes from Campiglossa producta, assembly GCA_964058755.1. Classification (NCBI taxonomy): domain Eukaryota; kingdom Metazoa; phylum Arthropoda; class Insecta; order Diptera; family Tephritidae; genus Campiglossa; species Campiglossa producta. Next base: position 40,417,858 of record CAXKVI010000001.1, read on the forward strand.
AATTGTGGAGGTTAATTTCGAATGATGCGCACTCGTTGGCTGATCTGCGGATAGGTCGCCTTTCCCCTTTCCGACACGTTAGGTGAAACCATAAATCGAAACATCTTTTGGAGAACTGAAAACAAATTGGAAAATAAACAATTTTTAGAAAATAATTGAAAGTTGAATATTTTTTTTATTATTTTAAAGAAATGTCAGCAAGTACTGTGTGTGTTTTATTTTGAGAGCAAAAAATGCACACTTGACTCATAAATTTTTCTACACACAGCACAAGAGTATGTGCCTAAATAATATTTAAAAAAGCACGCGCTCGTGTGTGTGCATTTTTCCAAACCGCACACACATGTGCAGTGTGCTAAAATTTTTTTATGAATGCACACAACATTTGTGTGTGCACCAAAATTACACATATGTGCTGCATATGTGTGTGCAAATACGAACCCTGCTTGTAACATTAATTCTTTAATTTCGCTTCAAAAAAAAGTTAGCGTTTATTGTCATGAATTCTTTAAAAAACTGTAACATACAACAAATAACGTTGGCACCAAAGTTAGTGTTAGTTTTACTCCAAAAAAGTGTAAACTTTATACTTTTATGCGTTGGCTTTAACTGCCTTAGCGAGAATACCTCTCTTCTCTATTCTGATAGTGAAGGAAGCCTCACTTGCTGCACTAATCTAATCTTGGCTTGCGTCATTTATTGACGCTTAACCGCCTAGGCGATTTTGGCCGTTTCATATCAAGACACGCCAGTCATTCCTTTTTAGTGATAACTGGCGCCATTTGGAAACCCAAGGGAGTTCAAGTCATCTTCCACTTGTTGTTTCCATCTCAGTCGAGGCCTCCCCTTCCTCTGCTGTCGAATTCGGGTGTCGATAGAAAAACCTTCTGCGCTGGAGCTTCTTTGTCCATTCGCATAACATGACCCAGCCAGCGGAGCCTTGGGGCTTTAATTCACTGAACTATGGTGAGGTCTGCGTAAAGCTCGTACAGCTCATTGTTAAACTTCCTTCGATACTCGCCGTTGGCATCATGGGAAGTACCATAAATCTTCCGGAGAACTTTTCTCTCAATAATCCAAAGGCCATTTCATCTTCTCTTGACACTGTCCATGATTCCGAGCCGTACATCAGGACTGGTATGATCGGATACTTATAGAGCGCGATCTTTGTTTGTCGAGAGAGGACTTTACTTCTCAATTGCCTACTTAGTCCAAAGAAGCACTTGTTGGCAAGAGTGATTCTCCGTTGCTGCACTAAGACTTTAAAATATTTCTGATCTAAAAATCGGCAATATCACAGGACATATGAAATAGTCCTATATTGGCAATTAAGTGACGCAATAACTTTTTCACGTGAAACTTTGAAGTTTCAATCGTAGATCGAGTGCTCTGGGACAGAGAAAACCTTTTTGCTGAATCCGATTCGGAGATTTGGTATACGCCTACAGCAACTGGAAGATGGTAAAACGGGAGCTGGTATCTATGGATCAAATTTAAAAAAATCGTTAACACCCCACTATCCTTGAAGTCGAATCCATGCAATAGAAATCTGTAGAAGAGAATGCTTTCTAAGAGGACTATCATCTAGGCGGATCTACATTATGTCGCGCCGCCCTACGTACCTTGCAGTCTCACACTTCTTCAACTTCGAAGCTTGTTGATGAGTGCGTCGCAGTCCTTAATGAACGGCAACGAAAAAGCAGACCACCTTTCAAAACAAGGTGCAGCAGCATTTTCCCGGGTAGAAAATAATCTAGGCAAATCTATTCTTAATCTAGGCGCTGGCTAGATTTTCCTACAATAGACAACTCCGCCTTGGGCCTGCCAGGGCTCTGGAATGGAAAGCGTATGTTTTTCAATTTACTGGCCATTTATGGTATATTCTGTAAGGGGGCTGCCTAGTTTTGCATACCTTGCACCAGTTTTTCCCATCCAGGGCCTGAATATTTTTTCTATATTGGGGCGCCCTAGTTTTTCCAATCCAGCGCCAGGATAGTTTTTCCACGATTATAAAATTTAAATAAAGTTGTTGATTTGCCGAACAAATTTCATAAGTTGTAACAGCTGAATGGATAACAGCTGATGATGACTGTAATATGACGGTGCCTGGGTTCAATGCTGGCTCAGGGGCAATGAATTTTTTTAATTGATTATTAAATGTTGTGAAGAAATTTAATTCAAGTTGTTCATTTGCCGAAAATATTTCAATGATTGGAATAGCCGAATGGACAGAGGAGGACGAATGTGATGTAAAGGTGCCAGGGTTGTTGCTGCTTGAAAAGCAATGAAATATTTTATTTCTTAGCTGGCATTGCCTTGGAAAAACTAGGCAGGGCCTAGATTTGCATTACCCACAGGCCCTTTAATTAAAAGCATTAACAAACATATTAGGGCCTGCGTAAACTTTCATTGGCAGGCCCATGGTTTTAAAAGGGAAAATCTAGTCAGGCCCTAGGCTAAATTTAACAGATTTCTACCCGGGTTAAGATCCGGAACCCTTCTGTGGGATTACCAAGGCTCACGTAAGAGAGGCTTGGAAGCAACTGGGAAATAAACAGCTTAGACAGCATAGTCACAGCATCCTAGGACAGAGGAAGGCCAAACAATTTTTAGGTCCATCACAAAGAGCAGAGAGGAGGGAGAGTTTAATAACCCACACTGGATATTATACGGGACATTGCAGTCTACGTTATCACCTGAGTAAGATGAATCTGTCAGATACAAAAATCTGTTGGTTTTGCGAATTGTTCGATGAAACGCCGGTTCAAATTCTCTGCGAATGCGTTTCGCTAGTAAGAGAGTTTGCTACCTAAGTTGTATGACTATCAATCCGCTCACGATATGGAATAAAAAAACCTGATGAGGTGCTCAAATTTATAAAGAGCCTCCGCATACAGCAATAAGGTCACACACAATATATCGTGAAAATGGCATCGGTTAACAATTATACAGCTGTAAATAATTTAGCAAATATCAGGGACGGAACCAAATTACATTTTTTTTACTCAAGAATAATTCTTCATTTTTATAATATAACTCAAAGCATCAAATATTCTGAACTATGTGGAATTTCGCCATAAAAATTTGTCCGCCCCTCGTCAATATTTATGTTTTCTTTAAGTCTTTTAAACAACATACTCACATGTATTTTTTATTGTTTATTGGATGTTGTGTAATGTAAATACAGAATATAGTTTTGTAATCTATCTTGCAATGTTATCTAGTTTATTGACTTGCATAGCATAGAACAATAAACATATTTTAAAAATTATTTATAATTATGTATGTAAGTGGTTTTCAATGAGCTATGATCAATATATGAAAGAAAACTTAAAAGTGGATTTTTTCTATATTAATACAACTAAAATATTAACACGACAAAAACTAAAGTGGTTTGAAAGAAAATTGGGAAACTTCAATTTTAAATGCTTATGACAACAATAGAGATCAAGGTGAAGTTCAAACAATAACAAATGAACATTAAACTTGATGTGATAGCTTGAAAAATAAAGGAGAGGCTCTAATACTTGCATTCATATATACGTATATGTATTTTTATACTACGTGCACAAGTTTGTTTATAAACAATTACTGAGATTCGCTCAACCACATGACAACCAGTTCAAAACTAAACAAATGCCCTTAGTTAAAAACTTTTGTTGTGTAACGGTGTACTTCAAAATTCCATTACCTGTCTCAAAATATTTTTTATACGCTTCTATCTCAGAATTTCATTAAAAAACCATGCGGTGCCATGCACACTTTAAAAAAGTTAACAAAAAATCATAATAGAATGACCCCCTCTATTCACCTATAAAATAATATAATTTTAGCTATTTCAGATACCGAGAAATGTCAATTTTTGTGATTTTCGAAATTTTCGATATCGGGAAAGGGGGCGTGTTTCTCATCCGATTTCGCCCATTTTCAATAGCAACCTACCTTGGCAAATATCTCAAGTTTTACTCAAGTTAGGTAAATTTATGTCATTTTCGAAATTTTCGATATCGAAAAAGGGGTCGTGATTATAACACGATTTCGCCCTTTTCCAATAGCGACCTACCTTGGCCAAAGTGTAACCCGTATACCAAATTTCAGGCAAATATCTCATTTTTTACTCAATTTATCGTGTACACGGACGGACATCCCTTAATAAACTACTCTTTTCAACCTAAGAGCTTTTATATATGGAACTCTATATCTATCTCGATTATTGTGTACCGTTATATAGTAGATACCGTTATGTGGACAAAATTATCATACCCTTGTACTAGTACTAGTATGCTGGGTATAAAAAAAAGGTTTTATCAAATTTTTAGTTGAAAAAAGTTGAATCTCCGGTCAATGACCGGTATTGCAAAAGCATTGACAAAATTTTATCCATAAGCGAGTTTATTTAAGTATTACACATATTAGACTATTTGCATAGTCATAAATATAATCCTGCTTGGCACCTCCGGAAGTGTTGATAAATGTTATGTATATTTGATTACTAATTTAATCCCTTGCGATACTTATTGGGAACACTTCGATTTATTTATTACGTTATAAGTTAACGACAAATCTAACTAATATGTACCATCCCAGCATTCATTGTTGTCTGTAATGACAGTAATGTTCAAAATGTTAAATTTTTTCAATATGTTTAAGAGTGGTTCCTGCTTTAGATCAACTGGGCGTATACGTAATACTTTAGAATATCCGCGCATAGCGAAAATATTATTTATAGTTTATTTAGGATTATAAAACACACTAATATACATAATACATTCATTAATATGAGTAAATATGTTTACTCTGCTTTTTATTATTCATATTACGTTAAAATTACAATAAATGTTTACCCTTTCAAGGCCAAACGCAAGTGTGATTGCCCTAATACAGTAGCTTATTTATTAGATTAGGCCAGTAAACCACATTAGAATATTCAAATTCTAATTCTAATGCTTAATAATTTCTCAAAAATGTAAATTTGAAATAAATTTATTATAAATTAAAGCTTTTAAGAGCTTGTACTGTATAATAATTCACGTTTGTAATGCGAACAGCGGATATTTTGGAGCAAAGAGTATTAGGTTTGTAGGCTTATTGACGGAACAAGCTTACTTGTTTTAAAAATATTAGGATACTTAGCTATATCGAAACCTGACATTTGGATTAGTGAACCGGATATAACTATTACCAAAACCGAACATTGGTTTAAAAAAATCAGTAAACAATGAAATCCAAATTTTCAAAATAAAAAGACAGCAGCAGCGGTAAAATTGATGCGGTAGTTGAATCTCCAACAATAGTTACATCCGTAAATACCACACAAATCATATTTTTAATTACCGACCCTACCAATAGAAAATTCTACGTCAAATGCGTATCTAATCATATCTTGACTTGCGTCATTTATTGACGCTCAACTGCCTAGGCGATTTTGGCCGTTTCGTATCAAGGCACACCAGTCATTCCTTTTTAGCCAATTGATTATGAATTCGGGCGTCGATAGAAGAACCTTCTGACCCAGCCAGCGGAGCCTTTGGGCTTTAATTCGCTGAACTATGGTCAGGTCCGCGCAAAGCTCGTACAGCTTATCGATAAATTTCCTTCGATACTCGCATCACGGGAAGGACCATAAATCTCCCGGAAAACTTTTCTCTCAAATACTCCAAGGGTTATTTCATCTTCTCTTGGCACTGTCCATGATTCCGAGCCGTACATCAGGACTGGTATGATGAGAGATTTATAGAGCGTGATCTTTGTTTGTCGATAGAGGACTTTACTTCTCAATTGCTTACTTAGTCCAAAGTAGCACTTGTTGGCAAGAGTGATTCTCCGTTGGATTTCAAGACTGATATTATTTTCGGTGTTAATGCTGGTTCCCAAATAGACAAAGTCCCTTACCGTTTCAAATTTGTAGCTATCAACGGTGACTTTGCTGCCAAGGCGCAATTGGGTCGATTCTTTCTTTGATGACAGCAAATAGTTCGTCTTGTCCTCGTTGACCGCAAGACCCACTTTTTTCGCTTCCTTCTCTAGTCCAGCGAAGGCAGCGCTTACGGCGCGGTTGATAAAGCCAATGATATCAATATCATCCTTCTTTGCCTCACGATAGCGTTTCCATACACTTCGGGTTGCGCCCGTTCGCAACGTCTCACTGTGTGCAGCGTCCTTTTTGTCCGAGGCAGTGCTGCATTCCTCATCGTACCAGTTGTTCTGGCGGGCTCGCTTCGCATTGGCCTCAGCGGCGGTACGTAATGAGTGAGAGATATGCTTCCATTGCTTGGTTACATCGTTAGGTCGAGAATTGCTCTCCGTTAGCAGGCGTGAGAGTCAAGTGGAGAAATTATCAGCTGTCTGTGTCGTGCGCAGCTTCTCGACGTCAAACTTTCCTTCCGTTACTGTGCGAATCTTGGCTGCAACAGGATAATGGTCCGAGTAGATAGATATTAGGACCACGTATGGTACGCACGTCCAGAACGGTGGAGCTGTGTCTGCCGTCGATCATGACATGATCAATCTGGTTTCTTGTTCTTTGATCAGGCGATAGCCAGGTGGCTTGGTGTATTCGCTTATGCTGGAACCTGGTACACCGAAAGAAAAAAAATATCAAAAACCCCCGTAATTATACATTTTTTGTTTACCAAATGCAACTGAAAAGAAAAAAGGTAAATTTTACAATTTCGAAAATATCATTTCTACGTGAAATGGTTATGCACAAAAAAAACGTAAAAACGTACAGGAAAAACGTCAAATAAACATGACCATCATGTATTATTGACGGCATTCTCATGTACAATTGACATGAAACGTAAAAACGTACAGGAAAAACGTACAGGAAAAACGTGTAGTTGAAATGACTATCATGTATTTTTGAAGGCATTTTCATGTATAATTGACATGAAACGTAAAACATACTGGAAAACGTCAAATAAACATAACCATCATGTATTATTGACGGCATTCTCATGTACAATTGACATGAAACGTAAAATCGCACAGGAAAAACGTAAAGTTGACATGACCCTCATGTATTATTGAAGGCATCCTCATTTATAATTGACATGAAACGTAAAAACATACTGGAAAATGTCAAATAAACATAACCATCATGTATTATTGAGGGCATTATCATGTATAATTGACATGAAACATAAAATGAACATGACCATCATCTATTAATGACGGCATTCTCATGTAAAATTGACATGAAACGTAAAAACGTACAGGGAAAAACGTAAAGTTGACATGACAATTAGGTATTATTGAAGGGATACTCATGTATAATTCACAAGAAATGTATATACCTATAGGAAAAACGTAAAATGAACATGAAATGATATTATTTTGGTCAATTTATTAACTTTTTTTTTAAATACCTAGGTACATATTTAATGTAATAAATGTAATACATTTGATAAGCTGACAAACTTAACATTTTTAGAAGCACATAAAAAAAGTTTCTTGGCAAACTGTATTTTTATTCTGCATTACACAGGAACTAAAAGTTTTTATTTATTACAGTTGCTCCTTCGTAAATTTAGCACAGATGAATTTTCTCCATTAGCACCAATTCCTACAGACGATGCTTCATAAACCATATGCTGGCCGGCGGTCTTCATTTCCGGCGAAACGCTTTCAACAAATAAACAACATTCATCACCCATTTTCACTTCACGTTCAATTTTCACAGTTGGTTTTCTGCTAACTATTTTTGTTAATCAATTATTTTACAACGACCGAACTTGATTGTCAACTGTAGTGCGATTTATTTCATTTTAGAATGAAACAGCTACACAAATGCTAACGTGCTACGTGAAACATGTTGTCAAAATTTGTTATAAACATGAAACATGTCAATTCACGTAATTTTAACATGAGATAGTTTTGCAAATGTTAGTATTACAATTTTCATAGGATTTTTACGTGAAGCAGGTTTTCGAAATGTGTTATGAACGTGATAAATTTCAACTACAGCGTTGTTTATGCCGTTTTAACATGAGAATGTTATACAAATGTGAGATTGGCAGTTTTTTTATCAATATATTGTCGAAATGTGTATTAACATCAGAAATTGATATGAAAGTGATATGACGTACTACGCTGGCTAAACAAGTTTTTTTATCAATTTGACGTGAAACCGGTCGTTTACATAATTTTTAATGTTAAATAAAACTTTTCGAAGTAATGTATTATTAACATGAGAAATTGATATGACAATGTCATACATGCTAATGTTGATTCAGCAACTTTCGTATCAATTTAACGTGAACCCTGTTTATTTGATAATTTTCAATATTAATACGACATTTTTTGCTGAAATGTAAAATTGATAAAACAGAAATGTTAATTTTACAAGCGACTTTTCTTTCTGTGTACTACTGATGACCATATTGCGAGCAGCTGTGAAGTTAATCAGCCAAGTGCCGTTGGAGGATGTTATATCGTGGAGACTAAATTTTTCAACTGTGGGACCCAACACTCCTTCCTTGCCCACCTTGGCATTAAAGTCGCCCAACACGATTTTGATATCATGTTGGGGGCAGCGATCCTTCTTTGGGCCATCCTTCTCTTCAGTCGGCGCATAGGCGCAAAAACTTCGCCTTGCCGACCCGACCAATGGAAATTTCTACGTCAAACTCGTATAGCTTTTCATAAAATCCTCATTCCCATACCGTTATCGTCGGTTGCTGAAACTTTTGTTGTTTGCGATATCCGCGTTATCAGCTCTCTCGGTTTTTAGCAATTATTTTTCATAGCTTAAGTACTCTCTGCACGTCCGTTACTATGTTGCAACAACTTCTCTAAAATATTCTTAAAACTGAAAATATACCGCGTTTTTAACGAACTAAATACATAATTATTCTTAATGAATAGTTTAAAATGCCAGTACTTAGTTAACTAGTTTGAAGTAATTACTGAAATTCAACAAAATACCAAATCAAATATTTCATGCGCATAATTGAATTTGGTTTTACCCACAGAATCCGGAAAAGCCCCAATCATGTGCTGGTATGTATTGCACAGAGAATTACAAAGTCAGACAAATGAAACTGCAGACCACTTACAATGCATTTAAAAACAGATATGAATGTAAGCAAGTGTGGGCCTGACGATCGTATTATCATTTAACGCAAAAAAAAACTCAACTAACTACTACCGTTGTGGTCAAAATCGCTTTGACAATGTGTCGTGTTACCGGCAATCAACTCAATGATTGGATCATATCATATCATTCTAAAGTGCCGCAACAGATGTAATAGAGTTTAGAAACAAACAACTGGAAAAGAAACTTGAAAATACTTGGTCGCACGATAGCAAACATGCTTTCGACATCTAATTCACCAACAACAACTTTTATTTATCACTAACAAGTTTGCATTAACAATCTCTGCAGCTTCGAACTCTTTCTTGGTATATCTCCCTCTCTTTTATATTGGAGTTGGTCAGTTACCACGTGCTTTTTGTTTACATTGGCTGCAAGAGATAATAGCAATTAAACCGCTTCGTTGTATTAAACCACTTGCATAGATGGTAGTTTAAGTTGTTCTATTGCGTTACAACAAACCGGTACACGGGCAAAACCATTTGGGTAAGTTTTTATTAGGTTTTACTAACTTTTTGGTATAGTATTACCATCTTAGTTAACCTACAAGTATGTATCTTTCGTCACATCCGATTAAAGTGGTATGGGTTTGTTTTTTAAATGAACCAGTTGTGTTGATAAAAAGTGTAAGCTGATTTGTAGTAGATATTGTCCAATACCCCAGGTGATTTTAAAGCTGTACATATTAGGATGACGTATCCATGCCCGCCTGTTATATTGCTGGTACAACGGACTTTTAAGCAAAAAGGCCCTTCGGAGCTGCCAAAAAAATGTGGGTACCATCTAGTGTAACACATCTGAAACTCTGCCGAATCATTACTAGCACGGTTGCCGCAAGCATAAGCGAAAAAATTACCAAGGTGTTGGAAAAAAGTTACCAAGCGGTTCGTAGCACAGTTTATTGTTTTAACAAAAGAGTAACAAATGAAACAAAAAAAAAAACAATTCGTATGCTTTGCATATCAGTTATACATAAATAATAATTATGAAATATGGCTTAGTTCGATACATTTGTACTTATTTCAGAATTTTGGCATTGTTCATTAGGCCGGTTGTTATATCGTTGAACTAATAAATTAATATGCTATTACAAGTTTTTTTCACATTAAAAACCCTAAATTAGTTCATTTCTTAAGTGTGATTCAAATTTTGACACGACCCACTTATTCACCTGCTCTTGAGAGCAAACTCTTCTAACACCAATCTATCTTTGGAAATTGAAACTGACCCCGCTGCCCACGCAATGCCTTACCAATCAAAGCCAACGAAGTACCTAGCCCTCTCAAAAAGGAGCGGAAACGGACGCTATTACAACACCTTTGAAGGAGTCCTAATGGGAGCGTTTACGGATTTAATTTTAAGAAAAGTTAGTACGGAGTCCTTCCTGATTATATCAAGCAATATCTGGGGGAGTGTTTTAGGGCTCCGTAAACGCACGTTTCTGGAGTCCCAAAGGTACATTTTTCACAAATTTTTTAAAGCCCCTTTTTTCCGTTGTACACGGTCCTTTAAAAGCCTTTTAAGAGCTTCCCTAGGTTTTGCATTATCAAAAACTATGTCTCAAAAAAAGTTACCAAATGCAAATGAAAGTTGCCAAGTCACGAACGTCAAAAAATGTTACCACGTTTGGTAACTAATTACCAGGTTCAGCAACCGTGATTACTAGGTATTACCAGTATGAAATTTGGACTTACACGCTTTGTTGAGGGATGGTTGAGCGAAGGATTAACAATTTTATTTCGTCATCAAACTCTTCTAGCAGAAGTTATAGGGGCATAGCCATAAGCAAAATAAAGTAGGTACTAAAGACAGAGTCGGCTTTTTGTCACCATTTCCAACGGCCTATCTGTCTAAAAAGCTGTCGCTAATTTTGGTACCTACTTTATTTTGATTATGAATACATATGCACCAATGTCTTTAATTTTCACAAGATCAGAACAAAGCAATGGTCAAATCTAGCGCCCTGTTTGCTTCAGGGTCTTAAAAATCCACAACCTTCTTGCAGTCTTGGTTCGTTTAAATAGCTTTTTTTGTGTGCTAAATTGTTTTCATATATGTAACTTACATGGTTATAGAGATATCACGTTTTCAATTTTACAAACGATTTCGTAATCGTAATTACAAAATATTTAAATTATGATTACTGTAACAAAAATTAATATGAGTGGTGCTATAAATATGAAATATAAAGAAAAAAGATCTATCGCGTCTGCCTTTGGAACTGTTTTGGCTTCAGGCTCAAAAAATTAATCGCATTTAATGGGTTACAGTTTCAGTCCCTGATTTCTATTATTCGGTTTAGCTCTTCCAACACCTTGCCAATGAGGAGTCATAAAACTAAATGGCCCGTAGTCATAGTCAAAGTTAAACATGAGTTTAAGTTAGTTAAAGCATTTTTGACAGATAGCACTTGTAAAGTTGTGTCGAAAAGCTTTAACTAACTTAAAATCATATTTTATTTCGACTATGACTACGGGCCAATGTATATTAGACTGACTTAAATCAAATAGCGGATTCCGTTTCCGCTTTCAAATGAATTTAAGAGTCTGTATTTATCTTTTTAGGTTGATATCTGGGTTTTCGACGAATTTTTCAAAGTAGAAATGCATTTGGTATACTTGCATTATAGGGAGCATACCTGATGAAATTGGACGAAATCGCTTCCCAACCACGCCCCCTTAGTATAAGTTTGTAGGTAACTCCTCCTGGTCATTCTATTGTGATTTTCTGTTAAACTTTAAAAGTGGGCGTGGCACCGTTCATTTTTAAGGAAGGCATTTTCGAAAATTCGACTGGTCATAACTTTAAAAAAGATTATAGTAGAATGATGAAATTTGGCAGGTTTCATGGTTGTATGGGAAATATTTCTGGTGAAACTGGTAGAAATTGCTGGGTATTTAATGTCCAGTTGCCCGAACTTAGACTCCCTTACTGGCGGCCGCCGTGGTGTAGCGGTTAAGTGTTCGGCCTTCTACTCCAAGTCGTGGCGGTTCGATGCGAAGCTTCTCAGCAAAAAATTCATTTGCTTTGCAAGTGCCGTTCGGAGTCGGCAAAAAACTGTAGGAAAAACAAAAAGCAACACACCACAAGTTGGAAAGCGAAGCTCGGCAAAAATCTCGTTAGAGGTTATGATAACCTGTTGGTATATCGCCGCCATTAGTAGACTCCCTTACATGTTTTGACTTTGTTTTAATGTCCATGCGTATGAAAATAGGTGGTTATAGAGGGCAGCGAAGTTTTATTCACAGGAACTCTTTGATGATACAAAAGCTTAAAAATAGAACAAAACTTGAAACTGCTGCGTTGTCGCTTGCGACGGTCGACGGTCGACGAGCTACGTGCAAGCAAACGCATGCGCTTGATAGAAGCTTTACGGTGAATGTAGTGCAGTCTTCTTTTTTAGCTGTATTAAAAGAACTCTATAGACCAATTTATTACGTAGATACTTGTCTTATGGCACGTACTGCGTTGGCCAAGTTTGCGCAAACGTAATTCAGTTTAATTTTTTTACCTATTAGGTATTTAAACCTTTTTAAATGAATCGAACTTAGTCATTTGCGGAAGTCATATTAAAATCATACCATCAGATAAAAATCCTATCATTAACAAAAAGTCAAATTCAAAAGTCAAAACACAAACTTAAAATGCAAATGCAAATTTCAATACAATTTGTGTGTTTGTGTTTTCGGACTTGCTTGCCATGCTAAACCACAGCGTGACAATGTTGGGCTCCATCAAGAGCAGCGTACGTAACAATGACTTTGACTTTGACTTCTGGTTCAGCCAAGCCGAAAAAGAGAATTTATCTGATAACGACGGTGCATTAAAATCATAACCAAAAAAAAACCTTAATCACATACATACATACATAAATATAAAAGAAACAAGTAGGTCAAGTTGGTAACAAGTGAATAGTAAGAATATTTTGATTTTTTGGATAAAACAAATATCCAAGTGTGTATGTGTTAGTGATGTTGCGAATATTCACACGGAACTTCGCATACGAAAAAAAAACAATTTAGCGACCTAAGGCCAGCTTTTTCAGTGCAAGTTTAAACTTGAGTGTGAGTTGAAAATTAGGTTAAAAGGGCAATTTGTATGGGATAAACTCTAGCCAACTTTGTCTGTGGCTTAGGTAAGCACTAAAAAACCGGGCCTAAAACTGGTGCTGTGTAAAATCTGGTTGTAAATGAAAATAACTTTTCGGAAACCCCTTTTTATGGACTTATTTCGTTTTCTTTGTTAAACAAACTTTCAAAATTTATTTCACGGTTATTCGCTTCCCTAAACCAATTTCGCTAGTTTTTGAATTTTTTTTTGTTTTGCGTCTTCCGGTCTTGGTTACTAGAGGGTTAAACTTGCCCCAAATGGAACCGGTTGAGTACCAGATAAATAAAGCTGGAGCATTGTACGACAATTTTCAAAAATATTTGCTTCGTTATTGAGCTAAAAAATATTTAGTCCTAGTTGAGTGCTCAGCTATTCGAATATCTGCAGGGATTAAACCACCTTTTCTAATTTAGAATTGATCTCTTTCGGATTGAATTAATTTTGATGGGATATTTATTGATGCTAAAAATTTTAAATTTTATCCTGATAAAGTTTATTTCGAAAACTACTGTAATAAAAAAAAATCTTTAGCCATACCTATTTCTTTTTGACAAAACTTGTATGTATGATAAAAAACTCCCCACCGAAAATCATTCGATTCTAACTGTCCAGCATTTACATAAAGATCGAAAATAAGTCCAATATTATATTATCTTTTATTTCGCATTCGCAACATCCCTAGTATGTAATTTTGTGTTAAGAGGTGTAGCATGGAAATGTAAATTTAGAATCAAATAAAATTCAGAACAACCGCCATAAGTTGAGGACCTACATATGTACGCGTATATGAAGACATGCATGGATGAAGGGGGTATGTCGCATTCTCACTCAATTTCTGTTTTTGGCATTGGTGAATAGTGTTTATGCAGATCTATATTTCTGTCTTATCAGAATGTGCCTATCGTGAAAATTGTAGAAAATAATTCATGGATGAAGGGGGTATGTACATAACTTTTTAATATGAATTGTGGAAGAAGGGGGTATGTTCCGATTTTTTCATATAAAACACTAAACATAAACTTATGCCTTTTCTTGCATATTATGCAACGTCTTTTATGGCTTTGCATAATTTTTTTGTCAGTTTTCCATAAAGACTCGAAAAAACCTCAAATGTTTAAGCAAAACTTTAAAGCCGATTTTCTCGTTTCACTCAAAATGCGACATACCCCTTCATCCATGCATGTCTTCATATATCAGCGAGCTTTGCAAGGAGGGGCAGAGTGGGGGGTATCATAAAGAAAATTTTTTTCAAAATCAAATATGTACCTATTTCGGCAATAGTTTAAACTAGAGCAGGAAATTAAAAACAACCCCGACTTAAAAGAAAATCGATTATTAGTAGGTAAAAATATCTAAATTGAATTCTAAATTAAATTCTGAATACTTTTTTCCGTTGTGGCAACCCTGTCTGAAAATATCTTCGTTGGTATATTGCCGAAAATACCTTTCATTTCATACACATATTAAACAAATTTAGATCGGTGGCCACCCTATAAACCGTCTGATGTGGCAACACCCAAGTTGAAAGTCTTATAGTACATTTACACTGCACCAAATTTGACGAATTCACATTAACCACCGTTTACATTGACAAATTTTGGGTTAGATGAACTGTGGATTGTATTGCTTAGCAAATTTAGTGAAATGAGGTGAAATAAGATGAAAATGAGATTTGTATGGAAATAAGGCAAAATTTCCAATTTTTCACCAAATTTGGTACAGTGTAAATGTACTATCAGAATGAAGCATACTATCCATCAGGCAAATTTACTGCAAATCGTTTTAGTTGTTCCCGAGATATTGGTCGATATACGAAGGAATAAATTACCTGCCGTTAGGTGGCAACTCTTGAAGGAAATCCAATCTTTGCGATAACGAAGATTAATTCTGCCTTTAATACGAAAATATTACATTTAAATTTTTGTGGATCGTTCAGTTTCCAACAAGAACTCATGATGACATATTTTTCATGCAGAGTAGGTAGAGAGATATGTTTTTTTTTCTCTACATAGTACGGCTGCCGTGGTGAAGCGGTTAAGTTTTCAGCCTTCTAACATCAAAAATTATTTAGAAAAATACTTTTTCTAAACGGGGTCGCCCCTTGGCAGTAGTTTGGCAAACTCTTCTAGTGTATTTCTGCCTAGTGTATTTCTGGTGAAGAAACACCAAAAAAAAAAGTTTTTTTTTTAATCGCCCTATGTTTTTATATGAAACAAGTCGTAAATTTTAATAACTGCTTATTTTTGCAATCAAGGTTTTCAATATCAAATCGAACCGTTATCTTAAATCTTACTACATATGTAGGTACCTCAAGCCCCCATTAGTCTAGTTCGAGCTACGCTCCTGCACATACCTACATTCACACGCACGCGTCATCTCACATTCAACTTATTCTTTCAATCTTTTATTAACTAAACCGCATCATTGGGTCAACTTTTAAGAAGCATTATGTTATTAAATTTTTGATGCCCTACAATATTCTTAATGGAATGCTTAACTCATCAAAAAACTTGTTCTTTCCGGTTTTTTATGCGGTATAATTGCTATCTGATCGGCTGTCTACAGAATGACGGCTCCTACAGCGTTCACCACATGATAAAAGAGAAGAAGCCAATAAAGCTATACCAAATTACTAAATACATACCTACAACACAAACATACTAATGGGATCAATGATCTTGACAGCAAGCAAGAACAATCACCTGCATCACATCACAGTTACCGGCATATTATCGCGACCTTGAACTTCATTAAAACGTAACTGATGCTACGAGATGTGTATAGAAAATAAAAGTTGTTTTTCTTAAATAGTAAATGTTGTGGTTGTTAAAGAAAAAAATTTGGTTTCTTCCCATAGTCGGAAAGTTTTACATGCAACATTATGCAAGAATGTTGGTTAGGCTACTTTTCAACGGAATCGCTAAGTAATTGTTAAGAAGATTATTTTGACATAAACGCTAAAGCGTTATATCTTGAGGCTTAAATGCGCTTAATTGGCATAACTAAAATTTCCATTAAATATTACGAGCACTTTGTTCTTTAAAAACTTGTTTCGTTACAAAAAAATGTTAAAGAATGACTCCATTTACGCAGTTTAAGTCATTACCGTCACTCATTACCGCGTTACGCTTACTGATAGGCGATGGGGATTTTTTTAGCATAATCAATACTGCTAATTCTTTTTGAGGATTTTTTCCAGAACTCTATCTACATAAGCAGTACTTCAGCCTTCCTAATCAGTACGTCTATTACCGAAAGCTGTTATCAAAACCAACAGTTTCAACGGGATTGCTGTTCCCTACAAAAATTGTTGGATTATGTGCTCCACTTTTTTGATATTGGAGTACTCCAATAGTAATCCTTTGGATATCTCATCGGACCACCTTCTGACAGTATATACTATCGCTCTGACAGTATATACTCCAAGGAGTAAAAACATTGGAGTACATTGCAAAGTACTCCGACAGTAGGTACTCCATGGAGTAGCAGAAACAAAGCGACGGTTGGAGTAGGTGGTCCAGTCCTAGGACATCGCAATGTTAATTGGAAAGATCCGTTTATCGGAACAATCGATTGTATGGGGGCTATGTGAAATATTTATCCCATCTCAATGATTTTCAACATCGATATTGCACATATTAAAATAGCAATAGTTGCAAAATTTCACGTTCCTACCTGTTTAATTACAAGAGTTATAGCCCAAAATCCGTTTATCGGAACAATCGATTGTATGACAGTTATATGTAATATCGGTCCAATCTTGCTGGTTCCGACAAATTATTTCTATATTAGAAAATGGTGGCCACATACCAAATTTCAGTCAAATATCTCAAAAATGAGGGACTACTTTGCGTTCAAACAGACAGACGGACGTGGCTAAATCGACTCATCTCGCTATCCTGATCTTTTCGATATACTTATTGATGGGTCCATCTCTTCTTCTTCTCATACTTAAAAACATCGGACCAAAGTTATAATACCATTTCATCTTCATGAAAGGTATAAGTATCAGGTTTATTTTAGACAATTTTTTAAGTCATATTTCTTGTGCCCTAACTACCTGACTAATGGCAGCGATATACCAACGGTTCAAGTTGGAGCGACCTATAGTTTTTTGCCGATTTCAATTGTCATTTGCAAAGCAAATTAGTTTTTGCTGAGAAGATTCTCATGGCAGAAATACACCCGGACAGTTTGCCAAACTACTGCCGAGGGGCGATCCCGTTTAGAAAAATTATTTCTTTCGATACACGACTACTTGGTGTAGTATGCCGAGCACACTACCGCTACACCACGGTGGCCGCCATTTCTCGTGTCCTAGCTTTATAAAATATCCCAATGTGTGACGCTTAAATTTCCTACATGGTCAAAGCAAGCAAACATAAAAACATAATTTCTGAAGAAAGATAAAAAAGTACATAAATATTTTTTTAAGGCGGACATTATTGACCTTTGCTTGTGCGGCGTGCCATTGCCGAAAATCAGTTCATTGTCAACAGTCTTTGGCTGAGATTTTAGTGCAGGCCAGTCTCATCCACATCGTAAAATTGCAACGGCCTTTAAATTTAATGGTATGTGTGAATGTATGTGTAATTTTATACCCAGCGTACTAGTAATAGTACAAGGGTATATTAATTTTGTCCACAAAATATTCGAGATAGATATAGACTTCTATATATGAAAGTTCTTAGGTTAAAAAAAAAAACATTTCAACAGTTGTCCGTCCCTCTGTCCGTGTACACGATAACTTGAGTAAAAATTTAGATATTAGCATTCAAGTTACTTTCTGGCCAAGGTAGGATGCTATTGAAAATGGGCGAAATCGGATGATAATCACGCCCCCTTTTCCGATATCGAAAATTTCGAAAACCACACAAATTGACATATCTCGGTAGCTGAAATGGGTAAATGATATAATTTTATAGGTGAATCCCCCTGGTCATTTTTGAAAATTTGACTGGACGTAACTTATAAACTGATTACGATAGAACGATGAAATTTGGCTAAAGGCATACTTGTATCGTTGGGATTATACCTGATGAAATTAGATAAAATCGCCTTCCAACCACGCCCACTTTCGATGTCGAAAACTTCGAAAACCCCCTAGTCATTTTATTACGATTTTTTGGAAAATTTTCAAAAGTAGGCTTGACACCGCCCACTTTTCAGGGAAGCATATTTGAAAATTTCATGGGTCATAACTTTTAAACTGATTACGGTAGAACGATGAAATTTGGTACAAGGTATATTTCCATAATAGGGAGTATACTGGATGTAATTGGATGAAATCGCTTCCCAACCACACCCATTTCCTAAATGGAAAATTTCGAAACCCACATGAAAACTACCGCTGGGTATTTAATGTTAGGTTTACCCGAACTAAGACTTTCTTACTTGTTGTAAGTGCATTTGGTTAATTTATTCAGAGAAAAAAACGATAGTGAAAACAAATATAAAAAAATTAATCCTAATTGCTTCAGCTCTAAAGTTTCTCAAAGGCCACTTTTGAAAAGAAACGAGGACTTCTTAAATCTAGCAACATTTTACAGTGGTGCACTCATACCACACTTTAATTTTCCACCCGCTTAAATAAATTTTCTGTACCGTCGATGCAGCGCCTTTATATTTATTTAGTTACAAATATTAAAAAGTAGCAGAGTGTACTTGAGTCCGAGTTTTTTATTTTTTTTTAAATTTATTAACATGTACCTGTGAATAAAAAACAACTTAAAAGCCATTGTGAGTAGGAGTAACTTTTCTTGCAGAACAAAAGACTGAAACAAAGAACTTGATAATAAAACCAGTAAGGGAACAGTCAAAATCGCCTACGGCTATTTTCAGTCAGTAATGCTATGAATACACACACGGAGATTACCTCCAATAAATCTTCTTTAATCAGTTCCAAATTTTACCCTGACACACACAAAATTGAAGATTAACAATCGGCGCACTAGATGGCTTTAGTTGTAGTACTTGCGGTTTGGAACTAGATGCCGCTCTTTTTTGGTGACTCTAGTGTGCAGTAGCGGTAAACTCGTAATTTTGGTAGTTGTCCTTGCTTTTTTTGTTTATTTATCGATGAGAGTAGCGGTCAAATCGTTATGATATCTGCTCAAATCTTCTTAATTTTTGGGAGTTTATAATGAAGATTATTCTCAAGTTAACTCCCAAAAGCGGAGTTAATTCGGAATTTGCGCTAATATATCAGCCGTATAAGGGGGCATATAATAGGAAAGTTCTATTATACCAGTTTGATCAGGAATATTTCCTATACCACCATGAAATCTCCTAAATTTCATCGTTCTACTATAATCAGTTTTGAAGTTATGACCAATCGTATTTTCAAAAATGCCCACTTAAAAATACAGGGTGCCACACCCACTTTTAAAGTTTTACAGAAAATCATAACAGAATGAACAGGAGGAATTACCTACCAATTTATACTATTTTAGCTATTTACCTTCCTGAATTATATCAATTTATGTGATTTTCGAAATTTTCCATTTCGAAAGTGGGCGAGGTCGGGAAGCGATTTCGTCCAATTTCATCAGTTATACTCCCTATAATGCTAGTATACCTTGTACCAAATTTCATTGTTCTACCGAAACCAGTTTAAAAGTTATGACCAGTGCAATTTTCAAATATGCCTCCCTGAAAAGAGGGCGGTGCCACACCTACTTTTAAAAATTTATCAAAAAATCATAATAGAATGACTATTCGGTTCATCCGACCAAACTATATCATTTTAGACATTTCCGTTACCAAATTATGTCAATTTAGGTGATTTTCGAAGTTTTCGATATCGAAATTGAGCGTGGTTGGAGGGCGATTTTATTCAATTTCATCATGTATACTCTCAACGATACTCCCTGTAGGGAAAATCTCTAGTTCAGAGCTAGTTCGCTTCTAGTGCGTTCCGAACCAGTACTAGTTCGCGAACTATCTTTTTTACATGAAATCAACTGGCGAATTTAACATGGCGATGTCCTAGGCTGGAACTAGTACAAAATTCGATAGTTTGGATCTAGTTCGTTTATTGGCACTATTTCTATAGTTCTAAATATAAATTAAGTACAAAAACTTAAATTCAAATATGAATCCAAATGCCTTTTAATGACTCCTCAAACGCTGGTTTCGAACTAGTGAAAATGTATTCACTAACGTACTAGTTCTTATTGACCACTTTATATCTAGTTCTGAACCAGAAATTTGTGTCACTACCCTGCAGGGAACTCAGGCACTAGTGACACAAATTTCTGGTTCAGAACTAGATATAAAGTGGTCAATAAGAACTAGTACGTTAGTGATTACATTTTCACTAGTTCGAAACCAGCGTTTGAGGAGTCATTAAAAGGCATTTGGATTCGTATTTGAATTTAAGTTTTTGTACTTAATTTATATTTAGAACTATAGAGATAGTGCCAATAAACGAACTAGATCCAAACTATCGAATTTTGTACTAGTTCCAGCCTAGGACATCGCCATGTTAAATTCGCCAGTTGATTTCATGTAAAAAATATAGTTCGCGAACTAGTACTGGTTCGGAACGCACTAGAAGCGAACTAGCTCTGAACTAGAGATTTTCCCTACAGGGTAGTGCCTGAGTTCCCTGCAGGGCTAGTATGCTTTGTGCCAATTTCATCGTTTTATCGTAATCAGTTTAAAAGTTACGACCAGTCGAATTTTCAAAAATGCCTCCCTTAAAAGTGGGCAGTGCCACGCCCGAAAACATCAGATTTCGCCCATTTGCAATAGCAACCTACCTTGGCCAGAAAGTAACCTGTATACCAAACTTTACATCGGTTTGCATTCGACTTTGACAATTTTTTAAAGTAATAACGCGAAATTAGGAAGCTATACCAATGTTTGAAAGGTGATTTCTTGAGAGCGGGCCGCTTGAAGACAATTTCCATGCAGAATTTTTTCTAGGAATGTAGCTACATAAATGTTATTACTTAAGTGGCTAAAATGTATTAAGGTAAACAAAATTATACTACATTTACACTGCACCAAATTTGGCGAATTCAAATTTCATTCAAATTTGCATTTTGCTTCACCTTCCCTGCAAGAATTCTCCACCAGGACAAAATACCGAAAAAATTACACTGCCGTGATGTTTTAAACACCTGTAGAGTAATCAAAATAGCAGAGTCAAGAAGACTTCTGTCTTTTTCTGGTAGAATTGGCCAATTTTCTTTAAAAAACTAGTTGAAATTGTTATTTACAGCTGCACATAGTGCAAAAGTTATCACACGTCATTAAACCATTAGTGTTCTTGCTGGGCAATTCTGAATGTGGAACACAAGCAGGGTTGCTATTTTGAGGAACTGTGGATTGTATTGTTCGGCAATGAGGTCAAATGTGATGGAATTCCAAATTTGGAAAATGAGATTTGTATGGAAAAAAGCGTCAAATTTGCAATTTTCGCCAAATTTGGTGCAGTGTAAATGTACTATTGTATTGTTTGTAAAATATCTGAACAAGCGACAGATGATTGACTGTAAGAAATTAAAATTAATTTCTAAAAGTTTTATAGTAGTTATTTTGTATAGACCTTTTTTAAACTTTTAATATACTTAAGTACCAAGAAAACGTATACAATCGCTTAACTACCATTCCCAAGTTTTTTAATATAAGTTATCTTTTTGATTTTTATGGATTGAAAGAGCATGGCTTTCAAAAGTTTTGTGGCCTACGTCAGAATTTTTGAGTCATATACATATGTTTGTATGAGTTCTCTTGTTGGGTGATTTATATTTTTCAAAAGAACTAGCAAGTTTAGCATACCTAAAAATATCTTTTGTCGCTATGATATTCCTTATTTGTTTTAAATTATTTATTTACACAAGTTTATATGTTTTTATTTGATTTGCTATTGTTGACTTTTTGTTGTGCAACTTTTTTAAGTGTTGCCGTTGCGTCTACTAAAATATGTTCAAACAAAAGAGGAAATATGCCTGTTCATTGACCACATTGCAGGTATTGTTGTCAGGCGTTCGTTAGTCATAAACAAATTATTAGCATCACTTTTACATAGTTACGTTTTTGTTTATTCATTCATGTACATATTTATGAATGAACGAATTTGGTTAAGTCAATAAAAACGTAATGTTAACCCAACTCAAACATTAGACTAACAATATACATACCAATACTGGCGGGTGATATACAACTCACAGTGTCATGTTCAAGGAAATTTTTATTGCAAGCCAATCAACTCACTAAGGTATGAGATGAAACAAGTTTTAATAATTTAAATGCATCTAAATATAAATACATACCCACAAAAAAGGTGTATTTTACAAAGTTGATATCAATTGATTTGACAACTTTTTGTATCTAAAACAAATAAATGGTAAAATTGTGGCACCGTAACATATGTCCAATTAGTTTTTGAAGGTTAAAAATAGACTGCGAGCTATGACGTTTGAAATATGTAATATCTTTGTTAACGTGTATATTCTTATAAAGCACATTTTTACAGAGTGTCAAAGTCCGATAAGCATTAGATGTAAAATCCAACGAATTTCGGGATTTGCATTATGCCACTAAAGACCAATTATATGATATTTATATTCATATCGTCGGCTTATATCGCTAAAGTGCTAAGTCCACCTTTTGGATTTTTTCAGGTTTTGATGCAAAATGCTAGAAACACTACACTACTTACATCATGAATTCCATAACAATTCTGTTTTTAGTGCGTTGTTTGCATTGATTAGAAAAGGTGCTAAGTCCAACAATGAAATGAAAAAGTGCTAACTCCATACGAATTTGAATTTTGAATTTTTTTTCTTTTTCCATACTTATCAATTTAAAAGTAAAATAAGTAAGGAAGTCTTAGTTCGGGAAAACCGAACATTAAATACCCAGCGATAGTTTTCGTATACTTTTCGAAATATTCCATTTCGGAAGTGGGCGTGGTTGGGAAGCGATTTCGATCCAATTGCATCAGGTATACTCTCTATTATGCTAGTAAACCTTGCACCAATTTCATCGTTCTACCGTTATCAGTTTAAAAGTTATGACCCGTGAAATTTTCAAATATGCCTCCCTGAAAAGTTGGCGGTGCCACGACTACTTTTAAAAATTTTATCAAAAAATCATAATAGAATGACTAGGGGGTTCATCCTAATAAACTATATCATTTCAGCCATTTCCGTTACCGAATTATATTTTCGAAGATTTCGATATCGAAAGTAGGCGTGGTTGGAGAGCGATTTTATCCAATTTCATCAGGTATACTCCCAATGATACTAGTATGGTTTGTGGCAAATTTCATCGTTCTATCCTAATCAGTTGAAAAGTTACGACCAGTCAAATTTTCAAAAATTCCGCATTTAAAAGTGAGCGGTGCCACGCCCACTATAAAAAATTTATGGCAAAATCATAAGAGAATGACCATTTTGGCCAGAAAGTAACCTGTATACAAAATTTCATGCAAATATCTCAATTTTTACTCAAGTTATCGTGTACACGGACAGACGGACGGACATGCCTTAATGAACTTTTTTTTCAACCAAAGAAGTTTCATATATGGAACTTTATATCATCTCGATTATTTTGTGCTAGTACTAGTACGGTGGGTATAAAAATTTTCAAGAAATCGTATTCTTCAACATACCAGCATTTTTTGAAAATTTTGGACAAATTTTATTTAAATTTCATAATCCAGATGAAAAATATGTTCTTAGTTGAGAAACATTTTCGCATTTATTTAAAAATATATAAATTCGGGATTTTGTTAATATCAAGAAAAAACTTTCCAAGTTTAAAATCATTTCTCGATTTTCTTGTTTGTGCCTTGTTTTTAGTAAAAAATCTCTCCGTGTAAGTTAAAGAAATGTTAGTGAAGTTAATGAAGTGTAATAAGCAAATAGTTTAATAAATTACTTGCAGCAGCTATAATCACGCTAATTTTTCGTTAATTGCAATTGACTGTTGTAAGAGTTATTACTTTTCGATATTTTTGTCAACATTATTCGGTTTTATTAATCCGTTGTTTAGTGGAATTGTTGTAACAGTGGAATTGGTAGACGAACAGCGATGGTGCCAACTGTTTCAAAAAAAATATTGATTGCTGTTGTTGGCGTCAATATTGTTAAAGCTATACGCCATTGTTGTTGCCTATCATCTATTTGAAATCGGTGTTGCTGACATCAGTGCGCTATTTACATATGTAGCACTCTCCTCACGCATAGTAACACCAACATACATACATATTGTACATACAATCAAAACATTGTGCGGGTACAATAATCGTTTGATAGTTTGGTTCAATGCTCTAACTTTCCTGCTACCAACATCATCATTGTTGCTCACTTTACCGTTCGCTTTTATTGTTGCAGCGCGTTTTATGTGTTTTTGTGATTGCTGAATTTGTTTCGTTTTGCTTGCCGAGTGTTTATTGTTATTATTTTTTGATTATCTTCATATTAGCGTCCACTTTGCTTTCTTAATTGTTTTTTATTTACTTAAATATTTTTCGAGTTAGATTTGTTTATGTTTAAAATTGTTTGCTTTTGTTTGCATTTTGAATTTTGTTGAAACGCTATATGCATCTTGAAACAATATTTATTTTAATCCAAAAATGTGTAGTTCAATGTCAGCGTGTTTTTATATTAACCCATTCCGCTTCGACCAATTCATGATTTCTTCTATTATGAGGAATACAAAATTTTCCGCTTTTTTGAGCCACTTTTTCGCCAGTTATAATATCTCATGATTTAACTGAATCATGATCTGAAATAAACATTCGTTTTTCTGAAATACATTTGCTTCTTTATGAAGTTTTTTTTTTTTAAGTTATCTTCTTAGGCAGCGATATGAAGTTTTGATTGATGCAACGGAAATAGAAATTGTAGCCGACTTTCAGGTGTATATTGCAGACTTTCAGGCGTAGGCGATTTTCACGACGATGTTTAGCTGTGCAAATCAAATAGGAGGTGAAATTCTGGGATCTAGCTAACATTGCACAAATTGTAATAGTTAGACCGAGCAGAATTCATGAGTGGTGCAACTTATGGCGGTTTACAAGGTTGCCACCTATCCCAATTTTTTTATATAGATCTAATCTTTAAATATAGATCTAGATATGCCAATATGGGTATCAAATGAAAGGCATTTTCGACCGTATTCCAAATAAGATAATTTCAAGTAGGATTGCACTTAGGGTTGCCACCTAACCGCAATTTATTTATTTTTTCGTATATTTCGGGAACTTCTTGACCGATTTGGATAAAATTTGGCATATAGACAATTTGATTCATTCTAAGATTACACAGAGCCACCTATAATCAAAGAGATCGACGTCTAAAAAAGCTTTTTGGCCGGGGAGAGCGAGTGGGGACAAATTTGAAGAAATTTGTGCTAGGAAGTCTTCTAGATTTTAGCTTGAATTTCTTCTCAAATTTATTGAAAAGGAAATCGGCTAAAAACAAAGAGTTAGCTTCTTATTTATGAATTTTTTATGTACTTTTGTCAAAAGTTAGAAGAAATCTACTTGTTTTTTATGAGAAAACCTGTTTAAAGTAAATTAATGAGAACATCCTCTTATTTTCACTAGATTCATATTGAATTTATTGAAAAGAAAAACTATATATTTTTAGAAGATACCTTATTAATTCAAATTCAGGTATGCCTTCTTCAAATGTGTAATTCGACGCTACCAAGCACAAACACACGATAGCATCATGGTAGAGATCTCCGTTCAGCAGTTAATAATTCTTAGTTCGATTCGCGGTGAAGGCAATAAGGCAAGTGGACATGTGGTGAGGCAAAAAGAACAAAGGTGTAATTAGACGTTGGCAAGTTAAGTATACGATGGCATCGTAGTGTAGATTAGACTAGATTGACTAGACATCTGGGTTGAGCGTTCATTTTTTTTTTTTTTAATTTGAAATATTAAAAAGAAAATCTTCTTAATATTATGTGATTATCTACTCAGTGTTATTAAAAAGAGACACCCAGTCATAATAAGACGGGCATCTTATTGGAAAAATATCATAGAGAAATCCTTCTGATTTAGAGGGCATTTTATGTGACTTTTTGATCTGTGTATTAAGTGTTGGCACTTAGAGATGTTTACAGGGTTGCCACTTGCAGTGGGTTATGGGGTTGCCACCAATTTGGTTTTTTTGAAAATCTCTTTAGGAAAACTTATACTGTTGGTAGGTAAGATTTGGTGACAACTTCGAGGAATACCGAGCAAGCCCAGATACTAGAAAATTGTAGCAGATTATTTTAGTAGTTGAAGGAGTAATTTTAGCTGATCTTTTAAGTTGTATGCCTAGGTGCTCATAAAAACAAGCTAGTTAAAGTCGCATTCTCATTTGTTATTGTCATGCTTAAAATGCTTACATATTTTCTTGTGCTTCAAACCGTTTAGAAAGCAACTTTAGTTACGCATACTTACACAAATACAATATTTGAATCTTATATACATACATATTATATATGTAGTAGAGGCAGACGTCCTGACAAAATGTGAGCTCACTGTCCCTCCTTTTAAACTCTCCTTCCTATCTTTCTTCGCCTTCACACTATCTCCCTCCCTTATTCTCTTCATTCCCCTCTTTACTTCTACCACGCCCCTCTTCCACTATATCCCATTCGAATTGGCCCCTGCTAATTTAGGAATCTGAAGGAAACGCACCATGTATAAGATATTTTCGAATTGATCGGTTCCCTGGTCCACTTGCCGGAAGTAAGAAATTGTGATTCTAAACCATTCTCGAATACACCTAATTCATATTTCGTTATTTCTGAATTTAAGAAGTTAACTTCTTTCACGTGTGCTGGATACATGCGTTTTTTTTTAACATTTTCGGAAGTACAATAATTTAAGCTTGTCTTATTTAATCCAAATCAACTAAATTATATTCTTCTTGAATTTATTACAGGAATACTCAAATTATCCAGCGTTGGTATCGCGTTGATAATAATGTCAGCGCTGATGATCGTAGTCGACCCATTAAAGATACTAGTCGATAATGTAAGTATAAAAATAATTTTTGTACAAATACTATTTTTCTACACATTCTAGAAAAATTTTTGTAGAGAACTTACAGAAATACAACTTGGTCTCTTTTTCGAAAAAAAAAACTTATCGTTTTCGACGAAAGTCCAAATTTATTTTAGATCTACTGGAAGTTACAAAAAGTCAAAAACAATTTTTGAGTTAATTAATTCTGTAGTGTACACGCAAATGTGGAATTAGTCGCGACGTCATGTGCAATGTGACAACAGCCTAATGAAATTGCTATCGGTAATTCGATTGAATACACATTCATTATTATCGATAATGAACGAGGGAACACAGCATTTTCCCACTCCTATTACTTCGTTTCGCCATTACGCACCTCGTGTGCAATTATTCTTTTATATTACTTAGAATTAAGCTTATATACCAAATAAAGGTAATTACTACGAAATTCCGTGCACAGCTTATTTCATGGGATCTTACAGTGGCGACGAGTGGTGAAAAATGGCGAATATTATTGGAAACGTGCCTCAATTCAACTTTGGCGAAAATATATGGGAGGTTTTCCATATACAGTTGCAGCAGTTTTTTGTTGCAAACGATATTGAGGAAAGTGCGAAGAAAAAGGCCATTTTGTTAACGGCTTTGACAGAAAAGTCGTATGTACTTCTTCAAAATCTGCTAAACCCACTGAAGCCGGAAAACACAACATTCGATGTATGCATTAATACACTAGGCAATTATTTTAAACCACCATTGTCGGGTTTCGCAGAAAGGCTAAAATTTTATAACGCAAATAAAGAAGATAAGGAGACCATAAACCAGTGGGTAGTAAGAGTACGGTCATTGGCAATACCATGTGAGTTCGGCAATTTTTTGGAAACCGCCATACGCGATAAGTTCGTGATGGGACTTGGTAAAGGGCCGGCTCGCGACAAAATTTTTCTGGAAGATGTCACTAAATGTAGTATGCAAAGGGTAGTGGAGATTGCCAACGCAGCGGAGTATATCAAGTTGCAGCATGATACAACTACGGTAAAAGAAGAACCACAAGATAACCTCTTATACATGCGCGGCAAGAAAAACAATAACAAACGTGAGGGTGCTGAAAAAGATGACCATAATAAGCAAAGCAATAGGCGACAAAAGAACCATACACAACAGCAGAATTGTACGGTATGTGGGTATGGTAACCATTTAAGTTCAAATTGCAAATTTAAGAACTATAAATGTAAAATCTGTAACAAAAAGGGTCATCTTCAAAAAGTATGTAAAAATAGAGACTCAAAGCTCCATTATGTAGATAATTCGGAAATGAACCTATTTTCAATTAAGAGTGGCACAGATGGGCCAATTAAAGTAAAGGTTTTGTTACAGGGTGTAGGGTTAGACATGGAATTAGATACCGGGTCGGAATACAGTGTTATATCAGTAGACACCTATAAACGTTATTTTAGTAAATCTATATTAAAACCATCTGCCTTAATTTTGAAAACGTATAACGGTGGTGAGATCATACCGCTGGGGGTTTGTGATATGCCAGTGCAGTATAATGGCTGTGAAAGATTGATTCCTGTTGTGGTAATACGGAACGGGGGACCACCGTTGCTTGGTAGGAATTTTTTGAGAGCCTTTGAATTTAATATTGCTGAGTTTAATTATGTAAACTCAAAACTTGATGCGAAAGATAAAATACTGCGGAAATTTAAGAGCTTGTTTGACGGTAGCTTGGGATGTTTTAATAAAGGGCGAGCAAAGCTGGTTTTGCGAGAAAAGGCAACACCAAAATTTTTTAAGCCACGGCCGGTACCATTAGCTATGAAAAATAAAGTTGAAAAGGAAATTCAAAAATTAGTGGAAATAGGGGTATTGGAGCCGGTGAGTTATAGTGAATGGGGAACGCCAGTTGTTCCGGTGCTGAAGAAAACTGGCGATGTGAGAATTTGTGATGATTACAAGGTGACGTTGAATCCAAATCTAATGATTGAAAAGTACCCACTACCACGTATAGAAGATATCTTCTCAAAGTTGCACGGCGGGGAAGAGTTTTCTAAATTAGATTTGTCAATGGCTTATCAGCAGATTCCACTAGACGAAGCATCGAAGAAGCTCACAACCATATCCACTTCCAAGGGTCTATTCCAATACACCCGTATGATTTATGGCTTGGCGTCAGCACCTGCAATTTTTCAGCGGATTATGGACAGTTTGCTAATGTCGGTGGCAGGGGTGGTCGTCTTCTTAGATGATATATTAATTACGGCACCAAACCGAAAGATTCACGTTGAGCGTTTGGAAAATGTTTTGGAAATATTGCAGAATGCGGGCTTTAAACTTTCGCCCAGCAAGTGTGATTTTTTTGTTAAGAAAATAAACTATCTGGGCCATGTTATAGATGCAAATGGGTTACATACAAGTCCAGAGAAAATTCAAGCGATAGAGGACATGCCGTATCCAACCAATGTTAAAGAGTTGAGAGCATTCTTGGGGGTAGTGAATTTTTATAGGAAATTTTTGAGAAATGTAACTGAAGTATGCGCTCCCCTGTATGCGTTGTTAAAAACGGGCGAGAAGTTTATCTTCTCGAATGCATGTAAACGCGCAGTTGATTTATTGAAAAATGGGTTAAAGTCTGACAGTTGTCTTGCGCATTTTAACCCGCAATACAGCATCAAGCTCACCGTGGATGCAAGTCCAGTAGGTGTAGGGGCCATACTATCGCAAATATCAGCGAATGGTGAAGAAGCGCCGATTGAATTCGCTTCGAGGAAGTTGTCGGATACCGAACAGCGATATTCACAACTTGACAGAGAAGCGGTTGCTATTGTCTTTGGAGTAAAAAAATTCCATCACTATTTGTATGGACGGCATTTTACATTAGTTACAGACAATAAACCTCTTCAGCACATTTTCAATCCAAGCAAAGGCATTCCGGTGATGGCAGCAAATCGACTGCAGCGCATGGCACTTTTACTATCAGGGTACGATTATGACTTAGTTCATATTAAATCAGCAGCTAACGCGGCAGATTATTTCTCTAGAAACCCATCAAAAGTATATTTGCAAGAGGAAGATCCGCAAAATGTAGCGCTGAACTACTTTCAGGATACTAGTTCATTGCCCATAAGTATCGAATCAGTTAGGAAGGAAACGTTGCGGGACCTAACACTGAAACAGGTGACTAATTTTATAAGGACCAGTTGGCCTGAGAAAGTGTCGGATAATAAATTGATGCCATATTTTGTTCGGAAGCTAGAACTATCCGAGGAAGATGGATGTTTATTTTGGGGTTTCAGACTTATCATTCCGGAGGCATTGCAAAAGGAAGTTGGGACATTTTTGCATGAATCTCATCTAGGTATTGTAAAAATAAAATCGATGGCTAGAGAGTGTTGCTGGTGGCCAAATCAGAACAAAGATTTAGAAAACCTCGTAAAATGCTGCGAGCCATGCTTAATGAATCGTCCCAACCCCGTGAAACAAGAACTTATTCCCTGGAAATGGCCAAACATGCCGTGGTCGCGCATTCATATTGATTTTTTTGGTCCTTTCTTAAACAAATGGTTCTTAGTTGTTGTCGACAGCTATAGCAAATGGGCTGAATGCATAGACATGGGCAAGAATACCACAAGTAGTGCTACAATAATGGCGCTAAAAGAGTTGTTCTCGCGTTTCGGGTTACCACGGGAAATCGTCTCGGATAACGGTACAGCGTTCGTATCCAAGGAGTTCAATCAATTTTTAAACTTGAACGGTATTAGGCATATCACAACTCCCGTGGGTCATCCCGCTACAAATGGGCAAGCCGAAAATTTGGTAAAAACTATTAAATTAGCATTAAAAAAGAATTTGTATCAAACCGGAAGTTCCCAGTTACAGACCGTTCTCTTTAGATTTTTATTGGACTATAGAAATGCAAAGCATGCCAGCACGGGCGTTTCTCCTTCACAGTTAATGTTTAATCGACAGCTTAGAACAAGGCTAGATGTACTTAATCCGCATCGGAAAATAGAGGAGAAAGACTGTGCCTCGGTAAAAAGCAAGGTTGAAAAGAGCCAGTCAGATCAAATCAAAAACTACAAAGGTACCAAAAATGAAAGATTTAAAGAGAACGAAGAGGTAATTGCGAAAAATTATTCTGTCCCGGGAAAAATTTCATGGCAAAAATGTAAGATTATAAAATGTCTTGGTAGGCAGACTTACTTAGTTAAGCCAACAAATAGCGATAAGACTTGGAAAAGACATGTTAATCAAATGATTAAATGTAATTCAGCCTCAAATGAAAATCAAATGTCAACCATTTTGTCTGATCGCGCGCAGCGTATTTGTGTAAATAGCCAAGATGAACCAAAAGAAAATTGTACTAATGAAACAGAAAAACAACATATCGCAATTGAAAATAAAAAACAAAGTGAATTATCAAATGTAAACGAGGCTGTAAAACTAGTAGAAACTGGTTTAGTTAATGAAGAGCAAAATGAAAAAGAAAATGTTGCGAAGGCACCAGAAAATAATCAATGTAAATATAATTTAAGGAAAAGAAGTAACGAAAAAAAAACTAATAAGAAATTAGAACGTAACGATTAAAAGGGGGGAAAGTGTAGTGTACACGCAAATGTGGAATTAGTCGCGACGTCATGTGCAATGTGACAACAGCCTAATGAAATTGCTATCGGTAATTCGATTGAATACACATTCATTATTATCGATAATGAACGAGGGAACACAGCATTTTCCCACTCCTATTACTTCGTTTCGCCATTACGCACCTCGTGTGCAATTATTCTTTTATATTACTTAGAATTAAGCTTATATACCAAATAAAGGTAATTACTACGAAATTCCGTGCACAGCTTATTTCATGGGATCTTACAAATTCAAAAATATTTATTTTTCAAAACAAGAAAACAGAAGACCCCTGTAGACATTTCTCATAAAAAACACAAGAAATTAACTCACAAATGTCAAAATTGCAAAATTTAGTTTCAATATTTTTTTCATGCCACATCAAAATACGTGTTTTTTTTGTTCTTGCTAGAAAAAATTTTGACGATAGTCTAGCAATTTCTTGTGTCATTTTTGCATATATTACAGATGTGCAAACAAATTTGATTAAAAATTTAATGGCTAACTTCAGTTATAAGATATAAAAAAAAATTAAACTCTTTCCAAAATTACAAATGTAATTTATTCACCAGAACTTCGCTTTATTATAAAAGGTAACTCGTCACCTAAATTCATTAGCATCGGAGCACTGATTTCATATTTGAAATCGAAAGACTCATAGTATAAATAATACGATTTCTTTATTTTCTTTAATATTTTTCACAGCAATTGACACTGAAGACTGGCACACTACTGTACAATTTATGGTTGAAGCCACCACTGGAGGTATTCATCAGTGTTTATATGTTCAATGTCACAAATGTGGATGCATTTATGAGCGGCCAAGATGCTAAGCTAAAAGTAGTAGAAACCGGACCTTATGTGTATCAAGAATTACTGGAGAATCAAGATGTATTATTCAATGACAACAACACAATCACGTATACGCCAAAACGTTCGGTAAGATTTGTACGTGAACGTTCCATAGGCGATCCGATGATTGATAAAATTTTCGCACCAAATATACCCTACTTGGGTGTGATATCAGCTACAGCTGATTATTCGTTTTTTGCTAGTATGGCGCTGCATGCACTGATGAAGAAAATGCATTCGAAACCTATGTTGAAGTTGACAGTACACGAATATCTCTGGGGTTACGAAGATCCGCTAGTGCATTTAGCATCAAAAATAGTGCCGAGCATTATACATTTTCAACGTTTTGGTCTAATGGAGAGAGTAAGTTTAGATATTATTTTGATTGTACTATTTAACCAATACTCACTTGAGCAGTTCATTTTAACATATGTATCTAAGCTGGAGTTAATCGGTGGGCGGCGAGCAGTTTATTATTATTGTTGTTGTTATATTATATGGTTGAGGGAGTTGGCCGGGGTTGCCGGTTCGAATCCCACCTCAACCAAAGTCTTTTTAATTTTATTTAATTTATTATTTTTATATTCCATCAAGTCTCATGGACTGTGTTTGGTTCTTTTTAATTATTGGTATGTACCATCAAGTCTAGCGGACTGTGTTTTGGTATTGACACTCTGTATGTATTAATTGGGGCGAGCACTTTGGCTCTGAGAATGCATCGTTGGCTATTCTCACTTCCTTAGAAAACCCCTCAAAATTGTTGGTGGTGAGCACTTGGGCTCTGAGGCATTGGCGACATTGGCTTACCTCATTTTACTTATGAAAAACCACGTTTTATGACTGCGACTATAAGCTATGTATTCCGAATATTCCATAAATTATCTGCGAATTACAATAATATGTAATGCAGATGAAATAAACGAAACCATGTTATGTCGCTTAAACAATATGTAATTTTTGACAGATGTTCGATGAGGGTCACAATGTCGTCACCATAAATTTACCCGACAAACTGAAACAAGCAGCGGAAGCAAAAGTTGACGCTGCAGTAGAAGAGCTGGATCGTGAATTTTCCATTGACAATTGGAATGGTAAAACTGGTTTTAAAAACTGGGACTACAATGAAGAGCGGAAGTAATATTAACTATCTGATATTCTTACCTGTCGCAAATATACCTATTAACCTTCGTTTCTCTATTATTTCCATAGTAAAAGTAAAACACCCTGCAATACGCTACGTGGCACATATGATGGCACCCTGTTTCCACGCAATATCCACAAAGGTGAAACATTTCGCGTATATCGCAAAGCGTTTTGTCGTAGTTTGCCAATTCAGTACTCGCATCCAGAGGCAGTTAACGGTTTCAATGGTTACAAATTTAAATTGAAAGCAAATGCTTTTGATAGCGATCTAGAGGATGCAGAGACATCTTGCTATTGTAAGAAGAGGCATTGTTTGCAAAAAGGATTGGGCAATATAGCGCCGTGTTATTACAGTAAGTACAAATTGTGTGAGCTAATTATTGATTAATGTCTATTTGTATTTTAGATATTCCATTGGCAGTTTCATTTCCACACTTTTTCAACGGTGAAGCAAGTTTACTGGAAAATATTGAAGGACTAAAACCTGATAAGAAACGTCATGGTACTGAGATCATTATTCAACCGGTAAGGACTAAAATTGTCCCGGGAAACATTCCTTTCGAATTAAGCTGGGGATAGCTAGTACGAAAAAGTACTTGCACCAGATTCATATCTGGCAAATCGAGAATAGTCTCAAAAACTTCAAAAAGTGGTTTTATGGAAGGTTCAAAGTCTCGAACAAATCGTTCCCGCGACAGTCAAGCTAGTACTATTTGTATTGCTAAAGCAATTCGTTTTTGGGCAAAAAAAAACCACCCCTAAGGGTTAAGACGGCAGAGCTGGAGGAGTGGTTTATTCAAAGGATCTGAATCTTGAGCTCTACTTCAGACTACCTGATCACTGCAGTGTCTTCCAGGCTGAAGTCTCAGCTATAATGGACGCCGCGGCTTGGATAGGTCAACACACTATCGGACAGTATATTGTTACTCTCAGCAACTGACGCTCAGCTGTCGTTGATCTCTCCAAGAGATGGCTCAAACAGAATCGCGTGAACCTCACATGGGTCCCGGGACATAGGGACATTGAGGGAAGTTGTAGGCCAGACGAACCTGCTAGGCAGGGCAGGACCAAGCAAGTTCTTCGGGATAAAGAGCGGTATGCGGTTTGCCACATGCAAGCTAATGCTGAAAGAGTACACTCTCCGCCAAGCCAACGAAAGGTGGCTGCAATCTCCAGTGTGCCGGATATCCAAACAAACCTGGCCAAAGTGGGATCTTAAAAGATCTAGACAGATCTATACCCTAAGGAGGAGAGAAATCTCATATTAATAGGGGTACTAATCGGGCACTGCCTTAATGGTATGTAGGTACGCAGAAAGGCTAGGTGTGCCCTACCGACGATGCTGTAGGAGTTGCAGAGATGATGAGGAGGAGGAAACGGTGGATCACCTCATATACAACAACCCGGCTTTAAGTAGCGCGAGAATGCGCTTTTTGGGAGTTTCCTTCCTGGATAGCCTACGCCAGGTCGCGGGGCTCTATATAAAGGACTTGATGGCCTTCATCAAGTCATCTAAATGGTTCGAGGAGGAGTAAAGATGACGAATTAGGAGTGTCAGTCTCAGGACTCTGCTATGTGGAGTATCCCGAAAACAGGGGGATTTTCCATATGGCTGGCCCGCACCCGTCTCTTTCCTAGTGATGGTGGTATCACAATTTAACTTTTAATACTGGCCTAAGTGTGCCTCTACGGCAGCCACTTGAACCTAACCTAACCTAAGGGTTAAGTTACAGCGCTTATTTTTTGCAAGGCTTGTTTACTTATCAATACCTAACTTTTTAGGGGTTAAGACCAAGTCGATATTTTTTTTAAGCTATATTATGTATATAAAAAAATCAAACTTCAAATTTCGTGTGGGTAAAAAAGCCAATGCCCTGGGCCGAGCTTTTTTAATTCAAACCTTAAAATGGCATACTCTAGCCACAATAGGGCATGGGACACTTTTTTAAAATAAAACCATGCTGACCTGTCGGACAGCACCCATCAGTTTTTTCGTATAGAGGATAGCGATAGCGATAGGGATATGGATTGGGTACGGGACAGAGATACATGTAGTTTTCAGCAGAGCCACGTCTGCCGGGTCTGCTAGTTTTTTTTTTTATAAAAGCTAGTTTAATAATTAGAGGTCCTCATGGAATATTTTCAATGTTTTGCAGCAATTAGGTATTCCCATGAGAGTGCGTTCCCGCTTCCAAATTAATTTACTCATAAGCGATGTGAAATACAATAAAGATGTATCGCATTTCAAAAATATGGCATTACCAATATTTTGGATTGAAATGGTTTGTATTTGTTAACTAAAAACAATCTATTAAACAAAATTATCCATTGCACTCTTATTTAGGGTGTTGAAGATCTCACGCCTGGCGTCAAAATGCTGTTGGTACTACTATTCCGTGTGTGCCCATGCGTACAGCTCGGTATCGTCATTACATTAATGGCGATCGGTTTATATTTGGTATCCAGCGCTTTGTTGTACTGTTTTTGGGTGCCGGCATCCTGGAACACCATCAATGCTACTTTAGAACATACGTTGAATACAGGAACTGGACTGAAAGCGAATACAAGTTTCTTACCGCTACTAAAACAACCTATAATAGTCGAGATGAAAAATGTGCCGAAACATTTGAAATCAGCTGATCAGACGAAGCAAGATGCCGTTGTCAAACTTTTGCCATTAAAGCAAAATGTTGTGGTATAGTTGAAGATTTAAAACAAAAAAAACTTTTAAGATACCTAACTGTGATATTACGAACTAAGTTTAACATTTTCTCTTTTGCGAGGAATTTCAATAAGAAAAAGTCAATTTGAATAAATTTTTTTATTTATGTACAATTATTAGATATACTAAGTTTGATATGATAACACTTCTTATTTAGTTTTAAAATTATGTATAACGAATTTTAGTAAATTAAGTGTGCCTACAAATTAAAGTATACTTTTTTAAAGATAGCAATAATTATCCCTGTGTTGTTTTACTACAGTACAAGCATACTTTTAAAACTGCACTAAAATATTTGCATACAAATTTTAGGATAAACTGGGGTACATTCGGTGAATTGACCGCGATTTTGGTTGAATCAACCCATTTTTTGGTTGATATAACCATATTTTTTTATTGATGTGACTAAAATCACTATCATTTCTTATCCATTACCAGCTCAATTTTCTCTGTGTGTCTTTTTGGATCCTAATCAGAATATGACTACTAGACGAAACGTCAAGAGACTTTCGGGTTTGTTATCGTTCGCAATAGAGTATGGAGGGGGGGGGGGTTAAGTATCGATACTTTTGCACCTCCATGGGACCGCCCTTGCTAAGTAGGTAGTGTGATGGATCTTCATACGCAAGGTTCAGGCTTAAACCCCGAGACTGCTGACATCAACAAAAAGTTTGTCAGTTTTCGCAGCTCTTTATTACAGCCTACTTCTGCCGATATTAATGGACTTAAGTATGCTCGAGAATGGCTTAAATTAGCAATCCCTTGAAAGTATTCATGTATTTTATATTAAAAATGGGCAAAGAGTCAAATGAGACTAACCTTTGACTGATCAAAAACAAAAAATAGGGGGAAAGGATCCTTCATCTTGCATATCTCTGGAAGTATTAATGGTAGAATAGAGATAGAGATAGGGATTCATGATAAACATAAATAACCGAACGATGAGATTGTTCTCTGCAAATTGATCAAAAGTACGAAAATGGCGTCCATGGATGCCTTTGAATTGAATTTTTATAGTGGAACTCTATGAAAAAAGAGTTTGAACTCATTTTCCGAAAAAAATTAAAATTTTGAAATACATTTGTTTAAAATGGAACGAGCGATATGATTAAGAAAATTTTTGGGTATGCAAGGGATTTTTTAGAATCTCTTCCATTACATTTTTTTTTCGAAATTTGGGTGTTTCAAAAAGAAAACGTTTTAGATGCGCTCCAATATTTAAAAATTTATTAGTTGTTAAATTTCCCCGAAGAAATAGGTACCAAGAGCTTATAAGGATCTTTCATTGTCTTCAGAAAAGGCCCATTGGTGTAGCGGTTAAGTGCTCGGCCTACTACAACAAGTCGTGTCATATCAAAGCCCGGCAAAAACCAACATCAAAAAGTATTTAGAATAAGAATTTTTCTAAGAGCGGTCGCCCCCTCGGCAGTAGTTTGGCAAACTCTCCGGGGCTATTTCTGCCATGAGAAGCTTTTCACCAAAAACTCATTGCTATGGAAGTGCCGTTCGGAGTCGGCAAAAAACTGTAGGTCCCGCCAACTTGTAGGAAAAAAATCAAAGCAGCACACTACAAGTTGGAAGAGAAGCTCGGAAAAAATCTAGTTGGAGGTTATGATAACCTGTTGGTATATTGCCGCCATTAGTTTTAGTTTAAGTGTTTTTACAAATGTGCCCCACTTTACCCTAGTAAAGTTTTTCTGCGCAGAAAATATGAAATCTCGTTAAAACTGTAATCCAAATAATTGTGGATTTTTTTTTACATAAAATTACTAATACATGGTCACGTAAGTCTACTATTTACATAAATGCAAGGGTTGAGCTTATTTATATATATTTACAACTCTAGTTACTCAATAGCTATAGTGTCTTGAATCCATTTCATATAATACGAAATTCGAACATAGACATCAGGAAATCCCTCCATTGCGCAACCTGAACCGAATGATGTTATACCGGCTAGAAGCCAAGGACCGTCTTTATTGAGTTTACATTGTAGTGGACCACCTGAGTCTCCCTGTGTGAAATTGTATATATTTTAAATGCAGACATTTAAATTTCATATCAAAGTAAAATTTACCACACAAGTACCGCCTTTGCCGTTTAGTTTACCAGCGCACAAGTGTCCGCGATGAATTCGCACAAA
Organism: Campiglossa producta; assembly: GCA_964058755.1. Classification (NCBI taxonomy): domain Eukaryota; kingdom Metazoa; phylum Arthropoda; class Insecta; order Diptera; family Tephritidae; genus Campiglossa; species Campiglossa producta. The sequence continues at coordinate 40,456,529 of CAXKVI010000001.1, forward strand.
ACTGCCATAGGCTGCTCTGCAGCTAATAATAAGAATTTTCGATTATCATTTAGTATAACAGTGGTAGTTTTTGATATCTCTTACCGCTCGGTGTGGTGTAAAGGTACACGCGTTTTTAATAGCAAGCTGGTCAGGTCACTGCTTACATTCGATTTGCCCCAACCAGTCGCCACGCAGTCGCTGTAAGGTAGCTCCTTATACTCCTCGAATTCTTCATTATTTTGCCAATAGTATTTACGCGAATCCATGACTCCCTCATATTCACGATAATTTGTTTGCACTCTCATTAGTTTGTCATTTCGCCGTCGACTCGTGCGAAGCGCTCGTACTCTTCTCTGTAGCTCCGTCTGTTTCAGCCGACTAAGAATTTTTGTATTCATCAATTCGCGCATACTCGGTAGTGTAACATTTCGATTACGTCGTACTTTCTGCACACTTCTTAGGAAATTTTCATTCAAATCAGGCACGTCGCTTAGCCCTGGCTCCAATGGATCTTCTGCTTCACCCTCGGCAATTATCTCTTCATTACTGCCTGACAAATCCATTTCAGAAAGTGATTGTTCTTTGTAAACGAATGGCAGACAAATAACCCGTATATTAGAACTTTTGGCAAGATTAGCGGGCATAGAGAGTTTCATGAGCGCCAGATCGTGTCGAAAATTGTGATAACGTTTGTGTAGTATTATTTTATCCACTGGTATACGTTGTTCGTGACCAGACTCTTCGATCCGATTGTGTTCTCCTAGCACAACGGTCCAGAGTAGTGGTATAGGAAGATTAAAGAGATCACTGTAAATAAAATATGAAAGTACTATAAGTAGTATAAATGAGTATTATATAATTTACTCACTTATGTACGCAATGTGCTGCGGAAAGTATCCAATATGGATGTATAAGTACGCCACCGCACCAGTGCCCTAAAAACCCCATAGACGGATGCAATAGCTCCAGTGACGCTTGCCATGGATATTGGCCATCTTTTGTTGGGGATCCTGCTATTATTCGTGGGGTACGCTCAGATTGTTGTGATTGTGCTGTTGAAAACTCCGTCATTGATTCGCTGCGACTGGAGCGGGCGCCACAACCTAGTATAAAGATAACAAGATGAAGGATTGGGTTAAATTTCGAGCTAAGGCAGGATTTGAAAAAGCTTGTTGTTATATCTTTAATCTATATAATAGACATATGTACACACCACTGTGCGACGATAAAAATATATCATCTGATAATGTATGTATACCTGCTAATGGACAAAGAAATATTTTCTAAAAGAAGCAAGAAATAAAATATATGTATACTAGCGGGCTCAGACTTCGTTCTGCACAAAACTAAGAATTCCACCCTGAAAAACCCTCGTCAACGCTTTTCTTTTGATACCCACATAGAGCAAAAAGTCACATAAAATGCCCTGAAAATCAGAACAAAGTTTAGCGGATTTCTCTATTATATTTTTCCAATAAGATGCCCGTCTTATTATGACTGGGTGTCTCTTTTTAATAAAACTGAGTAGATAATCACATAATATTAAGAAGATTTTCTTTTTAATATTTCAAATTAAAAAAAAAAATGAACGCTCAACCCAGATGTCTAGTCTAGTGTAATCTACACTACCATGCCATCGTATACTTTAACTTGTCAACGGCTAATTACACCTTTGTTCTTTTTGCCTCACCACATGTCCACTTGCCTTATTGCCTTCACCGCGAATCGAACTAAGAATTATTAACTGCTGAACGGAGATCTCTACCATGATGCTATCGTGTACTTGTGCTTGGTAGCGTCGAATTACACATTTGAAGAAGGTATACTTTTATGTACATACGTTGTATGTGCATATGTTGAGACCTTAATAGCAAAATTTGAATTAATAAGGGATCTTTTAAAAATAAATAGTTTTCCTTTTCAATAAATTCAATATGAATCTAGTGAAAATAAGAGGATGTTCTTATTAATTTACTTTAAACAAATTTTCTCATAAAAACAAGCAGATTTCTTCTAACAATTGAACGTTTTTGACAAAAGTACATAAAAAATTCAAAAATAAGAAGCTAACTCCTTCTTTTTAGCCGATTTCCTTTTCAATAAATTGTAGAAGAAATTCAAGCTAAAATCCAAAAGATTTCCTAGCACAAATTTCTTCAAATTTGTCCCCACTCGCTCTCCCCGGCCAACAAGCTTTTTTAGACGTCGATCTCTTTGATTATAGGTGAACTTTTTGGCTCTGTGCATAGTGAAGAAACACCTTTCATGTTCATATGTGCTCCACATATAGGTCAATACTTCCGGGTGCGCATGTGGAACTAAGAATTACACACAGCTAAATCGCTCATCGACACCTTCCATTTGGTACCCATGTCCAAACACTTTCTAGGATCACACCTGGTGACCTACATGGAACTTGAACTAAATTCTCCTTAAAACTCTTATTAACACCTTTCATTTGATACCCATATCTCAAAAATACCTTGAAGGGTCACAGCCGATCCAAACTGGGTTTCAAGACCCTAATTGCCTAGGGATATAAAAACCTATTCTCATAATCCCCAAATAAACATCGACCAACCCGTTTAGAAGACTTAAGCTTAGGAACACCGTGGCACGAGATTTTCATATATTAGAATGTATCTTGAACTTTTCAGGATATGGCTTACGGCGCTTGATTTCTTTGAGATATACAAATGTTAGGTTATTCGCGCAAGTTTGGCTTAAACCCAGAGAGCAATAATTGAGCACCAATCTTTTTTAAGCTGCAAAAATGGGGTTGAACTTTTTTAAAAAAATATTTTTCCGAAATACTTTTGCAGCGGTCGAGAGCTCTCAGAGTGTATAGCTGAAATTAAAATCTTTAGACAAAATGGCTTAGCAGATGTTATTTAAAGTCCTCATAGAACTGAATATTTTGGCCGTAATCTCCTGCGAGTTAGGGGTTCAAAATATGCTCGAGGTAGGTAATAGGGCTCCTGAAACTATTCGTATATTCGATTTTTGGTTTTAGCGCAATGGCTTATCGATTTGTACTATTCGATTAGTTTTCTTTCTTAGGCTATTCGAATATTCGTTCAGTAGAATTATTGGAGTGTAATGGGGTGTGGTTGTACGGTTGGGCAAGCAGCTCCAGCTGTGCGACCTTGCTCAATCCCGACTATTGCATCCTCGTTCGTGCACTCTGGGCAACGTGAACTATTTATGCTCGCGGCAGAAAGAGAGGGAGCCCCGGTAAGGCCACTCTGGCATATTTGATTTAAGGGCTCACCGAGGTCTTTTTCGCAGCGTCTGTTCACCACGTGGTGCGGCTGCAAGCGGGTGACTGTCTTGTAGCAAGGGGCTCGCTATATAAATGTGTGAATATTTTTGGGATCCGTCACGTAAAAAACTGATTTCCTATGAAAACTAAGAAATCAAAGCCTCGGATGAGAACCCCCTTTAATGTTGACGACCCAGCAAAACGAATTAAGGACTATTAGAAGGATATGAGGGCATGTACCTGGAATGTCAGGACCCTTTCAAGGGATGGTATCACTGACCGGCTGGTTGGTGTTCTCGTTAATGCAAAGGCTGACATCACCGCCCTACAGGAATTGCGATGGACGGGGCAAGGCAAGACAACCATCGGACCTTGTGACGTCTACCAAGGTGGCGGTAAAGCGCGTGGTGTAGGATTCGTGGTGGAAAAGAGACTGTGCCGCCAAGTACTAGCGTCTAGCTGCGATCCGCACCAAGGCGAGGTTTTTAAAATAACATTTATCTGTGCCTACGAGCCGACTGAAGAGACGGACAACGTAGAGAAGTCCTTCTACGATAATCTTGAACAGACATGGTTGACAGCTGCTCGCAAGATAGTCATCAGTAGTACCAGGTTCCAGCATAAACGAATACACCAGGCTACTTGGCTGTCCCCCGATCAAAGAACAAGAAACCAGATTGATCATGTCGTGATCGGCGACAGACATAGCTCCACCGTTCTGGACGTGCGTACCCTACGTGCTCCCAATATCGACTCGGACCATTATCTTGTTGCAGCCACTCTCCTCTGTGCAGTGAAGAAAGTACGCACAATAACGTAACGTCGAGATGCTGCGTACGATACAGACAGCTGATTATTTCTCCACTCGACTCTCACACCTGCTATCGGAAAGCAATCTTCGACCTAATGACGTAACCGAGCAATGGGAGCATATCTCTCACTCATTGCGTACCGCCGCTCAAGCCACTATAGGTTTTCAGCGAGCCCGCAACAACATCTGGTACGATGAGGAATGTAGCACTGCCTCGGACAAAAAGGACGCTGCCTACAGGGAAACGTTGCGAACGGTACGAATCTAATGTAAAATACAACTACGAAAAGTGTTCTGCACATAAATGCCATGGATCCCGTCCAAAGAGTGCGTACCGTAGCACGTTGCCACGGTTTAGGCAACCACCCGGACTTGGAATAGCGTAGCCCAGGATTAATTATAATAAGCGCGGCCGAAGGCCGCCTACGCAGAAGGGTGTACTACGCAGAAGGACTTAGCATGCAAATTAATTTCCGCTTTCGGATTCTTAATCTACTCGCGAATACGCGTCTTTTGATGCCCCACTTTCCCCTTTTGGACAAAATTTAATATAGTTTAGTAAATTGGTATGGATTATTAGCTTTTCTTGGTCGTTGGCCCCTATACCAGGCACTTGCCACAAAGTGAAATAAAACCTTTAGAACCTTATTTCACATTTCAAAAGAAATAAGACCTCATTCTTAATAAAGTCTTTATATCTCAATCGATAGCGATATAAGGCCTTAAAGGCCTTATCTCAAAAGGCCTTCTTACACCCCGCCAAACAAAAGGCAAAAAGGTGCTTAAGTGTATAGGGTCTAAGCAGAAGTGCTCTTTTACAAAGGAATGTGAAAGAATAGTTTGGTGTGGATTTATTCTTATGAAATTCAGCGAAGGCAAACAAGATACTTATATGTATGTATATACCAAGGAATGAAACCGATTAAAATAAAGTTCCGGTTTCGGTTTCGGTTTTGTAAGGTGTTTCGATTTCGGTTTCGGTTCCGGTTCCGGTTTCGTTCTTCAACTATTATTTCGGGTTCGGTTACGGTTTCGTTTTGGTTTCGGTTCCCAAATAAAATATTTAAAAAAAAAATTTTACTACTGAAAAGCTCAAGAATGTAGCTTCAAAATAGGTCTGTATTTTCATAACTTTTTTCCTGCTGCCATAATGGATTTTCTCCAAAATAACGCTCTGTATGGAAAAAATCTGAAAATTTACTATACTTTTTCTATTAAAGCTTCTTTTGTAACCGTGCTCGACAATCTTCCATGAAAATTATTCAAGGTAATTTTTTTGGAAAAAAAAAAAAATAAATCATTCGTCCCTTGCGGGTATAAAAGTCGAAAAATTTTTAACCGGAGCATAGCAGTCTGTCCTACTAGGGATCATTTCTAAGATGGCCCACTAATCCCAACCAGAGCCATTCTCTGGTTAATATCTTCAAATACTTAGAAATCGTTTGAAATGGAGGATATGTATCAGTTTTTTACACATTTTTGGATATGGATCAAACCATGTGAAGTGTGCATAAAATTACGATGTTTCTGCTCGGCTACTGTATATAATTCAATGATTTAAACAAAAAAAAATGTTTTTACTATATTATAATTATAAGTATTTACATGCGATCTAATTGCTTAAACAATTACATTTAAAATAAACTATTTTTTAACAAACAAATATTTTTTACGTTCTGCAAACTAAAAAAAGTGGCAAAATATGTCAAATAACCTTTAATAGTCAAAAAAAAAATTGTGTTCATTCATACCATTACGAGGAAATTGCATTTTTTTGCCAATATTTTTAAAATGCGCTGCACATAAACGGACGCATGATAAAACAATACAGGTGGACATACGACGACAAACATTCCTACAAAGGTTTTGTATGCATTTTGTTGTTGTAATTTGTATGCTTACTGTCAAAATTGCGCTGAGATCTGAGCTAGCTGTCAAAATTTGAGAAACAAGTTTTAAAAAAATTTATTGAATTATCTGCAGTATTTCATGAGAAAATAATTTTTCAAAAATAGCATGCTCATTATTTTTTTTGCCATAAAAATATAATACTTTGAAATAGTTTTTGTTATCTACATAATATTTTATCAGTGGCTGAAGAAGAATCGTTTTCTAAAAATTTTCGGTACTTTGACCAAAAAAATGTAATACATATAAGCAAACAAAATCACGTTTTTTCTTTATCTTTCACTTTAAAAAAATTTCAATACGTTTAAAAATTACGATCTGCAGTGTAACCTTTTTTTTTAAATTTTCCCACCGTGTGTATTGACAGCAACAAAAAATGCACTCATATTCAGAATTTTTATATGTAGCTTTCATCAAGATGAAATGGTATTATAACTTTGGTCCGATGTTTGTAAGTATGAGAAGAAGAAGAGATAGACCCACTAATAAGTATACCTTTATGATCAGGATGTAGAGCTGATTCCATTTAACCATGTCCGTCCGTCCGTCTGTCCGTCCGTCTGTTTGTACGCAAACTAGTCCCTCAATTTTAGAGATATCTCGATGAAATTTGGTATGGAGGCATTATTTTATATGACAATAATCTTTTGTCAGAACCGGCAAGATCGGACCAAAACTACTCATAGCTCCCATACAATCGATTGTTCCGATAAACGGATTTCGGGCTATAACTTCTGTAATTAAAGAGCTAGTAACGTGAAATTTTTAAGTATTGCTTTTTATATATGATAACTATCGATGTTGAAAATCATTGAAATCGGATAAATATTTCATATAGCTCGCATACAATCGATTGCTCCGATAAACGGATAACTCCTGTAATTATAGAGGTAGGATCGCGAAACTTCGTAACTATTGCTCTGTTGGAATGTGGAATGTCGATGTTAAAAACCAATGAGATTGGACCAATAAAACACATCGCCCCCATATAATCGATAGTTCCGATAATTTCGGTAGGAGCTAAAGTTAAATTCATACAGGCTGTACTGGGAATCGAACAGTGAAAATCGTGACGCTTATTCTTGAAAGATATATAGACAGCTTTCCTTACTTGTTTTTTTTTTTTTTTAATTTCGAGGATATTTTTCATGCGTAATTTTACTATATTTTTTGCGTTATTTTTACTGTGTTTTATTTGGTAATTTTTTACTATGTTTTTGGCCTAATTTTTACTATATTTTTTCGGTAGTTTTTACTATATTTTTTGTGTAATTTTTATTATATATTTTTATAATTTTAAACTTTTTTGCGTTACTTTTACTTTAATTTTTGTAATTTCTACTTCAATTGAGTGGCTCGGTGCCATCCTTGCCTAACCCTCAATTTAGTAATTTCCTAATAATTAGTGACAAAGTTAATAGGTAATTAAAAATTAAACAGCCTAAGGCCAGAAATGCTTAACCCTCACAATCTTTATTATGCGAAAAAAAACAATATTTAAAGAATCTATTCTCTCTCTTTGGAGTATTTCTAAGTAGTATAGCATAATAACTCCATATAAAAAATTTCGAGGGTTAGGCAAGGATGGCACTGAGCCACTCAATTTTTGTTGTTTATTTTTACTATTTTTTTACTGCGAATTAATGTGAAAAATGTGACTTTTTGAATCCTGAGCCAGTGAACCCACCCCCGTAAATCCGCCTCTGCGTAGAACCTTTTTACTAAAAATGAAAAACGGTGATAAGGCACGCTTTCCCTTTAACATAAAAAACTCATCGTACATATACATATTCTTCCGATCGGTTTGTTAGACAATTGTCGTATTTGACCCATAACTCATTTAGGGTCATTATGCTCCATTTTTGACTAGGCATTTAATTTTCTGTATGCCGGTCGAAAACAACGAAAATCGTTTTTTGACCCACCCTATTATCTATATTGAACTATACGCTTCTGTGGCAGTCACCAAAGAACAAAGATCACACACAATTTCGACTTTACTCCCGAAATAAAAAAAATAAAAAACTTTTCAAACCACTTGTTTTTTTTATCTTTTGTACCCTGTAATCAATTTAATTTTTAACCATTGCTAAAACTATAGTTTAGTTAGTAGTTTAGTTAGTACTATAGTATCTTAACTGCTCCAAAACCAATTCTTTACCTGCGCCGAATTGATGATATTTCAGATTTTGTGATGCTGTTCTTGTTTTTAATACGAATACACTTAGCCACAGCAATAAAAAATAAAGCTTAAAAAGCATTTTTAATCACATTATTTACAAATTGTTGAATGCGCAGCTTCTCACTAACATTAGTAGTTGCAAGGTTTTCACGATTAGCAGCATTTTCTGCACAGTAGCTTAGTTTGCAATGCGGCACACGCGATAACGTCTTCCACAGTCCATTAGCAACTTGGCGGGCGTCCATACGTGGCACTTAACACTGCATTAACGATTTTATGATCAACACAATTGAAACATGATTTGTTGTCGAAAAGTCCTTATTTAAAAAGTATTATACGATTTTTATTAACACTGGGATTCTGCTGCTACTGGTATTGATGGTATGGTGCTTTTGATGTTGTTGGCGGATTTTGCGCGCACGCGGAATTTTCACTTTCACGCTCTAAGACAAACGAAACAGTAATGTGGCTGATATTAAATGCTTTGCACACCAAATCGACGACTCAAAAATGCGCAAAAGTTTGTAAAATATTTACTTTTCTTTTCGTTGTTATTGTGTGTAATTTACAATTTTATTGTGTTTTTTTGTTTTTATTTTTTATTTTTATTTACATACACTGTTTCTGCATTTTCGGCTTTTCATTGTACTATTTGGCAACGCTTTAAATTTGTTTAGTTTTTTTTTTTGCCCAGCATACGATCACCTTTAATTATTGGCTTGTTTTACGAATCGCGAGCAATGCTTATTTTCTACTATGTCCATTAATCACCTGCGGCAATGCGTCTGAAAAGTAGCAGCACAAGTCGAACATGTAATTGAATGTTATTGGGCTAGCGAAGAATGTAGACAGACTTTCGACTTTTGCAAAAAACATCAGTTTGATCTCCTAAACGCAAGCGCCGTGGGCAACAAGAAATGCAAAATTTTGCGGAGATTGTTATTTCAATTTTATTTTCAGTGGTCGCCAATTATGTTATATAATGGAACACTATTTTATCGCTGCTAAACGGACTAGACACCACAATTCAAGTCTCTTAGCACTTCATTTAGACACTCACGGGTTTTGCTGACAAATTGTTAACACAAAGCGTTTCCAAAAGTTGCGATTCGCACGCGACCACCATTCAAATGCAACTGCATTCAGCTCCTGTCGTGATTTTAGTCGCAACTTCAACTCTAACAAACGCTGCGCATGCGCACCAAAACTTTGTCGCTGCTGTAGCTTCCCCTTTCCTTTTTTTAGCTTTTGATTTCATTGCAACGCCAGACCGCTGCATTGTTGTCGTAATGCGCGTGGCCTTCCAATATGCTGCTGTTGTTGCATGTCACCTATCACCTAATACTCTGCCGTCGCCCACCTGCCACCACTCTTGCTCAGCCATTCAGCTTTAGTGTATGCGTTGGGTATTTAAATGCGCATACATATTTGTACAAATGGAAGCACTGTTGGAAATGGAAAATTTCAATGAAAACAAAAGTGAATCAGAGAAAAATTTGAATGAATGATAAAACAAAACAAGAAAGCAGAATTAAGACAAAAACATCACAACAATTTCAACACCAACATCACGTCGTTGTATGACTGCTGAGACATAAATGTGTAAGCAACAGTCAAGCACCTACTAAGCATCAGCGCTTTGCTACAAGCTAGCAAAGCTTGGAAACAGCTTGTGTGGTGCACTATGGGCCGGCTGGCGTGTTTGGGAAGACAAAATGCGATTTTGCAAAACGGTAGAAAAATTCTATATATATCGACTGCTGAGTGAAGATCACATTCTTTTACAATTTTTTTCAAAAATTCATATCTCAAATATTTTCAATTACATACATCCATTTATTTTATTAAAAAGGTCCTATATGCCTTGAAAATGTATTAAAATTTCTTTCAGATTGAGCGTTTAAAAACTCATTCTGAGATAGAGCGTTCTTCAAACAAATTAAAACCTCAACTACGTAAAGCTTTGCTAACCTCGCCTGACATTTGCAATCTCAAAACTTTACGCTCAACTTCAGAGGTATGCTACAATAAACGCCTGACGCTTCTCTTTTATACATTTGTTTTTGTTATTTATTTCTTTGCATTGAGAGTGTTTTGGTAAATTTATTAATTTAATAGAGAAAAGATGAATTAATTATTATTTCCCCCAAATTTTAATTCTTAAATTAAAGCAAAGTCATCAACATCTGATTGTCAAAGCAAGCAAAGTAAGCAAAATTTGATAGTTTGCCAAATTTCAATCTTGCTTCAACTTTGAGGTTTCCCACTTGCCATGTTTCGTTGAAACACGTATATTGAACTTATCTGCCAAAGCCAAAGTCCGAGGTAAGGTTGAAATAAAGTTTTATGTAGTTGACCCTTAAGAGATAGACCTTTTTTGACAAATATTTTGAAACAGGGTGTAGTTGTAATTGTATTAAGGATAGATGGAAACCAGCTGCACGTGATTGACTGGCTTGAAGCAGGTCAAGCGCAACTAGGATCGCGTCGGGCTCCACATTTTGTGAAAGCCATGGTGGTGTTCGGATAATCTCAAGTTTGCTGTGATGTCTTCGCTACTAGCGAGGTGAGTGATATCGGGCGATACGACTCCCCTACGTTAGCTGGCTTTCCAGGCTTTAGTAATGGGACCACGATTGCCTGGTTCCTTTAATAGAGTATGACAAAAGTAGCCATGGACAGACATTTGACTCCGTCTTCGGGCCAATGGCCTTGGAATTTCTGGACT
>CAXKVI010000001.1:40472401-40514901 GCA_964058755.1 Campiglossa producta
CAAAAATGATCCCAAAATAACTCCAAAATGATCCGAAAACTACCCCAATATTGTCCCAAATTAATCCAAAATTGAACCCAAATCGATCTCAAAATAACCCCAAAATTATTCCAAAGTGACCCCTAAATGATCTCAAAATTATCCTAAAATAATCCAAATATGATCCCAAAAATATACAATACAAATACAATACGGTAAAATGGTAACCCTGGGCCGCTACCCTACTTGAAAATATTTTAGATGGTATGTCGGCGAAAATACCTTTCATTTAATACCCATATTGGCATATTTTGCTACAAAATGAAAATTTATTTTAGATAGGTACACCGTCCCAGGTGTAGCCTCCAAGTGGATAGTTTTAGAATCAACCATACTATCTATATTCAAAACTTCATCCAAATCGCTCAAGCGGTTCCCGAGAGAGTCTGGATATACAAATATACATAAAGTAAAATAAATAAAGCGCGGTCAGGTGGCAACTCTAGGGTCACCCTGCTTGAAATTGTCATATCTGCAATACGGTTAAAAATACCTTTCATTTGATACCCATAATGGCATATGTTGCTTCATAATTTAAAAAAATTAGATAGGTGGCAACCCTGTAACACGCCCCAAGTGGCAACCCCCAAGTGGATAGTCTTAGAATCAACCATACTATCTGTATTCAAAATTTCATCCAAATCGGTCAAAGCGGTTCCGGAGATAGTCTGGATATACAAATACACAAGTTTAGCTCGTTTAAAGTTATAGGATGTAGAGCGATATCGTTATATCTCGGCAACTGGTGTTTTAGAGACCGTTGAATGAAGATCGACCAAAAACAAATTTTTAACAACGGCTTAAATTATCTTTTCAGCTCGTTTTCGATACTTCGATAAAAGGAAATATGTATTACTTGCAAATCCCTGTTCAAATAATTATTAAAGCAGTATCACCTCTTGATATTCCAATGTTAACAAAGTTCAAACATACCGTTGCAATTATTTCTCAGGGATCACCATCAACAATATTTTTTGTTTTACTCATTTCCTAACACCCTTGAACCCTATTTTTCCATGTAAGTATTTGCATATTCAACAGAGTTTAATCAGAGTCGTCGCTATGATTTAACCATTGACTTAGATGAGCTCTTATTCAACCGCTGCAGTTGCATCATCATAGCTTTTCACATACGCCAAGTTGCACAAACAATAACGGAAACCCAAGTTGGACAAATAAATAACAAAAAAAAAGTAAACACATCGCAAAGGGGGGAGGGGAGAAAGAAGGAAAATGAGAGGCGTCAAAGATAAGCAACGAATGCGATCAGCTGTGCAGCAGAGGCAGGTCGAAAAACTCTGACTTGAAATTGAAGACGACAGTGGAAGTGGTTGCGATAAAAATGTGAATAGCTTTGTGAGCGTGAATAGAGGGAGGGGATGCATACTACTCGTTGTTACTATGGGTATTTATGTCTTTTCCGAGACAATGTCTGGCTGTAAGCTTTGTCTGTTTACATGTAAAAATACCGATGTTGCTGCTAATGTGGCTTGCATTGACGATGATGATGATGATGATGATGGCGTGAATGATGATGATGCTGGCTTACAGTGTGGCACGTACAAACCTTCGCATGTAGCATTGTACGTGTGATCATGCTCAAATGAACTGGCTGACAGCTGATCGGTATCGTAAATCGTAAGTTTACAATGGCATTGACAGTGGCAATGACAGTGTGGTAACAAAAGTAGCTGGTGGCATTGTGTCGGATTTACATACGTAACTACTTGCCTATTTTTGTGTTTTCATATTTCCCAACATTAGTTTTTATCAAAATTTATTTATATTCACTGTTGTGGTGTCGTCGTTTGGTTTTAATGTATTGTTACCACAAAGTACTATCGTATTAGATTTAGACCGAACGTTCGGATTCGGTTTGATTATTTCAGGAAATCTGACAATGGTATGGGGATGATAATTTCCAGCGCTTTATTAATTTTGTCCGGTATGTTGCCATTCTCATCTAATCTTAGGACACAGAGCCAGAAGAGCAGCTTTTGGGCTAAGGAGTAGTTGAAACGTCGGAAACGAAAAAAAAAAAAACAATACGCAGCATTTGAGCTAAGGAGAAATCTATACGCAAATCTCTTTGGTTTTATGTGGAAATTCTTATTGTGTTATTTATAAGAAAATCTTTTCATTTTCGCTCAAGACTTCCGTAGAAATATAGAAAAAATTAAAAAAAGAGAAAACTTCTTATTTTTGGAAGATATTTCCTTGATAATATTAATAAGATAATTTCAGTGTGGTGCCATTTAGAACAATGCTGTAATTAGACGCTGGCAAGTATAAATAAACGATGGCATAATGGTAGACATATGAGTTCAGCGGATAAAATCTTGGGACGCGTTTCCCAAAAAGAAGGATAAAAAAGTGGGTAATATTGTTCAGCGAGGTCCCTTCTCGGCCCATTTTGAACGTGCTAACTAGTGTTGTTCTGATATTTGCTCTCCCGTGACAAAACAAACCAAGTAAGTGGATTTTTGGTGGTATCACAACGGGCCTTTTAATACTGGCCTAGGTGTGCCTCTGCGGCAGCCACTTGAACCTAACCTAAGTGGCTCTCCCATGAAAAATGCAAAACCAAGTATGTATTTGGAAAAATAACTGAGACTGACTTGGTTTTGCATTTGTAACGGGGGAGCTACTTACTTTGTTTTGTTGTGTCACGGCAGGGCTCTGGTTGGCAGGGATATTGTTAGTATGAGTCGGGGTGAACGCAATATGGCAATTATGGTGAGGCAACGTGAGTAAGTGTGGTGTAATTACTTAAAAAGATCAATGGTGTAATTAGACGCTGGCATCATTGTAGATACCAGTACCCCGTTTCTGTAAAATCGACAAAATTCTCGATGTTAATGTCGTCACACTCAACTCGATTCAAAATTGAGAAAAAAAAAAAAAAAAATCACTACCTCAAAAGCAAGTGAGGAAATAAATTGACAAAATTTATTTTTTTTACAGAAACAAAATAAATGAGTGTGACGTCAATATGACGTCAAATCGAAAATTTCCGTCGAGACGATCGATCGAATTGAGTTACAGAAACATAGTACTGGCGTTCAAGCGTTCAAGCCACCTGAGTAATTTTCTCGGTGAAGTCAATATAAGACCCCTCTGAAATATTATTATTATTACTTTTTAATTTGAAATATTAAATATTAAATATTAACATCTTCTCAATAATATGTGCTTTCTTTTTGAAAACATTAATAGGATTTTCTCTGCAAATATAAAAATAACTTCTTTTTGAAGAAAATCCATAGATATATCATTGGGTTATATTTTATTAGATACTTTTGGCTCTGTGTGCGAGGGCGGATCAAGTTCATCAAGTACTCAATCGACACGTAGGCTCACAAAACTATTTCGTCCACGCGAGTAAATGATATTACACGTCACTTTTTCTTTACCTCCATCACATCTCTGTTTGGTTTGATTTCGATTCCGGCTCGAAAATCTGACTTCGTCTTGGCACCACTAGATAACACAGCGTTTCAACAAAATTTGCTTGTGCATACAATTCCACTTGCACTCACTTGGCAACTCGCGTGACGGTCGAACGAAAACGAAAGTGAAGTTGAATGCCGCTTTTAGTTTCCTGCATCAACCACTTTTGCGTTCACCTTAAACTACCTGGCGCTCCATTGTGGCAAGTGACAAGTTGGAAGCTGTATGTTGCACATATACTCACACACACACACACACACCATACGTATTAGTTGGCAACATCATCGCTTTAGTTCGGTAAATCATTCAACTGGTGGCGCCTGCGTTTACATTTGTCTTTAGTAATTTTTCTACTTTGTTTGGAAAATCACTTAAGTGGCGCATTTTTTCCGGCGCTTTTCTCAGATTTGTTGTATGCAACTACATACATGGCGTATTTTTACTAATTTACTGTACACGAGGAAAGCAAAACCAAATCAAAGTCCATGCATTGTATAGCCAATTGTGAACGTGACTTCGGTGTTGTTGTTTTATTAATCAAATATTTATGTGCGATCATTTTCATACCATTTTACATTGGCATGGCAGCAAAATATTTTCCGTAAAAGTAATACAAGTCTTGTTTTTTTTTTACTCGATTGATATTTCAGTAGCTTGTCGCTTGTGTAGCTTGTGGTATTTTGTTTGCGTAATATGTATAAAAAATTGCATTTACTTATTTATTTTATTGAGATTATCGTGATCATTTACGGTACATTTTTTCGTCAGTAGTTATTTGCATAAAAGGTTATGTAGACGAATACATTCCACATACTAACTACTGCATGATTTTGTTTGGGTATGGTGATAGCAACGGAAAAAGAGCTATCCTAGGTGATGCCACTCTGACATACTCATCGTAAGGGCTCCTTGAAGCTCTGTTCACCCAGGAGTGTAGGCGCAATGCGTCTGTCGGCTCTTTGTTGAGCCAACTGGCGCCAATTGGAGGCACCGCGTGTTCTCAGATCTGCCTCCACTTGGTCCTGCCATCGGCCTCCCTCTTCCTCTACTTCCACTGGGCCGGAGCGTCTTCGTTCATTCGCACCACGTGACCTAGCCAGCGAAGCCGCTGGGTTTTAATTCGCTGAACTATGTCGACGTCTGTGTAAAGCTCATACAGCTTATCATTATATCCTCTTCGGTACTCGCCGTCGCCAACTTTTATGGGTCCATAAATCTTTCGAAGAATTTTTCTCTCGAATACTCCCAAAGCCACCTCGTCAGAAGCTGTCAGTGTACGTGCTTCTGCACCATATAGCAGGACGGGTACGATGAGTGACTTATAGAGTGTTGTTTTTGTTCGTCGAGAGAGGACTTTACTTCTCAATTGCCTACTCAGCCCAAAGTAGCTTTGTTTGCAAGAGTTATCCTTCGATGGATTTTCAGGCTTACATTGTTGTTGGTATTATTGCTGCCAACAGTGGCGTGGTTGCCAAGACGCGAATGCGCTGACTCTTTGCTTGATGCCAGCAGGTACTTCGTTTTACCTTCGTTCACCACCAAACCCCTTTTTCCGGTTCTTTTTCTAAGTTTGAGTACGCAGAAGTTACCGCGCGGTTTTTGAGGCCAATGATGTCGATGTCGTCGTCATACGCCAACAGTTGTACGTTCTTGTAATATATTGTTCCAGCGCGATTAAGTTCTGCAGCTTGAAAACCTCGCTTAGTTTCGAACGGCTCGGAGAGGTCCTTCCCAATTCTGACCGAGCTGGTGGTGTTGCTCAGCGTCATTTTGCACAGCCGTATAAGTTTTGCTGGGAAACCAAAATCAGACATAGCGGCATATAGGCAACTCCTTTTCGTGCTGTCGAAGGCGGCTTTTCTCACGGGTTTTTTTCCCAAGATTTGGCGTATTGTAAAAATCTGGTCGATGGTAGATTTACCAGGTCTGAAGCCACACTGATAAAGTCCAATCAGTCGGTTTACGTCAGGCTTCAGTCTTTCGCACAATACGCTTGATAGGACCTTATATGCGATATTCAAAAGGCTGATTCCACGATAGTTGGCGCAGATGCGGGATCACCCTTCTAATGGATTGGACAGGGTTTTTTTGATAAAACGGATGTTGCTTCTGCTGGCTATCATTTCAAGCTCTTCGGTTTCACGCTTTTCCGCTTCCCTTTTCTTCGCCCGGAAAAGCCGCCTCGCTTTCCTCTTCATCTCACGGTAGTGTTCACACATGCTCCTCGTTGCATTCGATTTTAACGTATGACCAACAAAAAGTCCATGGAATTACATCATATGGAAAAAATTGGCGTTTTCAATTTCAGCAAACTCTTTAATAAAAGGGAAACTTGCACTATAGTCGGGCCAATAGAGACATTTGAAACAACATGAAATCCCACAGTGCCAATTTTTTGCACACAGCTTAGGTTTGCCTTGAGGAATAAAATCTCAAAAGCCCACATCCCATATGTGCTATAGTTATTCGGGGTCAAAAGTAAAATATTTTGGTACTTTTCTCGATAAAGGTAAGTTTTTTCGAAACATTACCTGAGACCAAGTTGTAGATCTGGAAATTCTCTACGAATATGGTTCTGGCAATATTTCTCTAAGAGTACCCAGTTCTGAGATATCGCGATTGTAAAATTTGTTCTGGAAACTAAAAAAAAAATTGGAAAAATTTTCTTTTACCGTTTATTTGTCACGAAGTTCCCCATTGACAATGAAAATAGTTATTTTTGTCAAGTTCTCGAGCTAGAGCCACCATTTCTCCATGCATAATATCAAAAAATACTAGTCCGGTAAATTTAGTTTTTATTGTATAAAAAATATTCCCACAGGGCCAATTTTTTTGGTCATGAGCTTAGGTTCACCCCAAGGAAGAAAACTGCAAAAGTCCCCATCGATCTAACTTGTGCTAAAAAAGTTATTCGGGGTAAAATACAACTTTTTCTGTAGTTTGAAATTGCACTGAAAAACCTAGCCTAAGAGTCGAATTTCTTATGTAGTTCATTAGCTACCGGCTTATTGGTGTGGTTTACTGTTTCTTGCCATTCATCATGTTGTATCTCGTCTACAGTTTTACGTTCCCTGTCACTACATACTTTTACCAGTTGTGTGCATCATAAAATTTAAATAAAAACGTTGATCCGAAGAAAGTAATTAAAATTAAGACTCAATAAAAACATACAACGTACAAATATATGAACCTGAATAATACATAAACTACAACAACAATATTACCTAAGTAAAAGAGAGGAGATACAGAGAGAAACAACTTAATTGACGATTACTAATTGCATTTTAATTGCTGACGCAAAGCGCCATTGTATTGCATTTTTAGCAAATTCGGCAGAAGAACAATGAGTGGAGCAAATACACTAGGCGCAGCATAAGCAACAACAACAACAACAACAATTATGACAACGTCTTGCTTAAACAATTTTATACAACATTTAAAATTTTATTTGCATTTCCTGTCATTTGTCCGCTTTGGCTGAGATTTTTTAAATACTTTTACCTTTCAAATTTGTTCAAATGGGTGTACGACGATATGTAGTATATATTATGTAGATACATCATAAATTATACTAAGAAATGCAGTCATTGAAATGCTTATCTACTTATACAAATATGTACTTGTATGTGTACGTTTGTATCTATGTACCTAAGCCTGAGTTTTGTTTGAGTACCTGCATCACGTTTATTTAGTCAAAACACCCACACGGCATGACAACGACTGGATAAGATAAAGTCAGAGAGATAAGCATGGAAGAGAGACAGTCCTTGTATATTTTGCTATTTACGTATATTACTTACAAATATTTAACTAAAAATTTAAAATTTTCGGTACTCCATGATGCAGGCTTTAATATGACTATGCCCGGCAAACATGGTTCAACTTTTTCTCCAACCTTTGAAAAACTGTATAGTTTTCAAGTTAATATCCGACAAAATTCTCCAATTTTTCTCAAACCTTAGAGATATTTCGATAACTTTGTAGTTCTCAAGATGATATCCAACATATTCTCCAGACTAAAATTTATGTAAATAAAAACTTTTGTCTATCAATTCATGGCGTTTTAACTTAGAAAAATCATGAAAATCTCATTGGAGTACAAGTTGAGAACTATTCCTTTCTCAACTTGATAAACAGCGTTTTCTCTTATAAAACAATGCCCTTTTGCTTGGGAACGCCATCGTTCTCAAGTGGGTTTCCTGTTGAGAAATAATGCTGGGGTAAGACATGAAAAAATGCGACTATTAATTTCTGGTGGAAATCATACTAGTCCAGGTTCAAAGCTTATTGGACTAGTATGGGGACTAGTACATTTTATGGAAATCGTACTAGTCCAGGTTGAACTATTATGCAACTGGTATTTTACAACTAGTATAATTCTAGAATATCATGACTAGTAGATGACTGCTATGTTCTGGTCGAAATCTGACAATTGACATGTAGTAGGACATCAATACGTAAAAAAAAACAGGTGCTTATATGGAAAAATGACTAAAGAATGACTACACCATTTCAAGTTAGATTTTAGAAAGCGTTAATTGGATTTTAGAATTGTCAATTGGATTTTAGAAACCGTCAGTTGAATTTCAGAATTTTCAATTGGATTTCAGAAAGGGTCAATTGGATTTTCGAAAGTGTCTATTGGATTTTAGAAAACCGAAAAAAACTTCAATTTATGTTAAGATCATTTGACGCTTTCTGAAATCCAATTTACGCCCCTTAGAAAGGGTAAGGCACAGTCAATTGGATTTTACAAAGCGTAAATTAGAATTGAGAAAGCAAAAATTTAAAATTTTTCTTGGTTTTCTAAAATCCAATTGACACTTTCTAAAATCCAATTAACGTTTCTAAAATCCAACTTACCCTTTCTAAAATCCAATTGACAATTTTGGTATCCAATTGACGCTTCCTAAAATCCAACTGGAAATGGTGTAATTGGGCCTGGTGTACCAACTACAGTGTTGTTAGTTCGACTCTCACAACCCCGGGAGGAAAGTCTTTGAAGAGATTATATGCAGTATCATCGAAACATATGTTGGCCTGTCTGGTCCTGCAGCGCGTTGGTAAATTTTTTCTCAAAAAACACATTTCATACAATCCCGAAAATTGCTTGGCGATACCGTCGGTATTTACAGTAATAGACTACGTGTCAAACACATTTCTAAACTAGCGTTAGTTTGTTGTTGTACACAGTAATAATTGTAAAGTAGTTTTCATCTAGTTGCTTTCGTTGCAGGGATATTGCATTGTCAGCGGGCTCTGAACAATGTGTCAAGTTTCAAGTGTCTAGCCTAGCGGGAAGTTACTTAAAAATCGATCGCATGATTCTGCTCTTAGTTTCGGAGATTTTCCACAAGATTCAATTTTCTCTACCAGCGTGCCGCCTAGGGGAATTTTGATTTCTACTAGGTTGCCAGGAAGATAGATAAAAGTCGATCGCAAGATTTCCAATTTGAAACGAGTTTTCGGAATAGTTCGAACCGTGCGCCATCTACAGGAATTTAGGGGATGAGGAATTGCATTGCCAACTGGTTGTGAAAATTGTGCCAAATTTCAAGTATCAAGCTTACCGGGAAGTTTTTCAAAAAACCGATCGTAAGATTAAATCTTCCTTTTCAAGAATTATAAATTATCTTGTTCAGTGCGCCATCTAGCGAAGTTGTCTGTACAACGAATTATGTTTTCTTATTGTTTTTCTCAATGTGCCAAGTTTCAATAATCTAGTTATCGGGAAGCTACTTAAATTAGAGTAGCAAAATTTAAATTTATAAATGAATGACTTAAGACGATTAAAAGACTTTGCGAGATTCCGAAATCTCTGCAAACAAGAAAGCGTCTTAATATAAAGGTTTTAAAAAATTAAAATATTGATTTACTTCTGTTAACAGTTAAACGTGCGATATGTAATTATGGCTTTGAAATGAATTAAGCCTTAGTTTTCATAAATTTTAAATGGCATAATTATTTTACTCAGCTGAACAAAGCGCATAGATCTTGCATACAAGGACTATTAGACACTAACCAGTTCGGGGAACAAGGCGTATGAGTAACCTACCTTGTAGTCACCTATCTACTTTAATGCTTACGTTGCGCTGATTAGACAGATCACGACGTAGCTGATCGTTAAATTGTTTCTCTACCGCTGCCATCCGATTATACCTTGCTTCAAACATTCTCATACTTCATAACGATATTTAAGGCATTACTATATAGCTGCAGGCCAACGAACAATAAAGTCGGTATTTCTAACCTATATAGGAGTTAAAAATAGAAACTCCTGCTTATGATATTACACTTTCTTATCTTCTACTTGTTACTATGCGCTAAGCACTATGCAATTTATTTTGTGACCAAAGTAGATAAGAACTATCTAAGTACATTGGGAAGCTATCAGTGGTGCGCTAATCAGATTTACTTGTATTTAAATAACGTCGAATCATCAGCTTCGCGTCTTTCTATATTATCTTCTACTTTTATAGTATCTTGTATTTCTATATGTAGTATCTTCTACTTAAGTATGTATTTTTTTTAGACACAGAAGACATTTTTGTTGGTATTTCGGTTGACTTATCAGCAGATTTGTGTTTATATGACGAAAATGTCGCATGAGACTAACAACAAGAAAAGCTCGATTATTTAGTGCAAAAAAAAAAAAAATAAAGCAAAATTGTTGTTTAATGCGGTAAATTGCTGATGACAGTTACCACAGTAAACACCACACATATACATATGCGTATCTATAAATATATGAAAAAGCATAGTAAAAGCTGATAAAAATTGAGGGGAAGGCAAGAAGCTAAAGCTGCACTGACGCCGGCTAAATTCATTGCCAATTGCCTGCTGTTTTTTTTGCTTACTTTGCGCTGATGCCATAATGTAAGTTTTTGCCCTTGCCGGCCTTCATTTATTTATATCAGGGACAGGTACGATTACAAAGGAATAATAATGATAGTTTAATTTTAATAAAAAAATTTTAAATGAGTTTCTTGAATATAAACGCAAAGAATATGGGTTGCAATTATAACGATTTTTCCATCATTCCCTTGTCAAATTATGGTTAGAGACCACCCGATTTCGGCGTTGTGACAACTTTAGCCTCTGAGGGTATAATGGCACACATATGCATACAAATATTTTAGTACTGAATGTATAAATATTTCTCTCAAACTCGTAGGGATGGGCAATATTTTGCGATTGAGTGACGAGTGACTAAAAAATAAGAAATGAAAAGTTATTCACTATTTTAAAAATTTGTAATGATGAGTGACCGGATATTTTTATTCAAAAAAATTTTGAGTGATGAATAACAATTTATTTTATTCAAAAATAGCTAAAAAATAAAAATAAATTGTTATTCATCACTCAAATTTTTTTGAATAAAAATAGCCGGTCACTCATCACCAAAAATTTTTAAAATAATGAATAATTTGTTATTTTTTATTTGAATAATTTTTTATTCAAAATGTCCCAAGCCTGTTTTATCGCAATTAATGGAGAACATATTAGGCACTCCCCAGACGAGGCGCTCCGTTAAGCCCCAATTACATAAAACTTTGCAGGTTCCACTTTAATACAAAGTTTGTGGAACGTAAAGCGAAGCGAGATTTTGGCAAATGCTCAAAGCCGAGGCGCGCACCTGTCAAAGCTTAACAAAGTTTTATGTAACTCGGGCTTCATAGACGCGTACTCGTCATTTCACTGAGGACGAATTTACCTGCGTCTAAAGATCTGCACACGAAGCTGCAGAAAAAAACGCACAGGGAACTGTCAAAAATACAACTTTAATTAATTAATACATTTTCCGCACATTATTAACACATATTTCTTCCGATTGTACAAATTTTCTATTTTTTCTTTCAAAAGAAACAATTAATTTTATTTGGAAAAAGAAAGCAAAGCCCCGGCACCAAAAATCGAAAATGAAAAATGTAAGCAAATGCTTCTTCTTCCTCTTTTCTAAGCGTACGACTCCTGGCGACCAGCATTGTCATACGCTGAGCAGCATGCAGCTTTCATGCTTTGCCACTTTCGTCCAGCTGCCGATTCGTGTGCAGCTCTTCATGCAAATATATGTGTTCATCAACAAAGCGTACAAAAATCGAATGTAGCGTCTAATATGCGTCTATGACGATTCGCTCCGTGTGCGACCACGCTTAGTCAGCTTTTCTCCACCTTGTTTGCGTTTTTGTCGCCTTTGTACGACTTTTAATTATACAAATTTTGCCCAAATTTTTTCACATGTACATGTTTTAAATAATTTTTTTTTATTACTCTAAAAAACTATGAGATTGAACTGTATGCAGAAATGCAAAACTCTCTAGCATCTGTGTAGAAAATTGAATGCTCTACAAAAAAGTCCAGAGAAACGTTTCACGAACACAGTCAGAAGATATTCAATGCCAAAATCAAAGAGATTAGGACTGAAATCCGTGAATATCTGGGCAAAACTTTCAATCTATCAGCCTCAGCTAGAAATTGTCGCATATTTGCTTAAAGCTTCATATACTTATGTACAGGGCGCATCCACGTGTGTGGTTTTCAAATTACTCCTAAATATAGTAAAAGTTATACCAAAATATAGTAAAATTTAAATAAAAATATAGTAAAAATTACACAAAAAATATAGTCAAATAGCACAAAAAAATAGAATATTTAGCGAAAATATCGTCCCCTTTTTGCGCTTTTATCGTAAACGCCAAAAAGCAAATTTTACAGGAGAGCATTTTTTTATTTTTTTTAATTTTTTTTTCATTTATGAATTGGTGGATACGATAAAAAAGAAAGCCATATTTTGACATAACTGTAAGGATTTCAGTTATGAAATTTTACCAGAAGATGCGCTAAGGGATGATGAAGAAATTTGCATTAAACAGTAAATTTCGAAAAAATGGTGGTTACCATTAAAACGCAAAAAGGGGACGATATAGTAAAAATATAGTAAAAACTACGCAAAAATACTGTTAACATTGACTCGTAAAAATAGTAAAAATTACAAAAAAAAATATTAAAATTACACAAAAATATAGTTAAAATTACGTGACACCTTGAATTTGAAATTGCCCCCACCAACAAATGTAGGTACATATATATTTAAAAAAAAAACCCTAAAAGGCAAATTAAGAGAAACCGTGAATCAAAAATGTCCTTGGAAAAAAAAGCCCCCCTTACCAAAATCCTGGATACGCCACTGCGTATGAATATGTAGCTTTCGTATATGCATGTTAGTCTATCAGTTTGTTTACACATACCTAGCAGGCAGTAAAATGCGCTTGAAAGATTTGCAAGAAGATGAAATAAGCTCTAAAATAATCCTCTTCTTTTGAACTTTTATAATTGGCTCAAAAGACAAATGTTAAATTCTAGCATTTTTTTTTTTTTCAAAAATATCTAAAGATAAACTTGTGAGATCAAATATGAAATAGACTAATATTTTCCATATGACTTAGTGAGTTGAAATACGGTCCCTGCTTTATTTCCACGCAAGTGTCTCTTTCAAAAGGAGCGGATGCATTCATGTCTGTATGTGTGCTCTAATACTTGACTTTTATTTTTAAGTAGACAACCAAATTTATAGGCGGCCCAGTTCGCTGGCTGATTGGCCTCAGCGACCCAGTAATTGATATATATCTACACATATGTACATATATTATACATTAGGGTGATTCAAATTGATTAAAAAAAAAGAAAAATTTGTTTGCGAGCACCTTCAAAATATAATCCTAGTGGACTGGAAAAACTTTTTTTGTCGATCCACCCTAGTGTGCATTAGCATAAAACTCAGTCATTTATATTCGCACATGCCTTGACATTTTGGAAGTTCCAAAGCCTCAACTTTAAGAGTATGTAAAAATATTTTGTAAAAAGTTTCAAAAATTAAAAGAAAATTCACTTTGAAAAAAATGCCATTTTCCCCACACAAAATGTATGGGAAAGGGCGAAAAAAGAGCCACCGCTAAGGGTTAAGTTAGAGCGCTAATTTTTTGCAAGGCTTTTTTTCTCATCAATACCAAAATTTTTAGGCGGTAGAACCAAGTCGACATTTTTTTTGAATCGCCCTAATATACATATATTTAAAGCAATTACTCTTCTGTCTGCCTTGACTTCTGGATTTACATATGTAAGTAGATATAATTATAAAACAACTTTGATGATAGTTTCAATTGCAATTGTCATTTTAAACGCAAAAAATGCAGGGTCAAATGCAAAGATTCGAATCAATTTGTGAGTAATCATACAAAGTTCCACCCGCAGGCTTGTACATACATATATGCAGTTTTTGCCTTCTAAACTAATTTCTTGTTCAAATAGAAAAATTGCTTTAAACAAGCATGGGATAGTCAGTCCTATTTATATGACAATTTGAAATTTTAAGGATTCCAATGTTAGATACGGCACGCCCGTGGTGCACTTATTATTTTGGTTGCCAAAATCAATGCCTCACTTCTTAGGCGGCTCTGCAGTTGCATCAATTGGTTTGATTTTGGCTTTGGTGAGTCGACCCAATATTTGCGATTTATAAATTGAAGCTGATGTCAATTTATAAAGTTTGAACTAGATATCGAGCTAGAATAAATTTACTGCTCATGTTGGCCTTCAAATGTGTAGAGCCAATAGCTTCCGCCTAGAATTGCAATTTTTTACCAGAAGATTCTACAGATCCAGTGCAAATCGGGTTTAAAATCGGAGGGAATGCCGTTAGCATACTAACACTCTTTCACTTTTTACACTCTATTACAAAACAAATACATACATGTTTCGTGGAACTTACATAATTTATTAAGTAAATTCCATCTTACATAAAATTTACACATAGGACGTGACTACAACATAAAATCACTGTAATGAATTCCCCTAGAACCATGTTTAATGTCTTCTTAAATTTCCAAATTTCATTAAATCTGATAAATTAGAATTTCATTGTTTGTTGGTTACCAACTTGCAGTTGCAATTTGCGAAACAGACAAATTACTTAATCTCTAGTCATCTCAGTAATTCTGTCGTGAAACCAATATATGACGTGCAATTACTGTAAACAGAAAAATATGAAGGATGCAGCGTTAAAACTTTAACTACAAAAGTTTCACTTTTAATGCTGGAATGCAACGAAATGGAATGTATGATTTAGAGTAATGGGAAGGAAAATATATACGAATGTACATTAGAATGGACTAAAAAAAATCGTTTTTTTTTTTTTAACTGAGTTATGGAACATGGAGTTCTTGATATGAGTTTTTACTATTATATTCGCTATATTTGGCTAATATAAAAGTAAAGTATCTGGATGACCTAGCTTGCTCGGTGTTCGATTTTGTACAATACCCTGCAGCGAAAGCAACTAGTTGAAAACTACTTTACAACTAGTTGGTGCACCGGGCCCAACTAGTCAGTGTTCGGTCTTTTTTCCATATAAGCAACTGGTATTTTTTACGTGATGATGTCCTACGAGATGTCAATTGTCAGATTTCGACCAGAATATACCAGTTATCTACTAGTCAGGAAATACCAGTTTCATACTGGTTGTAAAATACCAGTTCCATACTAGTTCATCCTGGAATAGTATAATTTCCATAAAATTAACTAATCCACATACTAGTCCAAAAAGGACTAGTATGAAATATACTAGTCCCATACTAGTCCAAAAAGCATTGAACTTGTACTAGTATGATTTCAACCAAATTTTCCTGGCTTACGTTTTATTTTATCATTTGACTTTATTTTCATGTTTATTCTTAAGAAAGCAGCGGCTATTTGTATTTACCCTATCACGAAAAAGCATCTATGAATTATAAGAGAAAACGAAACGAATGAATTTTGTATTTTTTAACTGGTATAATTTCATACAGAAAATCTAGTTGTATACTAGTATGAAATGGATATTTCCTGACTAGTATGAGTTCCGCCAGAAAATTATAGTTGTATACTAGTATTTTTCTGACTAGTTTGAGGTTTCGCTGCAGGGATAGTCTTACCTGCCTACCTTTTCACCAATATTCTTACTTACC
Organism: Campiglossa producta; assembly: GCA_964058755.1. Lineage (NCBI taxonomy): Eukaryota > Metazoa > Arthropoda > Insecta > Diptera > Tephritidae > Campiglossa > Campiglossa producta. Next base: position 40,487,893 of record CAXKVI010000001.1, read on the forward strand.
AACATAAACTCGCAGGGGCTGGCATATAATCATAATCTTGGCTTAACCATCTAGGCGATTTTGTTTTTTTCGTATCAAAGCATGCCAGTCATTCCTTTTAGTGACAAGTGACGCCATCGTTAAATTTCCTTCGATACTCGCCGTTGGTATCACGGGAAGGACCATAAATCTTCCGGAGAACTTTTCTCTCAAATACTCCAAAGGCCATCTCATCTTCTCTTGACACTGTCCATGATTCCGAGCCGTACATCAGGACTGATATGATGAGAGACTTATAGAGCGTGATCTTTGTTTGTCGGGAGAGGACTTTACTTCTCAATTGCCTACTAAGTCCAAAGTAACAGTTGGAAAGAGTGATTCTCCGTTGGATTTCTGAACTGATATTATTTTTGGTGTTAATGCTGGTTCCCAAATATACGATTTCCCTCACCGTTTCAAATTTGTAACTATCAACGTTGACGCAGCTGCCAAGGGGCAGATGCGCTAATTCTCTCTGACCGAATAGACAATAATTAGAGAACTACCCCAGACGAACAAAGGCAATAAAAAAAAACTAAAACTAATGGCTTTCATAACCTCTAACGAAATTTTTGCCGAGCTTCTCTTTCCAACTTGTGGTATGTTGCCGTTGAGTTTTTTCCTACAAGTTGGCGAGACCTACTGAACTGCACTTGCGAAGCAAATGTGTCTTTGATGAGAAGCTTCTCATAGCAGAAATACACCCGGAGAGTTTGATAAACTACTGCTGATTCTTTTCTTCTTTATAAATAATGTTTACTGTTGCTTTTGCCGGGTATCGATACCGAACTACTTGGTGTAGTAAGCCGAACACACTACCGCTACACCACGGCGGCTGCCATAATGATAGCCTGTCGGTATATCTCGCCATAAAGTTTTGAAAATACTATTATAACTTTTGTCGCACAGTGTAGTTAACTGAATACATTCATCTCCAAATGGTGAAATGGATTTCGTGGAGGGAATGTGCCTTAATGAATTACATACGTTTGTTTACCATACATACATAAACCTACTTCATTATGTCCGCGTTCCGCTACAAATAAACACACACATAGTGGCGACACCGAAAGCAAATAAAGTCGTGAGATGCAAGTTGACATAAGTGGAAAATCGGGTGGCCATAACATCAACCACTTAAGTACGTCTATGTGAGTTTGTAAGAATACCAATTACTAGAAAAACTTTGCAGTATAAAATGCTAACGGTGCGTCTGTGGCGGCAGCTGATTTAATCCTTTGAAGATTGAATGCAATAAAAACAATGAACATCCTGCCAAAATTTAGCTAAATCTCATATCATCCAAACCGTTTGTTATTGGTGTGAGCATACGTGTTGCACATGAAAAATGTGTCTTATTAGTGAGATGCCGCATGGAAAACAGAAGCGCCAACTCATTGAGCGAGAGTAAATTACGGAGTAACAGACGTATGAAACATTCAACTGCATTAACCAGCTACCAACGAAGGGCACGCATGTGGGAGGCATGCAGGAGGCATAAAAAACAAACCTAGAAATACAAATATAAAATGAAATGTAATGAAATGATAAAAGACATGCGGCAGCAGCAACTGAAATAACAGCAGTAGAATTTCTAATTTAGAATAGAAAGCGCAAAGCACAAAAAAAAATGTGTGTACTTCATACAAACAAAAGGACGAACGAAGGTAACGAATGAATGGCATAGCGCACAAACAAACTTACGACAACGGTGCATAACGCCCAACTGCCAACAGAAAGTAACAACATGACTAGAGAATACCTGTGAAGAGATAATAAAAAATGAGAAAAACATAAAAACATAAGGGCGTAAACGCTTCATGCTAACTTTCAATGAAATCCAAGGAAAAATTCTAAGCCATTTCGCATTTTCTAAATTTCTGCAATGCACTATTGCAATTCCTTGCTGCCAAGTCTAATAAAGTTGTCAAGATTTTTCTCTTCTTTTTTTGGGTTTTTTTTTGTTTGTCAGTCACTGCATACAACAATTAAAAGTGTGGCAAGGTAAGCTTTGGTTATTGTTGTGTTTCCCTAGCAACATTGCAGTGGATCTATTTTTTAAGTTTCTATGTAATAGGGATGTTGCAAATATATAGGATTTTCGACATCGCCAGATGCTGGAAAAGAATTTATTTGGGAATTTGAATGAGAATGTGGATGTCTGAATTTGTCTAAAAAAATTCAGTATGAACATGTTCAGAAAAAGAATAAACATTTCTTAGGTATATTTTCATTCCTTTATTACCCCTTATCGATACCCCCTGCGGGTTAGGGGTTTAGAATATGCCCTAGGTAGGCATACCGGTCGCAAGAAGCGACTAATATGCAAATACATATGTAGGTAGTGACGTGTTTTTGTGATGTAAAGAGTATGTATGGTTAAAGGTTTGCTTTGCTTCCTTTAAATTCTATAACACTCGTGTGAGTTTTGCTTATAATAAGAGACATTTTTGAGAAAAGAGATTAACTTCCATTACCGTCTTCTGTCTTGGAAACATAACGAATAATATTTTGATTGCTCTAATGGAGCTTCGAGTTTCCTTACACACAGAATAGTTTTTGTCACCATGTACCATGTTAAACTAACAAGAAAGATCCTGTTAAATGTGCATGAGATAATGAGGCAGATAGTGTTGTTTTAACAGGAATTAATGTTAATTTAACAGGAATTCATGCTTATTTAACAGGAGTTCATGTTAATTCAACAGGAAGTCATGTTAATTTAACACGAAGTCAAGTTTTTCAACATGAGCTTCATGTTAAAATAACATGATTGATAGTGTTGAAAAATAATAACCTGAAAAAGTGTTAAAAAAGAGTTGATTTTACACGAAAACTTCGCATAGCTTCAAAATTTCAAACTATTGAGCTCTCTTCCTCTTACCCTAGATCTAGGTTTGCGATAAATTCTCTGATTCAAATGCGTATGAGTAACAAAAAAATTCAGAGTATGCTTATAGCAGAGATGCCACGAGTAGCTATTTAGCCAAATATATGCGAACGAATATTCGAAAAGGGTTTCGGTAGCAGCTCCGAGTATACCGGTCGTAAGAGGCGACTAATATACACATAGGTAATGACGTGCTAACTCGATGGTTGATCTACGGATATGATGCCTCTCACCTGTCATTACCCATCTTCTCCTTCCTTACGGATGGAGGGATGTTATGACCTAGAAGGTTCCACTGGTCATATCAAATCGCTTCCGAGACAGTCGGACAGTTTCGGAAGGTAGTACCGGAGCGTACCGGGTTCATATCCGGCCAAGGACTGTTAATTTCGACATCACTCCCCAAAACCTTCGGGGAGTGTTCTTGTCCTTAACAACAACAATAACAATCCCTTATCGAATTTTATTAAAAAGTCCCTGGACATTGCTTTTATCGGCTTATCTCGAGGTTGCGGTATAAGTAAGGACATTATGGTTGTGTTTTTACTTATCAAAAGTAAAGCTCTTCGAAATAGATATCATACAGAAAATATTAGCCATTATTGTATTAAGTGACCTTCCTAGTTAGAACACTATTAGAAAATAAAAAATTTATTTGTTTAATTGACTCTCTTTTGATATCTACCCACATTAGCATGTCTCGTTTGATTAAGATAGATGCCATATGTTTTTTTTTCAAAATTAACAGAACATCCCTGCAGCGAAACCTCAAACTAGTCAGAAAAATACTAGTATACAACTATAATTTTCTGGCAGAACTCATACTAGTCAGGAAATAGCCATTTAATACTAGTATACAACTATAACTTTCTGGTAGATTTCATACTAGTCAGGAAATATCCATTCTATACTAGTATACAACTATATTTTTCTAGATGAAATTATACCAGTTGAAAAATACAAAATTCATTCGTATCGTTTTTCTCTTATAATTCATAGAAGCTTTTTCGTGATAGGGTAAATACAAATAGCCGCTGCTTTCTTAAGAATAAACATGAAAATAAAGTCGAGGGATAAAATAAAGGGCAAGCAAGGAAAATTCTGGTTGGAATCATACTAGTCCATGTTCAATACTTTTTGGACTAGTATGGACTAGTATATTTCATGCCAGTTCTTTTTGGACTAGTATGTGGACTAGTTCTTTTTATGGTAATTATACTAGTCCAGGTTGAACTAGTATGGAACTGGTATTTTACAACTAGTATGAAACTGGTATTTCCTGACTAGTAGATAACTGGTATATTCTGGTCGAAATCTGACAATTGACATCGCGTAGGACATCAACACGTAAAAAATACCAGTTGCTTATATGGAAAAAAGACAGAACACTGACTAGTTGGGCCCGGTGCACCAACTAGTTGTAAAGTAGTTGTCAACTAGTTACTTTCGCTGCAGGGATCTAGTGAATAGCAGCTTGCTGGGTCTGAGTTCTTATTATAAAACCTATCAGCCACTCCAGTCCTATTCTGTAGAGAAATTGCTCAAAGCGCTTTACTAAAGCCCTCAGCTTTTCTATCGGGATATTGTCATCGAAAAAGCAAAAATTACCACAACCGAACTTTGTGAATATTTGCAACATCCCAAGTTTATTACTACAAACAAAATATCCATTGTTGCTCGCAGCATGTCATGCAACAATTAAAAACTGCTGCCACAAAGATATATACATTTGTGTATAAGCGAATATAAGCGAAAACAGCAGGAGCACTTTCACAAAAATATTATGTACTTTACAGGAAATTACGTTACCACTGATTTTGGCGCAAACACGCTGGGTAAAACATAATAGATTGGACTACCCTGTTAAAGATTTCCGAAAAACTTCATCTCAGTGAAAGTTACTAGCTGTCAGTGCTACTTTTATAATACATATTAGTATCTATAGTCAAAAACACATTTCCTTCGACAGGAATTTAAAAAATAACACTATTACAAAAAATCTTACAAGTGAGTGCACAGTATATTTTAGAACGAGAGCCCCCTTAGGCATATGGTTGTTGATTAATAACAAGCAAAATTTTTGTGAGCGACTTTTTTTGAAAATTCTGGAAAGTCAGAGAGAGGGGGTGTGAAACATGTAAATTTTCTACCAACTCAGGAATATATGTGTCTTAGAAATTTTGTGCGCCTTATAGTGAGTCCAACGACACAAATATGTCAAAATAACGTTATCAAAATTTTGTTTTGTATAAAAACAACAGGCACCACAATAGAATCAGTGATTATGATGAATAGTTGTCTCGGTACACTCAAAATAAAATCTGTGTAAATATAACGAAAACTTGCGTACATATTACGAAATTATTCGTTGTTTTGAGCCACGAAAGATTTCGTAAATTCTACAAAACCGTTTTCGTACGTGGCATTAAAAAAAATTAGTATATTTTACAAATAGTACCTGGGCGACCGAGCTTAATCGGAGCTATCAATTTAGCGCTAACTTTACTTACCCAAAATGATCCCATAATGACCCTAAAATAATTCCAAAATATTCCCAAAACGACACCAAAAAGACCCTTAAATGTTCCAAAAATGATTCAAAATTTAATCCAAAACGACACAAAAATGATCCCAAAATGATTTCAAAATGACCCTAAAATGATCCCAAAATGACCCAAAATGATTCCAAAATGTTTCCAAAATGACCCCCAAAAAGACTCTTAAATGTACCCCAAATGATCCGAAAATTAGCACAAATTTATCAAAAAATTATCCCAAAATGACCCTAAAATAGTCCCAAAATAATACTAAAATAAAACCAAAACGAACCCAAAAGGGCCGTCAAATGTTCCCAAAATGATACAAAATTGAACCCAAAATTGCCCAAAAATTATCCCAAAATGATCCCAACTGATTCAAAAATGACCCCAAAACTACCCCAAAATGACCCACAATGACTCCTCTAAATGGTCCCCAATTAATCCACAATAGAACCCAAAATGATTTCAAAATGATCCTAAAGTGACGCCTAAATGATCCTAGAATAATCCAAATATGATGCCAAAAAATACAATGCAAATACAATACGGTAAAATGGTAACACTGGGCGGCAACCCTACTTTAAAATATTTTAGTTGGTATGTCGGCGAAAAAAGCTTACATTTGATACCCATATTGGCATATTTTTCTACATAATTAAATTTTAAATGAATTCCCATTCATTTAGCCAATTTTATTGAAAACTGGTCTAGATTAAATTTGAAACCAAATTTGGTGATGACCAAACATATGTAGTACAAAAATGTTTAAGATTTAGGCTCAAATTTTTAACCGTGTAACGGTATGAATGCAACTCGTTCTACGGAAATTATTAGATGTCCTCAGCAAATAAATTTTTTCTTTGATCAAGTAACAAATGAGGTGTTTACTCAAATACTTGCATATATACTTTGTTGTTACTTGCATGAAAAGATGTACATATGTATATATATAAAAAGGAATATCTTTAAGGGGTGCCATCTGCAAGCATACAACAAAACATAAACAATGATATGTGCACACCCATAAGGTAAATTCAATCAGGTGCAACGACTCTGTGTAAAATGATTTGATATCGTCGCTCGTTTGCCAGCAGCACGAATGAGCCATAATTAAAATTTTGGGAAATCGTATTTGAAAGATTATTGCTCTCGCAGCACTTGCCATTTTAGTTTTTTACATAAATATGATTTTGCAAGTTTTCTTCTCATTATACTATTTCACCTGATATAGTTTTTACGTTAATGTGTAGCAAAATTGTTACGTATACGGCATGGTGTCTGTTGCCTAGTGCAACACATTCATTCTTCTGGCACAACGAAAATTTTTAAAAATTTTTAAAAATTTTAATAAAGTCAATTTAGTTTTTCTAGCATACACTGAGGAGTCAAAATACCGTTGCTGTATAAACAAATGCGTGATCTCTCTATAGGACATGGTCCAACAAATGTGAACAGTTCAGCACATACAAAGTGATCAGAACTGGCAATAGACGCACACTCTCTTCCGACTGATTCCAGAAACAACCTAGACTAGTCGTATTTTATTTACCACATGTGGGGGAATGATTATTTTCTGCTGAAATTTTTTAGTTTCTCTCAAAAACTAAAGTTTTGCAATACATTTTAATAATTACCATTTATTCGAATGTAAGTAAGTAAGTAAAATGAAAATATGTTGATATATGGGCATATATGTATGAATACATACTCGAAACGTTTTTGTGGCTTTCAAAACATACACACACTCATACATATGTATGTTTTGTAAATGTTAGCCAACGTATATAAAAACCATCTTGATTTTCAATACAATACAATCCGTGCAATTTCGATATGCTCAAAAAGTGGAACGAAACATTGGTCTGAAATTCGAATTCGTGAACTACAGAAAATGGCCATCTGCAATCAAAAGCAGCATTTTGGGCGCCACAGTTTGCAGAAGAGAAAGCTTGAGGCCCAGGTAGCAGGTAGTAGCAGCAGCACAACATCAGTGACGGCGCTGAAACGATATGAAAACAGAACACACGTGCATAGCATATGATTTGTTTACAAAATATTGCCACAAACTATGCAACTGAAATTCATAAATGTCTGAGCGACAGTGAGAGAGTATGTGAGAGCATAGTACTGCTAGTAGACAATTTGGTTTTTTGTCATACGCCAGTTAACAAGAGAACCAAAAGAATTGTGCTGCAGCATAATTGTCCTGCGCTCAACTTTAGCATTGAACTAGATTATGGTTGCAATATTGCAGTACCATCTTTCCACCTACAAAAAGCGCAACACCGGGTTGGAATTAATTGTTAACATGGGAATGTTCAAAGGAAGGATTTAAGCAAGGTCAGCAAAGTTGCCATGTTAAGCATTTGCTAATGTCATATAAAAACAAGTAAGGAAAGCTGTTTTCGGCTGTGCCGAAGGCTAAATACCTTTTATGAATAAGCGTCACGATTTTCACTTATTGATGCCCAGTACAGCCTGTGTGAATTTAACTTTAGCTCATACCGAAATTATCGGAGCTATCGATTATATGGGGACGATGTGTTATATTGGTCCAATCTCATTGATTTTTAACATCGACATTCCACATTCTAAAATAGCAACATTTACGAAATTTCACGTTCCTACCGATATAATTACAGGAGTTATCTACCAAAATCCGTTTATCGGAACAATCGATTGTATGGGGGCTATGTGAAATATTTATCCCATTTCAATGATTTTCAACATCGATATTTTACATATAAAAATAGCGATGCTTCCAAAATTTCACGTTCCTATGTGTTTAATTACAGGACTTATAGCCCAAAATCCTCTTATCGGAATAATCGATTGTATGGGAGCTATGTGAAATATTTATGCCATCTCAATGATTTTCAACATCGATATTTCGCATATAAAAATAGCGATACTTCCAAAATTTCACGTTCCTACCTATATAATTACAGCAGTTATCTACCAAAATCCGTTTATCGGAACAATCGATTGTATGGGGGCTATGTGAAATATTTATCCAATCTCGATGATTTTCAACATCGATATTTCACATATAAAAATAGCAATACGTCCAAAATTTCACGTTCCTACGTGTTTAATTACAGGGGTTATAGCCCAAAATCCGTTTATCGGAATAATCGATTGTATGGGAGCTATGTGAAATATTTATCCCATCTCTATGAGTTTCAACATCGATATTTCACATATAAAAATAGCAATACTTACAAAATTTCACGTTCCTACGTGTTTAATTACAGGAGTTATAGCCCAAAATCCGTTTATCGGAATAATCGATTGTATGGGAGCTATGTGAAATATTTATCCCATCTCTATGATTTTCAGCATCGATATTTCACATATAAAAATAGCAACACTTATAAAATTTCACGTTCCTTCGTGTTTAATTACAGGAGTTATAGCCCAAAATCCGTTTATCGGAATAATCGGTTGTATGGGAGCTATATGTTATATTGGTCCGATCTTGCTGGTTCCGACAAATGATTCCTATATTGGAAAATGGTGACCGCATTCCAAATTTCAGCCAAATATCTCAAAAACTGAGGGACTAGTTTGCGTTCAAACAGACAGACAGACAGACGGACAGACGGACATGGCTAAATCAACTCATCTCGTCATCCTGATCATTTCGGTATACTTATTGATGGGTCTATCTCTTCTTCTTCTCATATTTACAAACATCGGACCAAAGTTATAATACCATTTCATGTTCATGAAAGGTATAAATATGTACGTATCTACTTACAAGTTTATATAAGAATGTGTTTTTGTGCTGTAAAGAGTATGGAGTATGGCTAAAGGTTTGCTTTGCTTCCTTTAAATTCTATAAGACTCTTGTGAATTTAGCTTATAATAACAGACATTTTTGAGAAAAGAGATCAACTTCCCTTACCGTCTTCAGACTTGGAAATATAACGAATAATATTTCGATTGCTCTAAAATAATAAAAATAAAATTTTAAAATATTGAGCTCTCTTCCTCTTCCTCTAGATCTAACTTTGCGATAAATTCTCTGATTCAAAATGTTTAATCAATCTCTTGGTACTTCTAGGGATGCCATTGCGTATGAGTGCGAATCCACAAACTAGTCAGAAAAATACTGTTAAATAACTAGAATTTTCTGGCTGAATTCGTACTAGTCAGGAAATATCCATTTCATACTAGTATATAACTAACTTTTTCTGGATGAAATCATACCAGTTAAAAAATACAAAATTCATTCGTTTCGTTTTCTTCTTTTTTCTCTTATAGTTCACAGATGCCTTTTTGTGATATGGTAAATACAAATAGTCGCTGATTTCTTAAGAATAAACATGAAAATAAAGGCAACTGAAGGGTAAGTATGGGAACAAAGGGTAAGTTATGAAAATTCTGGTTAAAATCAATTAGTCCAGGTTCAATGCTTTTTGGACTATTATGGGACTAGTATACTTCATACTAGCCCCTTTATGGAAATCACACTAGTCCAGATTGAACTAGTATGGGACTGGTATTTTACAACTAGTATAATTCTAGAATATCATGACTAGTAGATGAAAAAAATAGCAGTTTCTTATATGGAAAAAAGACAAAACACGACTAGTTGTATCCGGTGCACCAACTAGTTGTAAAGTAGTTTTCAACTAGTTGCTTTCGCTGCAGGGTGCTTATAGTAGAGATGCCACGAGTAGCTATTTAACCGAATATCGCGAACGAATATTCGAACAGGGTTTCGGTAGCAGCGCCGAATATTATGCTTCCGAATATACGGCAACACTTAGTATCTATCACATCTGCCTTATAAGGGGAAAAAATGTAGCTTGCTTTGTTTTGTAGCAGTACCTAATTCGTCCTGCTTACCCATCATAAACATGGTATAAACCAAGGTATAAAACCGATTAAAATATCGTTTCGGTTTCGTTCTTCAACATTTATGTCGGTTTCGGTTAAGGTCTCGTTTTGGTTTCGTTCCGGTTTCGGTTTCCAAATAAAAACACAAACACAAAATATGGCTTAAGCTTACTACTAAACTCAAAGATATAGTTTCAATATAGGTGTGATAGGTGATAATTTTTTACAATTATTTTCCTGCGGTCATGATGGATTTTCTCCAAAATAACAAAGTGCTACAGCCATTTTACACTTTTAAAGCGACCTAGTAAAGATTATTCATTGGCCGAGTTATACACGGAACGCCCTTAAAAAAAGTATTGTAACACTCCCAAAATCTGGTTTTAAGACAAAAAAACCGGGTTTTTCAGTTTCTTAGTAAAAAAATTTCGTTAAAAACTCAATTTGTCAAGAATTGTTGACACTTTCGAAATATATATGGGTGAAAATACGAAAGTGATAAAATTTTGGGTCTTATTTTGAAAACATTATTTTTTACCACATTTTACATACACGCCCAACGAAGCCCTCCAGGTCATTCTGGGCATTTTGCCACTTGATCTGGAAGGGTTTCGGTCAGCGGCGGCATCAGCTCTGCGCCTAAGAGAAACCTCCAGTTGGGCTGCGGGTACTATTGGACACTCCAGTATTCTGGAATCTTACAGCTTTCTCCCTCTAAGCACAGATCGTTGTGCGACTACTACAGTCGGGGACAGCTGTTTCAAAATAAACATTCCCAGCAGAGAAGACTGGGAGAGGACGGATTGGTGTCCCGAAACAAATGGTGGCACTTCCATATACACCGACGACTCGAAGTCGGACGGCAGAGTTGGAGGAGGAGTTTATTCAAGGGATTTGGACCTTGAGCTCTCCTTCAGACTACCTGATCATTGTAGCGTCTTCCAGGCGGAAGTCTCGGCAATCCTGGACGCCGCGGCCTGGTTAAGCAAACGTGTTATCGGAGAAGATATCGCTATTTTCAGCAATAGCCAAGCGGCCATCAAATCCCTTGGCTCATACACGTTCAACTCTGAACTGACGCTCAGCTGTCGTCGATCTCTTCAGGAGACGGCCAAACAGAACCGCGTAAACTTCATATGGGTCCCGGGACATAGGGACATTGAGGGAAACTGTAAGGCAGACGAGCTTGCCAGGCAGGGCACGACCAAGCAGGTTCTTCAGGATAAAGAGCGCTTAGGTATGCCGTTTGCCACATGCAAACTAATGCTGAAGGAGCACACACTCCGTCAAGCCAACGAAAGATGGCTGCTATCCCCAGGGTGTCGCATATCGAAACAAACCTGGCCAAAATGGGATCTTAAAAGGTCTAGACGCATTTATGCCCTAACTAGGAGGGAAATCTGCATATTGATAGGGGTATTAACCGGTCACTGCCTCATTGGTAGGCATGCAGAAAGGCTAGGTGTGCCCTACCGACGATGCTGCAGGAGTTGCAAAGATGATGAGGAGGAGGAAACAGTGGAGCACCTCATCTGCAACTGTCCGGCTTTAAGCGGCGCGAGAACGCGCTTTTTGGGAGTTCCGTTCCTGGATAGCCTAAGCCAGATCGCGGAAATGGACATAAAGGACTTGATGGGCTTCATAAAGTCATCTAAGTGGTTCGAGGAGGAGTAACGGTGTCGGTTTAGGAGTGTCAGTCCCAGAATTCTGCTATGTGGAAAATCCCAACAACTCAGGGATTTTCCATATGGCTGGGTCCCGGGACTGACTTTCCTTGTGTTGGTGGTATCACAACGGGCCTTTCAAAACTGGCCTAAGTGTGCCTCTGCGGCAGCCACTTGAACCTAACCTAACATACACGCTACACGTTATGCACTTTTTACCTTCTTATTATTCTATCCTATGCAGGGCCGGTCACTTTTTTAACCCTTTCGTGAGTTTTTGCATTTTGTTAATTTTTTCGCGAATAACAGCAAAGAACTCACGGGAATCAAAGTACCTATCGAATGGTATAAAAATATTCAAAATCGGTTTGGTACTTTTCGAGTAATTGAAATTTCCTTTAATAACTTTTGTTGTTTTTGCTTCCTCCGCTAAAAAAATACGGTACGATTCAAATTTTTGCAAACAAAAATTTTTTGCAAACATTTTTCGCAATTTTCAACTTCTCCATCGTGGTCAGATGGCGCTTTTGTATGATGTTGTTGGGCATTCCATTAGTAAATATTAGCAAAAAAAAATTTTGGCACTCTAAGGGAGCGGAAGTTATTTACATTTGTTACCTTCATAGTACACAGTACGTAGAGAAAAAAAAAAATTCATGAAAAATTAGCTAGTCTGTAAAAAATTTAAATAACTCCCGCTCCCTTAAAGTGGCAAAATTTTTTTTTTTGCTAATAGTTACTAATGGAATGCCCAACAACATCATACAAAAGCGCCATCTGCCCACGATGGAGAAGTTAAAAATTGCGGAAAATGTTTGCAAAAAAAAATTTTTTTTAAAAATTTTAATCGTCGTATGGAAGAAGATACCATCTTTTATATATATTTAAAAAATTAGCAAAATCGGTTTCGTGAGAAATTTATCAAAAAGTGAGGAATTTCGAAAAGTGTTGATAGCTATAACTTTGAAAATAATTCGAATTTCGAAAAACTGGCCCAAACGTATTTTTTTCTTGTTGTTGTGAACCATACAAAAAAGTTTCAGAAAGATAATACAACTTCGAAAAAAAAGTGGCTCACTTCACAAAATTCAAGTCATATGTATATCGAACATCAGTACAAAAGCCAGGAGAATGACGCCAGGAGAATGACGAATTGCACATAAATATGAGATTACATCCAAAGTTAACGTCCTAGCTAAACCTTAAATATTTAAGATAATATTTCCATACGACTCGCATGTAACCATGTATAAATTGAAACGAAATATAGCCACTAAAGAAAATAGAAGCTAGCCAGAAGAATGACGATTTGAGTGGAACCGTATAAATAGACTGGGTAAAAGTTACGCTAGAACTGATATCATAATGGCTACCGTTAATATTTGTTGTTCTACATCTCACTGAAGCACTGCCATTTAACCTGCACAATGAATTATTTAACGTCCGGCAATATTTTGCGAGAATTTCACATTTTAACCTGGCCCAGGAGCCAAAAATGATGACAAAAGTTTATTCACTTTTTTAATCAAATTATTATAGATCATATTAGTAAATCTATTAAATATGTCTTAAACAGATATTAAATAATAAATAGAAACAAGAAATATTGAAATAAATATAGGATATTTGGTTTTATGACAAATTTATTAAGCGTTCAAGGAATTGTGACACGCCATGGGACTGATGTTACGAGGATTTATTCCATAATTTTAAAAACTAGCTTGAGGGGATATATAAATAGGGTTATAAATTTTCATAAACTGTTATATTATATCAAGTCACTTTAAAACTTTCCGATTGATTGACTGATGATATCAAGTTGTACTACTTTTGTGTTTTCAGCCATATAGTGTTTTATTCATTTGAAAAAAGTATGATATATTTTTTAAGCCGGAAGTTAAAATTTTTAGAAATTTCATCCGGTTTTCCGGTTTTGACATCATCTTTTTGGCACTAATTGACAATGAATGATATTTTTTGGTTATATATCATCGAGGGCCATTCACAAATTAATTATGCCAATTTTATTTTTTTGGAAAGGACTTCAACCCAAAATCTAATATTTTGGTCTTAAGCTCCCAACAGGAGTACTGTGTGTTATTAGGCGGGAAGGTTTAAAGACCGGGGCAAGTTCCTGTTAGAACAACAATAACGGCGACCTGGTAACCGACGAACAGAATATACTTAAATTATGGAGGGAGCACTTCTCCTCACTGCTAAATTGCGAGGGAGACGTCGAACCCGATACCCCAATCCCTGACGATGGAAAAGTCTTCCCACCACCTGACTATGATGAAGTGAGGATAGCTATATCCCGGCTCAAAAACAACAAATAGCCTGGGAAAGACGGACTACCCGCCGAGCTTTCAAACACGGAGGCGAAGAGCTGGTAAAAAGCATGCATCAGCTCTTATGCAGAATATGGTCAGATGAGTGAAGGCCTCCAGATTGGAATTTAAGTGTGCTTTGCCCAATCCACAAGAAAGGCGATCCGCTAACCGCACCAACTACCGCGGAATCAGTCTTCTTAATATCGCATATAAGGTTCTTTCTAGCGTGTTGTGTGAAATCCTGAAGCCCATCGTAGACAAACTGATTGGACCTTATCAGTGTGGCTTTAGACCTGGTAAGTCTACCATCGACCAGATTTTCACGATACGCCAAATCCTGGAGAAGACCCATGATAAAAGGATCGACACTCACCATCTCTTTGTCGATTTTAAAGCCGCTTTTGATAGCTCAAAAAGGAGTTGCCTGTATGCCGCCATGTCTGAATTTAACTTCCCTGCAAAGCTTATACGGCTTTGTCAAATGACGTTGAGCAAAACCAACAGCTCAGTCAGAATCGGGAAGGACGTCTCTGAGCCATTTGAAACCAAACGAGGCTTCAGACAGGGCGACTCCCTTTCTTGCGATTTCTTTAACCTGATGCTGGAGAAGATGCTCGAATTAGCAGAGCTATACCGCAATGGCACAACCTTTTACAAGAGCGTGCAATTGCTGGCGTATGCCGATGATATTGATATCATTGGCCTTAACAGCCGCGCCGTAAGCGCTGCTTTCTCTGGGTTGGATAAGGAAGCGAAAAAAGTGGGTCTTGCCGTGAACGAGGATAAGACGAAGTATCTGCTGTCATCAAAGAAAGAATCGGCGCACCTGCGCCTTGGCAGCCAAGTCACCGTTGATAGCTACAAGTTTGAAACGGTGAGAGACTTCGTCTATTTGGGAACCAGCATTAACACCGAAAATAATATCAGTCTAGAAATCCAACGGAGAATCACCCTTGCCAACAAGTGTTACTTTGGACTAAGTAGGCAATTGAGAAATAAAGTCCTCTCTCGACAAACAAAGATCACGCTCTATAAGTCTCTCATCATACCAGTCCTGATGTACAGCTCGGAATCATGGACAGTGTCAAGAGAAGATGAGATGGCCCTTGGAGTATTTGAGAGAAAAGTTCTCCGGAAGATTTATGGTCCTTCCCGTGATGCCAACGGCGAGTATCGAAGGAAATTTAACGATGAGCTGTACGAGCTTTACACAGACCTGACCATAGTTCAGCGGATTAAAGCCCAAAGGCTCCGCTGGCTGGATCATGTTATGCGATTGGACAAAGAAGCACCAGCACAGAAAGTTTTCCTATCGACACCCGAATTCGGCAGCAGAGGAAGGGGGAGACCTCGACTGAGATGGAAACAACAGGTGGAGGATGACTTGAACTCCCTTGGGGTTTCCAATTGGCGTCAGTTATCGCTAAAAAGGAATGACTGGCGTGCTTTGATACGAAACGGCCAAAATCGCCTAGGCGGTTAAACGCAAGCCAAGATTAGATACTTCACATTCCTTATAGGGAATAAATAAACACACTTTACATGCAGATTTAGAATTTATGCCCAAAATTATAATTTTCGGACATTGTGCAATGGTGTTTTTTAATCAACATTTGTAAATTGAGCTCGAATTTTTAAAGTACATTTTTAATCCTCAATGATCGGCAACGATTTTAATTTCCAAGAGTTCTATTTAAAAGTTACGAAAATAGTTTCGGATTTTATCGAGCGGTTAGCGACCACTGCTGAGGTGGAAACCCGCTTTGATAAAATTTTATATGTTAGAGCACTTTTAATCTGCCCCGGTACTCGAACCTGAGACCTTCGGTGTGGTAGAGCAGAAACGTTACAACCACAACGAGTCAGCCAACGAAACTGAATCCAAACACAAAAATTTTGTAAATATTGGACTAGCGCTTGCTGTACGCAATAATATTCAAACCAAATCCAAGCTGATACAATACCAAAATTGTTAGGCAAAACAATCAAAAACAAGTAGACCAAATTAAAGCGAAACCTGTACAGTGACATACAAAAAATAAATAAAAGACATTAAACACATCTGATTTGATTTATTTTCACCACATTCACCCCCCTCACTTAGAAATGGCAACAAACAATTAAGCCACAAACAAACCAACAAAACAAACAGGCGCTCATACACACGAACTTACATTCATTTGGATGTCTGTAAATGTTTATCCGCCAGAGATATTAGAACAAATGCAAATATAAACAAAGAGGAACGACTGAGCCAGTGGGATGTGTTAAGCAAAATACCGCATTGGGCAATTTCCAACCGAAAACCATCCAGTTCATTGGGCAGCAGCGATAAGATAATGCCGACTGCGAGATAACAAGAGCATCAGCGAAGAAATTTAATGGAGCGCGCCGCAGTGCCAGAATGAGAATGGAACAAGAATCCCAGCAGCTTACGCCCCCCGAAAACCCAACCCATACGAAACAGCATCGTCGTTGTGCGACGAAGTCACTTCAAACAAATACACGCACACACATATAGCAGAGCAGGTCACCAATCGGGAATATAAAAGCAGCAGCCGATTCGTGCGGCAATATCAAAAACGTTTCGCACGCGCAGCCAGTAACTTGCAACAGTCGCAGTCAATCAGCGGAACCGTTAAATACTCCAGTGTTCTAACTGTAATTCGTTGTTATTTTCAAACAAGTACAAAAAAAAAGAACTTAAAAAAAATTGTGCAAGGAAAGGACAAATTACTTCGCTGCAATTAAGTAAAGGCCATTGGAGTAGCAAAACGTCTTAATTGCTAAAGTAATTAATAAATTGGTGAGTGAGTGGAAAATGTACAAAATATACTGCATATGTGTGTAAAAAGGCGAAGTAATTCAAAACAAATTTCAACAAAAACTAAAAGTGAAACAGGAAACGTCCAAATAAATTTTCTATATGAAAAAAAGGATGTATGCTTTCTGCTGCTGTGAAACTTTTCCTAACAAAAACTTTACTTTTTGTTTGAGGTTTTGTAATTTCATAAATGGACGGTACAATTATGACAACTAAAGTACAAGCAGTAAAGTAAGGAGTGGCGCAAACCACGGTATTTTTGTACTTCTCCTATAAACAACTTTAACCATTGCACTATGGGCTAATGAGTATTTGTTGGCTATGATTTTGAATGCGGTGTTAATTTTCAAAAACAAAAATAATGCTTCATATAAAATAAACATTGATTTTCTGGAAGGTTGAGAGATATAGGGATTTTCAAAATTAAATATTAAACAAAATCGATAAATACACATAGAAGACAAGACATACTTAGGTGCTTTTCCCAAAAGTTAAAACTCAAAAATTAGAATAATAATCGAAGTTAATAAAATTTGAGTTTCGAAAATCGGTAATTCGAATCGAAAACTTCGATTTCGATACACAAATTTCAAAAAAAAAGAAAATCCGTTCAAAATTTGAACGAAACTCGTTTTGGAAACCATCTTCGAAATTTGAACTCGAACTAAAAATTAAAAAAAAAAAGTTTTAAATTTGGCACAAGTTGATATTAAGCTGTTTTGAATATCAAATTTCAGAAAATCCAAAAGTGCCTGACTGGGGATTTTCAATACCGCTGATTTTGAATTCGATACAAAAGTTTCGACAACAAGATGTTCTACCAAAATAAATACAGTATCTACATTTGTTTTTTTTACAAGATGATATTTTTCTATACCGGAATTTCTATACCCATGAAATCGAATTTCATATTAAAAATCTAGGCAAAGTGGCAAAATTAAAAAAAAAAAAAATAGTTTTCTAAGATCGATAAAATTTCAAAGACAAAATGGCGGTTAAAATAAAAAAATCGGTTTTCGCAAATCTGGATAGCTGGGGATTTACGATAGCCTTGATTTCGAATTCGAAACAAAACTTTCAAAAACAAAATGGGCGATTAAAATATTTCTCTATAGCGGATTTTCTATACCCATGATTTAGGTTTAATATTAAAAATCAAAATAAGAGTACCGAAAATATAAAAAAAATGTATTCCCAAAAGGTCACAGCTTGTGATACCTAAATCGATAATATTTAAAAAAACAAAATGGCGGATGAAAAAATCCAGTTTAAGGATAGCTGAGGTTTGTCCTTACCGAATATTTCGAGTTTGATATTGAAAATCGAAAAAGAGTATCACAAAAAAAAATGCTTTCCTAAAAAGTCACACTTTATGGTTTTTTAATCGATAATGTTCCAAAGAACTAAATAGCGGATTATAAAAAAAGTGTGCTTATGTTGTAGTTGGTCAATGGTTTACTTATGTAAAACATTATTTGGTTATTGACCAAAAATCGATTTTGCGAAAAATGGACAGTTAGGGATTTTCGACAACGGCGATTTTGAGTTTGATTAAAAAATTTAAATAAGTTTATCATTTCAACAAACTTTCTTAACCAAAATTTAAGAAATTGATGGGCTGCAAAAGTTTAAATTAAAGTGATCTTCCCAAAGTTCATTTCGACAATTTCGAGCTCGATACAAAATAGTTTTCAAACACCCCCTATCTTAAAATTAATCTTAACAAAGCTGTATATACGACTTTTGTTTCGTTTTAAGATTGTGTTTCACGTCCAAACAAAAAATCGCGAAGGGTTATAAGAAAAACCCGTACACAAATTTCAAGTTCATTTAGATCCCTGCTTTCATTTAAAAAAATCATTTTAATTTCAGAGTACCTACTCCGTTTCACTGATAGCCGAAATAAAATTTTACCAAACACAGAAAGCCACCTAGCCCATTGTGCATTGTGTACCAAAGTTTTGGTGCGAAAATTAAAAAACGACTTGATAAAAAAAAAGGTGCAAAACTTGGAAAATATTTTTTGTTACAGCCACTGGAATGGGCATTCAAATGACAAACATATTCCAATGCGTACGCAAACCTTTAATGGGCCATTGTTTGGCTACCGCAAATTAAGATGAAGTGAACATAAAAGTCTTGCGGTAATTTAGGTTCGTTCTGGGATTTGAGTAAGAAATTCGTAGCAGCAGATTAGCATTATCAAGGGAGCCGTAATGTGCTTATCTATTTAATATGATTGCTTGTGTATAGTGTTGAAACTCATCGCAAATACCCTCAAATTTGGTAGGATACAGATTTTGAGAAAGGAGAATGTACATGTGTAATAGAGAAGAGATGATTATAATCAGTTTTCATTTTGAGTTAAGCACCGAAGCGAAACCGTTTCTAGCACTTAATTGTTAGACTTGATTAGAAAAGTTGATTTGGGGAATGGCCTAGCTTAGGAAACTTCAATTCAAAAGTTTGTGTTAATAGTTTTTTGATTAAAACAAATGTAATGTAAGTCATTTTAAAACTTAATGGTTATCCGCTGGGTATAAAAACAAATAAAACTTAATTGTTAAATGAGTATTTAAGACTGTTTTTGTAAAATGGAATTTTAATTAAGGGGTGCTCTTCAGGCGGGCATTCTTGTCTATTATTCTGCGTTTTTGTTTATTAACCGTATAAACTCCATTGGAGCTCGTTTAATGAGAGCAGTGCCGATTTACGGACACTATTGGCTGACAAAATTATTGGCAGTGAAAGCTTAGCCTCTTGTATCTTGTGGTAGTAAACCGATTGCCCTGGCAACGAGTTTGTTGACCTCGTAACCAGGACTATAGTCGATTTTAGTCGCCTCGGCCATATTCCAAGCTCCTCATCTGCAGTCGTTTGCATTTACCAATAAGAACGCATGGAAACACCATTCGCGAATCATTGTGGGAACGTCGTTCATCTCCATAGGCGAATACATATGTTGCATGAAGTATTTACGGAAGGTTGGGTTAGTAAATTTGAAAAATGGTTTTGTGTATAGGTATCTATCAGAGTAGTCTTTACTTGCATGGAGACAATTTTATCATCAGATTTCCAAAGGCTCAAACCCTAAATCAATTGTTGTGTGTTGAAGATAAAACAAAAAATTGTATCCCCATTGGAGATGGTTTAGGCGTGTCGCAGTGGGATCAAACTTCAGATTACTCTTTGTGTAGAGAATTGTTGACACTTTCGAAATATATGTAGTGTTTTATTTATTTGAAAAAAGTATTATAGTTATGTATGTTTTTTAAGCTAGAAGTTGAAATTTTTGGAAATTTCATCTGGTTTTCCGGTTTTGACGTCATTTTTTTGACACTAATTGACAATAAATGATATTTTTTGGTTATATATCATCGAGAGGCAACTACTACTTAATTATGCCAATTTTATTTTTTTGGAAAGGACTTCAAGTTTTCAAGATATCCAGCATAAACCAAAATCTAATATTTTGGTCTCAAGCGCCCTTCAGTAGCACTGTGTGTAATTAAGCGGGTCGATTTAAAAATCTCCCAAGTGCCAAGGAAAATCGTATTTTAGGGTGTTTAAGTATAAATGCACTTAAACATTTTGATACTTACTCACAAATATGATAAGTTGCATTAACCTATTCACACACACACCATTATACTTTCTAACATAAATAACTATAAATAATCAATATGCTAGACATGTATTAATACCTACTCCTAGCATTGATATCCATTTAAAATAATCTCTAAAATATAAACACTTGAGAAGTAGTAAAAAGGCAATAAAAGCAACAAAGACCAACTGGTCGTAAAAGTATGATTAGTATCAGTCCTTTTTTTGATTGCCCTTTTGTTACTTCACACAAACAAATACATTTAAAATAGGAACATAGATTGAAGATTTTGTATATAAACCTTTGTACATATTTTAATAAACCAGAAGTCTTTTGACTCTCACGAGAAGGTTTACAACCTCTCAAACTCTTGGTTTTCTTTTTAAATTCAACAAACTGTTCAACTTCCCCCCACCAGTGGTAAGGGTTGACAGTAATAAATTAAAAATAGGGATCAAAATAAGATACTTTGCCGGAGGAAGCATGCCTCTAAAACCAATTCCGATGTCACGACTTTTTACTTTAGACTTAGAGCGTCAAAGTTTTGAAAAAATCCTAAGTTGACCCAAACGTGTCCAAATGTATGACCGACCCCCACTAACGTTGAAGGGCCGACCCACCCATGTCAGTGGATCACCCCCTAAAACCCCACATGGGGGTTCCCCATACAAACATTTAAAAAAATAACCATTTTTGGCACTTTTCATGAAAAAATCATTATTTCTACCAGAATTAATTTGAATATGTTTCTCTTCTAACTGCCACTATAAGAAACCCTACTATTTACCTGAATGTTAACTGCAAGTTTGCTCGCACCCTCTTTACCATGTCAAATAAGTATACCACAACACTACTACTTTTTAGACATTTACTTTTTAAGCTCATCTAAACAATTTTTTCTTTGCATTTCCTCTCTTCTTTGTTTTGCTTAAATTTACAACGTGCAACAGCCACAGGCGACAAGATTTCCTTCGCATGATTTTCTTTCTATTATTCTAGATGTTCATTCCTTTTGGTTGCTCATTCACTACATAACTGTCGGCACGTCCATCGTATTTGGTAAACAGTGACATTTATTTGCTTCTCTTTTTTTCCAAAATAGGGAAACTTTGGTTAAGCACACACAATTAAACTTAAGACCCGCAAATAAACGACGAATTAAACTAAACTCAGGAAAACGAAAATAAATGAACATCCCTACACCGCATAGCTCTTTACATACATAGGTACATATCTGCATACTCTGAATGAAGTAGAGAGGTACTTCTGACAGTGTCAGAGGGTATACAATAAAATTTTGCTATTCACATTTCCTGCAGGATATTTACCAATGAACACTCATACACATGTTTAATATGTGACAAGATTATTAGTGTTACAACCTTCGATTAGACACAGTTAAGTAAATAAATAGCGTATAACTCCCAAATGCCTTAATATTGGTAACACACAAATGTTCGTATGCACCCTGAATAGAGGAATGACAAATTTATTGTTATCTTGGCAATAATTTGGAGCTTAGAGCATTAGAACCAAATGATCATAATTAATTAGCATAACATGCTGCGTAGTAACTTTCTTCAGATTCTATTGCCTATATTCGGCAACAACAACAACATGTGTATTTATGCAAACTGATTCTCAAAGCAATGAACACTATTTCGTAGAGCTTTGGCGAGGATTCCATTGCTTGATATGTTTGTAGCGCGTATGTGAGCTACTATTGCGTTTTGCTTCAAAATGCCCGCAGTCAGTCAGAGAAATGTAAATGCATATGTATTCATGTGTGCCACCTGCAAAAAATGCAATTAGTCTAGATTGAATCCGGGATGAATCGAAAAGGATCAAGCGACGAGTGCTAGCTTCTATCTCTTTGTTGTTGTTGTTGTTGTTGTTGTTCAACGCATCGCTCTTCCTAGAGTGTATGATCATTCTGAAGATCTTCATCAAGCTCTTCTAACGGGAGTCCAAGAAAACGTGCAGATTCAAAAGGGTTGGACCAGTGAGAGAGAGGGGTAGAAGAGTAGGTTCAATTGAACAGTTAAAGAGATGTAGAGTGTCATGTGTTCGAAATTGTTTCATTCGGGTCTGTGTTCAAAAGACGACGGTTTGGATGTCCTGGCTTGTGGCAATTCAGAAGGAATTGCCTGCTCAACATTTCCGCGTGCTCTCTTATACGGTGTTTCCACCCAAAGCAAACACCGTGTTTTCCTAGCGTGTTTAGAAGCAAACAAAACGCTTTTTTTGAGTGTTATTTAGTATTTTTGAAAATTCGCGGAGCCTGGGGAGAGAAAATTAATATGGTACAGCGGGTAAACCACAAAGCTCACGATTGTTGTACGTGTAGAGAGATACACTCAGAACAAAACGTTGTAAAATCCAGCATAAACCATTTTAAAACAAGCATGAACCGTCATGATTTTTAATTAAGATGGAAAACTCTTAATCCAAGTATGAGCAGGTAAGCGTTTCGCCTTACAGTCAAAAAAAGTGGGCCGTGCCTCCCCTCATATGAAGTGTTTTTGAAAAACATTTAAAAAAAATATATTTTTTTTTTCTGGCAACTCTACATGTCGCCCAATTGCATTTTCTTCATATCGTCGACATTTATTGTCACACATAAAATTTTTGTGTCAAAGAGGAGTTTTTTCCTAAAAAAGCAGGTCATTGATCTCAGGCGCTCCGTTGTGGTACCTACTCATCATATCTCAGTTGCTACCACCCTAATGTACCGATCTAATAACAGCAAATTTAAGACATAAAAAATCGTAAATCTTTTACGGTCTTCAATTAACTGACATTAGGTTGCTACATTAGGGTGGTAGAAACTGAGATATGATGTGTAAGTACCACAACAAAACGCATGAGCTCAATGGACTTTCTTGAGAAAAACCTCCTCTTTGACCCCAAAAAATTTATGTGTCACACTTTAAAATCCGACAACAAATGCCAAAGATATGAAGGAAAATGTAATTGGGCGTCATCTAGAGTTGCCAGCAAGTTTTCAAAAACACTTCATATGAGGGGAGGTACGGCCGACTTTTTTTTTGGTGATACGCTCTAATGAGCAGTGTTGATTTTATAATGAAAAAATGGAACATGGAGAACTTTGTGTTTAAGGTTTTTTATGCTTAAATTTGCATTGACTCATTATTCTTTCTTTATTTTCAAAATAGTTTTTGAAATTTTTAATTCAATTCATACATGGTTTAATTGAAAGTTGAATATTGTAAGATTGAGTACGATCGTATTTAATTTTACAATGATTTTTTCTTGAATGTACCAAATCGCATTTACATTTGAACTTTTCGCATTAACAACTGACTATTCTCCATTACAATTGACGCCCTATCTACCAGATGTTAAACCTCCTTGAAGGGAAATTCGTTTTTTTGCTCTCCTGTAAAATTTTATTGCTTTCTGGTATGGTATATAGATAGTTTTGAATCTGGTAGATAGGTGATTTTGCATAGCCTTTGACGATATATCACCCTTTCTCAATTAATAATGCCATGGGTGACCATTGACATCACCATATTAAAGGACATACTTGAAAACATTGCTTGGTTATTGAGCTAGAGCTTGTACTGCTTTGTTCTAGGTTAGCTCAGAAAGCTAGTCGAATTTTCTGCAGGGTGTTTATGTATGTGCATCTGTGTTTGTTTTCCGGGACACCGTGGCGTATGAGTAATTTTCAATTCATGAACAAAACGACACATTTGAACGATGCCACTTAAAGCACTTTGTTAAAGCACTGCGTATGGTATTTAAGGAATGTTTTTATTGCAGCGTTATCATTGAGTTAGCAAATGCTTTGAAGTTGGTTTTTTATATTCAAATTCATATGTACAGTTATATGTATGGTTATATGAAAATGCTATAGATTAGTTTAGTATAGTTTTTGAGTTGCATCGTAATTAAAAAAAAAAAACTTTATTAAAATACTAAAACTTTTTAATAACCGCTATAAAATATATTCATATGAGAGTTATATTGAAAAATGTGTAAGCGGTTTTATTACCTCTATAAAGTTTTTATTGCTCCAATTTTAAAATATCAGTAACATCTGAACATGAACCGGCCGTTAAAATATTGAGATATCTGTTTGTCGAATTTTGCTTAATATATGAATATATTACGATATATTTTTTATTTACGAAAATGAGTTTTTGATCAGAGATTTTTTTTTTCGAAGCGCAAAAATTACACAGTGCTACAAAAGAAGTGAATACACTTTTAAAGCGACCTAGTAGAGATAGTTCATCTTGCCGAATTATACACGAAACAACTTTCAAAAGATTTTTAGCACCCCCAGAATCTGGTTTTAAGATCAAAAAGCCGTTTTTTCAGTGTCTTCATTAAAAAAATTCTTTTAAAATCTAATTTTCAACCGATTTAAAAATTCTCATCGATTTGGATAGAGAAATGTTGACACTTTCGAAGTATATATAGTAGGGTGATTCAAATAAAAAAAATTTGGTTTTTTTTCGGTCTTACCCCCTGAAACTTTAGGTATTGATGAGAAAATAAGCCTTGCAAAAAATTAGCGCTCTAACTTAACCCTTAGGTGTGGCAATTTTTTTTGCCCTTTCCCATACATTTTGTATGGGGAAAAATGGCTTTTTTTTCAAAGTGAATTTTCTTTCAATTTAAAAACTTTTTTCAAAATATTTTTACATACTCTGAAATTTGAAGCTTCCAAAATGGTAAGCTAACTAATAAAATAATTACAGCCATTTAAAAATGAGTGATTTTTGTACTATTGCACACACATACACAGTAACACGTATAAAATCTAGTAAATTTTAAATGGCTGTAATTATTTTAAAAGTTAAGATAATCGCACATGGCATACCATTTTGGAAGCTTCAAAGCTTCCAATTTAAGAGTATGCAAAAATATTTTGAAAAAAGTTTCAAAAATTGAAAGAAAATTCCCTTTGAAAAAAATGCCATTTTTCCCCATACAAAATGTATGGGAAAGGGGGAAAAAAATAGCCTCCCCTAAGGGTTAAGTTAGAGCGCTACTTTTTGCAAGGCTTATTTTCTCATCAATACCTAACTTTTTAGGGGGCAAGACCAAGTCGGCATTTTTTTTGAATCACCCTAATATATATTGTTTCGTTCATTTGAAAGAAGTATGACATCTCTTTCACGCGAGAAGTTGAATTGTTTGCAAAATTTTTCGGTTTTTCTGGTTTTGACGTAATATTTTTTCGCACTAATTGGCAATGAATGATACTTTTTGAGCATGTGTCATCGAAAGGCATTCACTACTTAACTATACCAATTTTTTTTTTTTTTGAATGGACTATAAGTTTTCAAATTATGCAGCATAATCCAAAATCTAATATTTTGAGTTCAGCGATCTATAAGGCGGGTCAATTTCAAAAGTGACAAGGACATTCATGTGTTAGGGATAAAAATAAGATACTTTGCCGAAGGCAGCACACCTATTAAACGAACTCTGATGTCCCAACTTTGTAGTTTTGACTTTAAACCTCAAAGTTTGAAAAATCCTACTTTGACCAATTTAGAGTGCTACAATCGATTCCAAATGTATGACCGATTCTCACTAACTTTGGAGGGACGACCCACTCATGCCAGTGGCACACACCTAGGGGTTCACCCTACAAAAATATAAAAAAATCACCATTTTTGACGCTTTATATAAATAAAAAAAATTTTTACAAACTAAGACAGTCGCCGTCAATAAAGGAATTTTCGAAAAAATCCTTCCAATTCAAAATATCAACCATTCTGGGGCTTCTGAATTTTTGATATTTGCTATCCCAGGAATTAACCTTGTGTATGGCTAGAGAGCACTCTTCGAACTATACTACTACGGCATGTTGAAACCTGATAAAATTTAAAAAATATAGCCAAAAAAAAAATCAATATTTTCACTATACTGCAAAAACCGCTATCAACAATATTTTATACAAAAAATATTTTCATATGGAGTTGCAATAACCTCTAACTGATTTCTAAGCTCAACTAAACAGAACTTAAAACAAAAAATGAGTTAGTTAGCATGATACTACATTACTCATTGTGGTACTTCATATTATTCGCACTTTGCAAAGTATTTGACAAAACAGCTTTTTTGCTCTCCTGAACAAATGAATATTTGTTAATGGCTGTTATTAAATATAAGCCCACGATATGTATCTATTAAAAAGATTTTTATTTATGACAAATAATACACGCGCATTTTCGAAATTTTACAAAAAAATGTACCCATGCACTGGATTTTGATCTGATAAATTAAATTAAGCAAACAACTGGTTTG